>VBSM01002153.1:44806080-44859854 GCA_008086735.1 Cheirogaleus medius | reverse complement strand
CGCCTCGGCCTCCCAGAGTGCTAGGATTACAGGCGTGAGCCACCATGGCCGGCCGGCATAATATGGCTTTTTGACAGGGTGATTGGTAGACCTATTCAGTTTCTGTTTAGCCTAAGCAAGAAGGAGTAGGCAGAGAAACAGAAGAGGGTAGGAGGTCTGGAGACCTTGGTACTGGTGGTAGTTGTGTTGTTGGATCGTCATTAGTAACTCCTAATTGTCTCTCTATTCTTCCCTTTCCAAAGCCTTTACTCATTATCAAAAGACAGTTTAAATAGGCCAACTTGTGAGAGACAAATGATATCCTTTTCACTTTCTTCACCGAGCCATGCACAATAAAACAACACATGGTATTAGCACATTACCTTGTAGCTCTTAAAACATTGAGGTAAAACAGGACAGGTAACACTCCTATTTTCCAGATAGGCAAATGAGGATCAAGGAAATTAAGTAACTTATCTGAGGTCACACAGATTGTTAGTTGACACAGGCTAGATGATTAATCTTAATTAATGATCTCCTAATTCTAAGCTTCATGATTTTCCCACTATATCATGTGTATAAAACTGCTATTCAGTAAATACTGATAGGTATCTACTCTGTACCAGGCACTATTCTAGACCTTGGGGACACAGCAAGTGATCCAACCAGAGTTCCTATTCTCAGAGAGCTTATCTTCTAAGGAGAAGTAACGGGTAACAACAACAGCAACAAAAACGAATGAATATTATCAGTTGGTGCTAGATCCTTCAAAGACTAGGTAAGGCAGGTAGAGAACTTAGGAGTAGATGTGAAAGGCAGCAGGGGAAGGTGCTATTTCAAATGGGAATGCTCAGAAAAGGACTGTCTCATAAGGTGACATTTGAGCAAAGATCTGAAGGAAGTAGGGAAGTGCCCTGGGGGAAAATGTTCTTGTTTTACACTAGATGTGATGGCCAAACTGTATAACCCTCTTTTTAAATACTTTTCTTATATTGAAAGAATGTGCTTTAGCCTATATATTTTTGTCTTTCTTTTTTGTCTCATGTAAAGATTACCGTTGGTAACTATTATTATACTGGTAATTATTATGAGCCGTTCTCAGCTGGGTGGGAGTAAAATCTGCTAGACTAGAATAAATATAATTATGTTATCCTAAAATATGATAAGATATGGCACAAAATATCCTGGGCTTGGCCTCAAAACCAGGCTGAATTAAATAACAGATGGGGTTTTAGGATATTATAGAATAAAGGTAGCCAGAGTTTTATGGCAAGATTGTATCCTCTAGATTTAATCTAATAATTCAATTCAATCAGATTTTTTTTACCCTAGGCATACTTAATTGCTACAATCAGATTTTTAAAAGTAAAATTTCCCTACTTCTCAAAAAGTTTATAATTTAGTTTGCCTAAAACCAAACAAAAGAACAAAACAAAACACATGATATGTAAATGAATTAAATAATAACACATGGCATATAGCTGAGGTTGACTTCATTGGAAATTCTTGGACACTGTTCAAACAACCGGGGTCTTATTAATATTTCTTTTTTAGTTTGCCCCAGTATCAAAATGTTATTAATACATCCCTTTTTCTGTGATCTTAAATTTCTCTATTATATGGAGTCAGCCAGTGATAACATGCAGTTCCTTTGGTCTCAAAATATTTTACCCTCTCTCTTTACCCCCCTAGTTCAGTACTTCTTAACTCTTGCTGAAAGTGAGGAGAGATCACCTGAGGAAATTAGAACAATAGCAACAAAAATGATGCCTACGCCTCCTCCGCATGCTTGAAATGTAACTGTAAACCCCCTCCCATTAGTTTTTTCTGCTGCTGTAAAAAATCTAAATGACTGAAAACAACACAGATTTGTGTATCTTAGTGTTCTCTAGGCCAAGGTCTGAAATGAGTCTTCCAGGGCTAAAGTCAAGGTGTCGGCGGGGCTGCGTTCCCTCTGCAGACTCCCGGGAGAATCTGTTTTCCAGCCTTTCCAGCTTCTGCGGCCCATATTCCTTCATGGTTCCTTCTTCATCTTCAAAGCACATCACTCTAACATCTGCTTCTGTCATCAAATCTCTTTTTATTGACTTTAACCCTCTTGCTGCCCTCTTATAAGGCCTTCTGTGATTACACTGGGCCTACCTAAATAATCCAGGATGATCCCCCTGTCTCAAACCCCTTAATTTAATCACATCTGCAAAGTCCCTTTTGCCATGTAGGGTAACATATTCACAGATTCTAGAGATTAGGATGTGGACATATTCTGGGGAAATTATTTGTATATCCCTCCCACCACAGTGTTATTTTGTGCAAGTTTCTCCCTGTGATTCCAATGTACAGCCTTAATTGATGTGTAGAAGCTATACAATTTTTATCTATCTGTTGATGCAAGAGGACATAATGCTAATAAGAACAACAACATTAAGAAGAATGATAATAGCAAACACTTAACTAGTGCTTCCTCTGAGTGGGCACTGAGGATTTTTCGTATATTAACTCATTTAATTCTCACAACAACCCTCTGAACTAGGTACCACTCACATGCCAAGATGGGTGAAATGTCACTTGGCATTTTTTGCCTGGCCCCAATCCAGTTTAGTTTAGGACAACATCAAGTAGCTCTTAAGCAACCTGAACCCTTCTTTCATAGCTCATTATTTAGAAATAAAACACAGAAATTACTAAAAGAAACTAGTTTATTTTTTTAAGGTACAATATGCAATAATTCTAAACATCAGGTCATGGACAGCAGTTTTGGTCTATTTTTGATGCCATAACATGTAGTTTTAAGTTTTTAAACTTTTATTTTGAAATACAAAACACCTACAGAAAATTGAACAAAACTTAGATGTAGAGTTTATTTTATCATCACAAAGTGAACACCCATTGTTAACTACCATCAGGTCAAAACGTAGAATGTTCCCAGCACCCAGGAGGCCTCTAATAAAATGATTGTTGTTTTAAGCCTCTTGATTTTTTTTGTCGTTTGTTATATAGCAATAGATGACTGATATGGAAAGAACTGACATCTTCACAATATCGAGTCTTCAAAGCCATGAACATAAATATACCTTTGTACTTATATAGGGCTCCTTTAATTTTTCTCTAAAATATTATATTGACTTATTCATTAGACTTCTGTCCCCCTTTTATTATGGAAAAAGTTAGAATACTCAGAGAATTTGAAAAAAATCTATAATGAATAACTAAATTTCTATCACCTAGATTCTGTAATTAACATGTTATTAGATTTGCTCTACCACAATCCAGCCAGCAGTTCGTTCCTCTATGCCTTAGTCCATCTTATTTTTTGGTTGCATTTCAAAGTAAGTTGAAGACATTGGTAATCATATTAGCATGCATATTATTAACTATAATATTGGTTTACAGTTCTTAGTTTTTTTGAGAAGATCCACAGGCAATGTAATGCAAAAATATCATTCCATAAATTTCGATATGTACACATAGCTGTATAACCTGAATGTTATCAAGATAAGGACATCATCACCACCCCAGAAAATTCTTTCATACCCTTTCATAATCAACCTGTGACAATTGCCCTGTTCCCCAGAGGCCACCATTGTTTTAAGTTTTTTTTACTAAAGATTAGTTTTGCCTGCTGTAGAATTTTATAAAAATTGAACCACACAATACTTATTCTTTCTGTAAATTTTCTTTGACTTAACATGTTCTTGAGATGTCCATGTTAATGCACACATTCATGTTTTATTCCTTTTAATCATGGAACATATTTCATTGTACTACTATACCACCATTTGTTTAGTCATTCTGTTGATGGAAGCTAGGCTCTTTCCAGTTTTGAGTTACTATGAATAGAACTGTTATGAAGATTCTTGCTTACTTTATTTTCTTAAAGTGTATTTTGATATTAATATAGCTAGACCAGCTTTCTTTTGGTTAGTTTTTGCATTAAACATCTTTTCCCATTCTTTTGTCTTCAACAGTTTGGTGTTCTAATATATTAGATGTGTTTCTTGTAAACAATATATAGTTGGGTTTTGTTTTATTTGATCCATTTTGACAATCTTTGTCTTTTAATTTGAATATTTAATATATTAAAAGTTTCATAATTATTGGTATATTTAGCATTAAATTTACCATGTTACTATGTTTTTTTTATTTGTCTTACCCTTTTATGACCTTTTTTCTTCCTTTCTTTGCCTTCTTTTAGATCAAATAACATTTATTGTTTTCTTTTTCCTCCTGTATTTGTCTGCAGCCATATGCAGTGTGCTGTTACTATTCTTTCAGTGGTTTCCATGGAGATAATGACACACATCCCTGCCTTATCAGAGTAGAGTGAACATTGTTACTTTTACCTTCTTCCAGATAATTCAAGAGCCTTAGAACATTTTGACTGTATTTATTCTCCTCTCCACTTTCATATCTCTTTTGTATTTTATCTACTTTATTATTTATATTTTTAAACTCTATGATGTTCCTATTGCTTTATCCTCTTAATATTCATTTAGGCTATCCACATACTTACCATGACATTACTCTTCATGTTTTCTCTATCTCTGAATGCCTATCCATTTTCCTTCTGCTGAAAGAATATTTCTTAGTACTTTCATCAATGTATGTCTACTGTGATTAATTCTCTCGATTTTTGTTTGTCGAAATCTTATTGCCATTTGACTGTCCTTCCTAAAGAATGTTTTCCCTTTTATGGGAATGCTGGGTTGGCATTTATTCTATTTCAGGACTTTGAGGTTACCATTCTGTTTTTTGGCCCTCATCCCCTTTTTATTTTGTGGTGAAGCTGGCTGAAGTCAGGCTGATTGTGTTACTTATGAAGATAATTTGTTCTTTATCTCCCTCTTGTTGCTTCCATAATTTTTTCTTTCTGTTCAATTTTCAGCAATTTTATTATGAAGTATACAGATTTGCATTTATTTTTACTAATATTTATTTATCCTACCTATGGCTAATGGTCCTTCTGGAATCTGTGGATTAGTGCTTTTTATGAGGTTGTGAAAAATAATTGGTGTATTTGCTGCTACCCTATTCTTTCCTCCCGTTCTGGGACTCCTATTATTCTTACTATCTCAACTCTGTTTTTTCCCTCTCTTCTCTATTTTTGATCTCTCAGTGCTCCAGTAGGAATATTTCCTTCTTACCTATTTTCAGCTCACTAATTTTTTCTTTAGTTGGACTACTCTACTGTTAATATCCTTTGAGTGAGTTTTTAATTTTGATTATTGTATTTTCTTTGTTCTAGAGTTTCCATTTGGCTCTCATCAATAATTTCTAACTATCTGCTGAAATTCTAAATCTTGTGTTTTATCTTCTCTAGTATAGTGAGCATAGTTATTTTAAAGTCTTTATCTGGTAAGTCCAATATCTGGAGCTCCTGTTTTTTTTCCATTACCTGTTGTTTTCCATCAGTTCTCATTCTTGTTTTGTCTCCTTATGTACCTGGTCATGTTTTATAGTGTGTCAGACACATATTTGAAACAGTAAAGACATAATTTAAGGCCCAGAATATTATCTTTCTCCATAGTATTTACTCCACTTCTGCAGGCTCCTGGGGATCTGGCAATTCAAGATTACTTTAGTCCAATCTCAGGGTTCGAAATGACTGGAAGGTGAACTGTAGTTTTCCAATGAAGATCTGTCTACCTTTGTATCACACATGTGTCTAGAATACAGTTCTTTGGAGCCCCAACCCAAGTGAGAGGGGCTCACTCCTTGAGAAAGCCTTAGCTCTAATTACCACTTTAGCTTCTTAGCCTCCTAATCTTCCCTCTGGAACCAGCACATGCCTGTAGGAGAAAGCTGGCTTCAAAAGTTAGGCTGACCTACCTGAGACTCTGTCTTCCTCCAGAATCTGGCATCTTTGCTTTGCTATCTCATTTGCTCTAAGATGCCTTCAAAGAGATGTTTTCTGATTCTGTTTTTCTAATTAAAGGGAATGATTGGTCCAAATTACTTAGTCTCCATTATCTGAAACAGAAATCATTGCCTTATATTTCAGTAAACATTCTAGCCCCACACCAAACATAATGTAACAAAATATTCTTATTTATTTATCAATAAATCATGCCTTTTTAAAATGACTAATGTAATCAGTCTGCCATTTCATAGATGAGGGAAAAGATAAAGCATTTCTACATATTTTGTATATCATTAAAAATTATAACTACATAATTATGTATAATGTCATTCTTTACAGTATATTGACTAAAATAAAATCACTTATCATATAATGTGCAAAGATGCTGAATTATGTTTAAATCCTAAGAGTGTCAAGAAATTGTATATTTCTGTTCAAAGGTATTTGAGAATGAACTCCTCTGGCAAAAAGGGTAGGGAATGCTAATTTAGGGACTTGAATGCCAAATTAAAGGAATGGATGCTTGGCAGAGTGGTCAACATTGTTTTTAGGAAATCTATGCCTAGATAAAATGGCCTTTTTACAACTGAGATTGAAAAATGGGAAATCAAATAATTTTTATAAACTCCTTGAAAGTTTTCTTTTCTACTTTATTAAAAATAATCTTCTGGCTTAGTTAGGTGTTGATAAATGGTTTATGTTCTTTAACTGTACTATTTTCCTAGAGTCTCTTCTTTCATGTGAGTGAATTATAAATATCATTAAACATATTTTTTTAAACCCAATCAAATAGAACTTTTTTTAAGCTCAATATTTTCTCTTGGAACTTTTATTTTCTTGTGTAATTAAAATGCATAAAGAAAAAAGAGAAAAATAAAAGCAGCAGGAGAAATGATCACATTCCTATTAGCAACAATAGTTATTAATAGTACTATACATGCCTAGAAATGAACATAAAAAGAAATGTGTAAATATGGAGTTTACATGAACAAAAAATTTCCTTGATTTCCAAAGATGGTGCAATTTTAAGAATTATAAAACCCTACACAGAATGGAAAAGCAGAATCAAAAATTAAGAGACCACAATTTTTCTTACCAAGTGTCCCGGTACTTTGGGGAAAGTAGACCAACCCTTGATATGGGAATACTTTTATTTTATTACTCAAGAGCTCAGAATCATGTCTCAAAGAGGCCCAGGTCATCCGATCTTCAGGCTTCAATTTTGATACTTTCCTCATGCCTTTGACTTATTTAAAATCTTATTTATTAATGATCATATTTATATGCTCTCATTTTTTACATGTGAAATGAAAAATGAAATTGATCATTTGGTCAAAATACCAAATCAATTAATAAAAGATGAACCTCAGAAAGGTCAGATAATCCAAATTCTATTTACCTGGAGTTATTTTTAGACTAAATATAAATAATTTCTGACTTTATCTAAGAAATGCTAGACATTTTCTTCCCAGTGACATTTCTCTAAATGAAGAAGAAAAATAGCTAGAGGCCTGCCTGGTGCATTTTTCTTTTTAACAATAAGTCTCTGCATACTGCATAGCATGGCACATAAGTGATTTGCCACTTTCTGCATATGTTCTGATAATAATTCTGGTTATGGATTAAGGTGAACAATAGGAGGAGGTGGAAAGCTAATCACCGATAACAGTATTATTTTAGATCTACTTATGCTATTGATTTCATTTATTTCCTTAAGATGTCATTTTGCTCACAGTAAACAAGAAACATTGCCTAAACTATTGGCTGCTTGCTGCTTGCTTGGTGTTCAGAGTTGAGGTCCCCAGAGCTTCCTAAGCTTCTCCATCAGTAGCCCGAGGATACGGAGATGGCCGACAGTGTCTGGTGGACTCTGCCTCTCACCCAGACCAGGGTATCATCCAGACTGCCATTTTGTGTGCAGCAGCCACTTGTGATTTTTCTCTTTATTTGGGCATGGGCAGGAAGAAGGCAGAAGCCAGATTTATTTGTGGGATTACATTTTTTTTTAAACTCCTCTTCTGTGCTGGCTGTGAAATAAAGAGCATGTCAGTTAGTAACTGGCATACACGACAAACACAATTTTCCAGAGGCAAGTTACATCGCTAATTTATATAGAGACATCCTCCTAGAAAAAAGTATAGTTATTTACTTAACAATCCTGTGTGCCTCTGGAGTAAAAGTATCTTAAAAATAGAAGGTGGGGCTCCTGAAGGCTGTGGTGCCAGAGCAGAAGCTGTAAACTATTTAACTGGGCAGTTAGTTCTGTTCCGGGACTCAACTGTACAATCTGAAAAGGGTTGGTTCAAAGCAAAACAAAACAAGAATTAGTTAATTAATAATTAAAACTGTATACTAATAATTTCAGAGTCCACTGACTCATAAGAACATAAAATCAAGACAATGAATGACCCCTGAAGGGCAGGATTCAACCTCATAAAGATCCTCAGGCTTGGATACTAGCAGGTCATCTCACAACTCTTTTTTCCTGAGACAAGGCATTGAGGCTTAGTTCCCTAGATCAACCTGTGGAACCCCAGCTGTGGGAACTTCCCAAGCTACATGGATCTTTCTTTCTTTTATTTCCTATTTTTCCTCTTCTACTTCTTTTTAAAATTCATTCCTTATTTGGTTTGGCAAATGTTCTTTGAGTTTCTCTTTATGTTCTAGACACTGGAGTTACACAGAGAATAAGCAAGACCAAGTTTCGGCCTTCACAGGTCTTACATTCTAGTGGGATAGAAACAATAAAAATAAATAATTTTTTTAAGGGAAAAAAAGATGCCATGGAACATGCTCTTAGGAAATAAAATGAATTCTTATATGATGCAATATCAGGTCATGATTAGAGCTATGAAGAAAAGTAAAGCCAGGTGACGGGATAGAACATGATGGGAAGGGAGTGCTTCTTCAGTGTTTATTATTTGTAAACTCTCATAAAGTTATTCTGACCAGGAGAGACCCAGCAGCTCACCCGTGTCTGAATTACATTGCATTGTTTTTAAGTAGCTGAGCTCTGCAGTTAAATTGCCAGGTTTAAATCCCAGCTCTATTACTTGCTTCTTTGGGGATCACAGATAAATTACTTGTCCTCTGTGCTTCAGTTTTCTCATTTATAACATGGGGATGATCACTGTAACCACCTCAAAGTGTTGCAAAGATTAAGTGAAAGAGTATGATATCAAGTACATAGTATCATACCTATAGTAACTTGAAAAGAAATCTTCACCATTATGATTAGCAATATTACTGAGTTGTAACTGAGTTTATATATTTTTTTCACCCAAAATAAAATTGTGAGAATTTCTTTGTCATTAACTATTCTTTGGAAAAACTATGCAGTATGTTGTACTATATATTATTTTTCACTTGGGTATTTTTATTTTTTCTTTCTTTCTTTATTTTTTTAAGACCAGGTCTAGCTCTGCTGGCCAGGCTGGAGTGCAGTGGTGTAATCACAGCTCACTGCAGCCTCAAACTCCTGGGCTCAAGGAATCCACCCACCTTAGCCTCCTGTGTAGCTGGGACTGCAGGCATGTGCCACCATGCCTGGCTAAATTTTCAATTTTTTAAGAGATGGGGTCTTGCTATGTTGCCTAGGCTAGTCTCCAACTCCGGCCTCAGGTGATCCTCCTGCCTCAGCCTCCCTAGTGTTTGGATTGCAGGTGTGAGCCACTGCACCTGACCATTTTTCTGTGATTGGATATGTTTCCACAATTTTGAAAATGGGTTACACTTCACAAAGTTCACTTTCTCCCCTTCTCTTCCCATATTTAAACTAAAAAGGAAATATAAACTCATGTTCTAATTTATGTTTTGCTATGGTTAATATTTTGTAATTTGTTGTTTAATTCTAAAGAGATTTACAAACCATTTAAAGAAGTTAAAAGTCAGAATCAGAATTTCTATATTTAAGAATAATAAGTTAAAAGAGATTAATATCTCTGTTATTGGACTCTTTGCTCAGAGGATTTTTCTCTCCTCTATACTATGAACTCCTTGATCTATAATTGGATTCTTGGTGCCTGTAATGGTGCAAGGCACATCATGGCTATTTTAAGGTTTTTCCATAATTATTCCAAAATACCTGTTTCACTAAAATGAAATTTCTACCCCAAACTTTGTGAGGTCATTTTATACCCACCTCTCTGGGAGTATTTTTTTTTATGAAAACAGGCATTTGATGTGTATTTATTAATTTGGGTTCCTAAAATTGCAGACAATCAACATGGTGGCACTTTAATCTATCCTAGTTTCCAGATTTTATTGTCATCTTACTAAGTGCACAATTTTCTGCAAAGGACTTAATTTTATCTTGGAAACTAATTTCAACCCCCATGACCACTCTTAACTCTTTTCTTCATTAAACCAGAAAAGAATTTTTAATCATGGTTTTGTGCCCCCTTTTCTCTAAGCAAACGGAGATATCTGCTCCCTTTGCCTTTCTTGTGTGGTCAATGACGTATCAGAGTGATTAAGAGAAAATAAAGCATCTATTTGAATATCAGGTATATTAAAATTTTCTTTGTATTTGGACAGATACTTTATCATTCTTCATGATCTCTGATAAAATTAATTATAGCAGAGTCAACTTCTGATTATTGGAGTGTGGATTAGTCATTATGTAGATTAACAATGACTAATTTTTGGCTGGGTGTGGTGGCTCACATCTGTAATCCTTGTACTCTGGGAGGCTGAGGCAGGAGGATCCCTTGAGCTCAGGAGATTGAGACCAGCCTGAGCAAGAGCGAGACCCCATGTCTACTAAAAATAGAAAAAAAAATATTAGCTGGCAGCTAAAAATAGAAAAAATTAGCAGGGTGTGTGGTGCACACTTATAGTTCCAGCTACTCAGGAGTCAGAGGCAGGAGGAGCCAAGGAGTTTGAGGTTTCTGTGAGCTAGGCTGATGCCATGGCACTCTAGCCTGGGCGACAGATTGAGACTCTGTCTCAAAACAACAACAACAACAACAAAAAACCCCCAAAACAAACAAACAACAAAAAATGACTAATTTTTAATTCCATATTGTCTTCCCCCTGGTGTTTAAGACATACTTGGCCATCTTCCTTCTGCCACTTAGTGTTTACTTAGAGAACGTAAAGTACATTTAATAATATTAGATGAGGCAAACTTAAATAAGAATGCAAATATGGGGCATAAAATACACGAATTATAAAACCCAATACAAATACTTTTTGATTGGTTTTTAGTTTTGGATTATTTATAACACTGTGTTTTGTCTGTTACTCAAAACAACTAAAAGTAGATGATATTGTTTTTATAGAAATCTCTTCTATTGCCAAAAATTCTTACTTGGATAATTGGCAGAGTTGAATCATTCATATTCTCATGAAATGCACAAGCTAACAAAATTATGGTAAAGTTTTCTATATTAAATAAAGTAGCTTTTTAAAATTGCTGTTGTTGTCATTGTGTTTGTTATCTGTTATTGAATTAGGCACAGACAATATGAACCATCTCCTTTTTGTTTTTAGTCTGACTTCATAGAAAGGAGACTTATAGAAATTACTGTGTATTAGATCTTTCTCTTAATGTTTGATCTATTTTAATGACTGGATAAATGGCCACAGGTTAAGTTAGGCTCATGCAAGTTTCTAAAACTAGTAGAAAAGTGATAGAGTTTGCATTGTGTAGGATGTTATGGTTTAATAGAAAGAGCATGAAATTTGGAGTCAGAGTAGATTTCAGCTTATCACTTAATTAGTATGTGATCTTTGACAAGTCACTTGACCTTGCTTAAGGTTCCAGTTTTCCCCAACTCTAAGATGGGTCTAACATTTTCTTTGTATTTATTGTGAAAATCAAAAGAACCATTTATAAAAATACTTTGTAAACCATAAAGCATTGTATATTAGTTATTCCTATTAATATATAAGAAAAGTTTTTGCTGGTGACCCAGAAACTTATTGATGTCATGGCTTCATCCTGGAGGTACATACAATAAGATTAAGAAGCAAGGGTGGTTCCATAGCCCTCAGCTATGTTGTGTAGAAATGCCTAGTTTCTAGAACAACTCAGTGAATTTCAGTGGTAAAACTCTAGGAAAACTTCATTAGCTCAGGTTCTCTCTGTCCAGCAAATTTATGATTTTCATTTCATTGAGCTAAAGCATACACATCTGGAATATTCATAAATGAATATTTCAGTATGAACTAAAATAATTTTAGACATAGAACGTTTCTGGGAACAGAGAAATAATTAAAAACCAAACAGAAATGGGATACACTGTGGAATTAGAACTCAACAGCAGAATTAGTGCTAACTTACTCTTTCATGTTGAACGTGACCTCCCTTCTTCTTTCCTGTAATGCCGTCTGAAGAGTCCCTTTGTGCTTCTGTACCAATGAGTGGAAGGTATCGTAGACTAGTGGGGCTTGGCACCTGGGAAGTCATAAGTAAGTTAGTCAGACAGACTTTAAGTGATTACTTCTGTAATATGAATTCAGGGGGTGAGGGGTGAGAAGGCCCACCTTCTTCAAATTACACCCCCAGTTGCCCACTATGAATTCTTGAGAGTTCACCCTTAGAATCATCTGTTATCATAAGTATTTGATACCTATTATGATGAACATGTTCTTGGCAAAGATAAGTAACATTTAATATAAAAATTAAGATTAAGTTGAAATATTTGGTCTTTGGTTTATCATTTCCTGGGTTAATTAATAAGTTCTTTAACAGAGGTTACCTGGACTGGAGACTTGAAGGGTACATAGGGATTTGGGGGGAAACAAGAGATGGATTGGTCCTGCGTGGAGGGCCCACACAGGCATGGCCACAGACTTCTGGAGAGACCAGTGATCCTTAAGGCATGGCAAGTAATTTGGTGTGGTTGGAATATAGGGAGAGTATGGGGAGAATGTGGTGGAAAATGAGGCCAGATCATGGAAGGTTAGTAGGCCAGGCTAAGGCATTTGGATTTTATCCTGTAGGTGATGAAGAGCTACCAAAGTAAAAAAGAGACAAGTGATCCAGGCCATTGACACACAGAACCCAAGACTTCTGTGGGATTGGACACAATACATTTATGGAAGCTTCTGTCAACTTGGTTATGTGATTTTCTCCAACCTTGCTTGGTAGCCCAGGGTCAGAAATGAGATGGCAGATTCCCCATTGCTCTGTTACCGTCTAGTTAGTCCCAGAAACCTCCAACTCACCCTGTATATAGGCAGAGAACCGAAAACAATCCCTGCCTCTCTGTTTTCAGTCATAAAACCTTCCAAAGCATGTCTTCGAATCTGCAAAACAAAGGAATGAATATTTAATGAAAAGGGCACATTCCATCAGTGGCAAAATACCTGGGTTCATATCCTGACTCTGTCACTTATTAGCTGCATGATCTCAGGCAAGGTCCTTGCCTGTCGACTAGTTCCAAGAATCATATATCTATCTATCTGTCTATATCTATATATAGATATATAAATAACTAAAGTGCTATTCAAATGTAAGATTTGGTATCATCATATTATCACTGGTAGCAATATAAAAAAAAGAAATTAATCACATGTTATGAGTTGTCAAAAAAAGAAATTAACAGAAAATAAGTGAAAAGATTATATAATCGAGAAGAAAAGGAAAGGGCAAAACTAAGATTACTGGTGAAAATCGGATAATCCTAAGTGAAAGGCATTTTAATTAAACTTCAGCATTGAACCTTTGTTATTTTGCCAACTAACTGAGGTAAGAAGAGGGCAAGGCTTGAAATATTTGGAGCATTCAATTATTTCAAGGGCTCTAAAAACCTTTCTAAAGACTTCCCCAAATTTATTTAATGTTTCATTTGTTACTTCTTAAAAACATGATTTCTTACCTCTAAATTGAAAGAGAATATTAAAAGTGAATACCAATCTTTATTTCTAGCTTATGCTATTTTAATCCTATTAACACAATTGAGTATCTTGTTACATGCTATGGACATATCTTTGCTTATGATTTAGTTGTGGTGGTAGGAAGTAAAGATAAGTATGCAAATAAAACAATTCTAATTTAATGTAGAGCATGCTAAGACAACATGTTATGAGACACAAAGCAGGGAGAGATTGGGGCCTTTGGAGAAAGTGGAACTAACATTTATTGAGAATCTAAAATGTACTCATTTAATCCTCACAACTCTTTGAGGAATGTTCAGATGAGGAAAGAAATAAAATAACTTATCTAAAATTAAACCTAGGCCTGTTAGACTCCACACCCTGTTTCTTCCTTCCTTATCACCCTGTCTTTGGGGAAAAAAAGCTGAGCTCCATTTGGACAGAAAGTAGAGTTTTTGAATATTGTTTTATTTGAAAAATATTAAATAGTCATTAAATATGAAGTAGACACTAATAAGGAATAAAGACATACTGAACTTTCAGAGGACATTCATGGATCCACTGCCCTGTTTTACAAATTGGAAAAACACCTTCAACTTTAAACTTCTCAGTGTACAGTTCCCTGGTCTCACTCCTGCTCATTTGACCTTAGACATTAATATTAACAATCCATTAATAATAAGAGTCCTGAATTTTGTACTTTTAATTCTCTTGCTTTTGTTTTTATAATTTTACCTTGTATTCTTCTTGTCAAATATTTTCTTAGCTTTGCCTATTCTTGACTTTTACATAAATGAAATTATGTATTAATATATACTGTCTCATCCAATAACATGTTGAATTCATTCACATAGGTGTTACTGTAGTTCATTTATTTTTATTGCTCTACAGCATTCTAATTTCTGAATACATCATAATTTATTTGCCCATTATACCATTACTGAGCATTTAGGCTGCTTTCAGGTGTTTACTGTTACAAACAGTACTTCCTCTAAGCATTCCTGTACCTGTCTCCTAAGCACATGTTTAATGGTTTCCTCAGGGTATATATTTAATAGCATATGCTTATTTTCAACTTTACTAGATAATACCATGTTGCTTTCCAAAGTGGCTCTACTTATTTACACTACTATCATGAGCGGATAAGTGTTAAGACTGTGCCACAAAACACCAACACTTGCTATCATCAGACTTTTTTATATTTGTCAATCTGGTTTCAGTGAGGGATAATTGCTGGGGAGTTCTACTCTGCCATCTTGCTCTGCTCCTTTTTTTTAATTTTAATTTCAGAATATTATGAGGGTACACACATTTTGGTTACATAATTTGCTTTTGTACAGTTTGAGTCAAAGTTATAAGTGTGCTCTTCACCCAGATAGTATGCATTGTACCCATTAGCTATGAATTTACCCATTCCCTCCTCCTGTCTCCCACCTGCTTGATTTCCATTAAGTTTTATTTTCATATGTGCACAAAGGGTTGATCAATTAGTTCCAATTTAGTATTGAGTACATGTGGTATTTGTTTTTCCATTCTTGCGATATTTCACTTAGATGACTGATCTCCAGTCCAATCCAGGTTGTTACAGAAGATACTAGATCACCATTTTTTATGGCTGAGTAATACTCCATGGTATACATATACCACATTTTATTAATCCACTCATGTATTGGTGGGCACTTGGGTTGTTTCCACATCTTTCTGATTGTGAATTGTGCTGCTATAAACATCCGAGTGCAAGTGTCTTTTTTATAAAATATCTTTTTTTCCTTTGGGTAAATACCTAGTAGTGAGATTTCTGAATCAAATGATAGATCTACTTTTAGTTCTTTGAGGTATCTCCATACTACTTTCCATAGAGCTTGTACTGTTTGCATTTCCACCAAAAGTATATAAGAGTTCCTTTCTCTATACATCCATCTGTTATTTGGGGACCTTTTTATAAGAGCCATTCTCACTGGAGTTAGGTGATATCTCATTGTGGTTTTAATTTGCATTTCCCTTATGATTAGAGATGTTGAGCATTTTTTCATGTGTTTGTTGGCCATTAGTCTTGTCTTCATGTGAAAAGTTTCTGTTCATGTTTTTGCCCACTTTTTAATGGTTGTTTGATTTTTTCTATAAATGTAATTTACCACATAAATAGAAGCAAAAACAAAGACCATATGATCCTCTCAATAGATGCAGAAAAAGCATTTGACAAAATTCAGCACCCTTTTATGATGAAAACGCTTAACAAAATAGGCATAGATGGGACATACCTTAAAATTATAAAAGCCATACACAACAAACTCACAGCCAACATCATACTGAATGGGGAAAAATTGAAAGCCTTCTGCTTAGAACTAGAACCAGACAAAGTTGCCCACTATTACCACTTATATTCAACCTAGTGCTGAAAGTCCTAGCCAGAGCAATCAGACAAGAGAAGGAAATCAAGGGTATCCAAATGGGGGCAGAAGAGGTCAAACTATCACTCTTTGCTGATGATATGATCTTATATCTAGAAAATCCCAAAGATTCTGCCATGAGACTACTGAAATTGATAAACAAATTCAGCAAAGTCTCAGGTAACAAAATCAACGTACAGAAATCAGTAGCTTTCATATACACCAACAACAGTCAAACTGAGAATCAAATCACAGACTCAATATCTTTTACAATAGCAACAAAGAAAATAAAGTACCTAGGAATATATTTAACTAGGGAGGTGAAAGACCTCTATAGGGAGAGCTTTGAAATACTGAGGGAGGAAATTGCAGAGGATGTAAGCAGATGGAAAAACATCATGCTCATGGATTAGCAGAATCAACATTGTTAAAATATCCATACTACCCAAAGTGATTGAGAGATTCAATGCAATCCCCATTAAAATACCAACATCATTTTTCACAGATCTAGAAAAAATAGTTCTGTGCTTTGTATGGAAACAGAAAAGACCCTGAATAGCCAATGCAACCTTATGCAGTAAGAACAAATTGGGAGGCATCACTTTACCAGACTCCAAGCTATACTAAAAGGCTATGGTAACCAAAACAACACGGCACTGGCACAAGAACAGAGACATAGACCTATGAATCAGAACAGAGAACCCAGATATGAAACCATCCTCCTATTACCATCTGATTTTTGACAAAGCAGACAAAAACATACACTGGGGAAAATAATCCCTATTCAATAAAAGATGCTGGGAAAATTGGATAGCCACATGTAAAAGACTGAAATGAGATCTGCACCTCTCACCATTCACAAAAATTAATTCATGATGGATAACAGATTTAAACCTAAGGCATGAAACTATACGAACACTAGAAGAAAATGTTGGAAAAACTCTTATAGATATTAACCTAGGCAAAGAATTTATGAAGAAGACCCCCAAAGCAATCATTAGCAACAACAAAAATAAGTAAATGGGACCTGATAAAATTAAAAAGCTTCTGCACAGCCAAGGACACAATCAACAGAGTAAATAGACAACCTACAGAATGGGAGAAAATATTTGCATCCTATACATCTGATAAAGGACTGATAACCACAATCTACAAAGAATTCAAGCTAATCTTCCCCCTTGTTTTTAACCATTTTTAATTGGACTGGTTTTTTTTTGTCTTTGACTTTTAGGGATTCTTTATATATTCTATGTGTTAATCTTTTGTCAGTTGTATGTGTTACAAAGGTAGGCTACCCTGTCCACCTTGGACAGATGGAGAGAGGTTATGGGTATGGCAAACAGATCCCAGGTGAACAAAATCACAGGGGCAGAACACTGAGAGGAATTCTCAGTTCTGGAAACAACAATTAGTCTGATTTGTAGTGAGTGGGGTAACCATAGGTTAGTAATGGTAGATACATTTAGAAAGGTATGTTTGGTTTATTTCATGGACTATCTTGAGAAAATCAATTTTAATCAATTAATGCCAGACCTTAGTCTAAAAACTTATGCTATATACATTCTCTAGACATGTTAGAAATAGAATGCATAGCAGCACACTTTTATCTGCACTGAAGAAAAATGTGTCTGTGAAAGGTAGAGTAATCTTTACCAGAGATGTCCACACTCTATTCTTCCCATTCCCAACCTGTGCATGTACTGGTTTACTTGGCAAAAGGGACTTTGCAGATGTGGTTTCTGTTAAGATCTTTGGGATGGGGACATTATTCTGAATTATCTAGGTAGGCCTAATCTAATCACATGAATCTTTAAAAGCAGAGAATCTTTTTTCCTGGATCAGAGGGACATGTAACCACATGGTCAGAGAGATGAAACATTTCTGGCTTTGAAGATGAAGGAAAGGGACCACAAACTAAAGAATATGGGATTCTCTCCTAGAACCTCCAGAAAGAAACTCAGCACTGTTTACAGCTCAATTTTAGCCCAGTGAGACCCATGTTGAACTACTGACCTACAGAATTGTAAGATAATCAATTTGTATTATTTAAGCTGCCAAGTTTGTGGTAATTTGTAACAGCAGCAATAAAAAACTAATATACTACATTACTGGGCATACTTGAATTCATAGAAATAAAAACAAAGGTTTTTTTTTTTTTTTTTTAAAGCTACCTTGGGAGAAGAAAGAGACTTGAAAAACTTGAAATCCTGTTCCACTTCAAAGGCTTTGGGAGGTGTGCGTTTGAAAAGTAAAGACATTGAGCTCATATTTTTCCATCTATATATAAAGATACAAGAAAAAATGTTAAGTACATACCCACACCTTTTAAGTACATAACCACACCTTTTATTCTCTGCCAATTAAAAAAATATCCATTATGTCTTTCTTTTCTGGTGCCCATATTTCCTGGATCCTTTGGCATCAGTCCCAATGACATCATTGCTGCGCCTAACTTTTATTCCACTTTGCTTTCCAGGTTTCCCTCTATGGAAACCATAGCCATTTCTACTCAGCCAGGACATTCGTGTATTTAAATCCATTAATAGCCATTGGAAAAAAAACTGTATAGTAGGGATAGAGAAACCTGTTTTATAAAACTTGACTTTTGAGTGTGTCAGGGAAGCTTCCCCTATTGACAAAACTTAATTATTATATATTTAGAAAGTCATGACTAAACATTCTCAAAAGACAATAAATATGTCCTGAGATGAAGTCATTCTACAGAAGAAGGCCTATTTTACAACTAAGAAGCCACAATTATTTAGGAATAACAACAAAATGTGGGCATGTACCCTACATTTAAGCTCTCCCAAATAGACCATACCCTTCCATACTCCTATATCTACCATTTACAACAGTCCCCACTGCTTGTGATGTTTTCAATTAGTCATTCTTTACGAGTTCCACAAATATCTTTTGAGCTCCTACTGTGGGCTAGACACTGAGCTAAGAACTAGGGATACAAACAGAGTCTCAGTCCTCAAAGAACTCACAGTATAGTGAAGAAGACATATATTAATAAGTTAGAATCCATTGTCTTAAGTACTAAGACATATGGATGTTCAAGACAAAGCAATCACCCAAAACGTAGGACTGATCAACTTTGCTTGGTGAGTTTTACCACCTCTTGATGAGGCTTGGCTCTGCCACACCACCTCTTACATTTTAGCCAGCCCTTCTCTCTAGTGCTCCTTACCAGCCAGCCAAAGCAAGCCTTAAACACTGATGGGGTTTTGGCAGTCATCTGAAATCCTTCTTGATTGTTCTCAAATCCCTCCTATTTTGATCGAAATTCGTGTGGCCTCTTTCTCAACTTCTATTCCTATATGCAGCCCTTCTGCCATCCTTTAGATTAGATAACATCAAGTCTCCTTATCTTTGACTCACTTAGGATTTCCCTAAAGGACTTTATCTTTGACAACTCCCTCTGATCCTTCCCCATTTGGACTCATCCTTGTTGGCTCCCTCAGTTCCAGTCTGCTGGATGTCACCAGTCTAGGTGGGTCTGGTCCCCTACGGCTAGACACTGAGACATTCACCATGTAGAGTTAATCTTTGCTGATGGTAAAAGGTCAGATGAATATCTATCTCTTCTATTATGACCAAAGCCCAACCCTAGCCAAAACTAGGGCTGAAATTTGCAAAAGCACAAAACAGCCTCTCACTAACATTCTGTTCTCTATCCTGCCTCCTCTAAGCCTTTAAGCATGCTCAGCTACCCCTCCCGCTACAAACAAGCAATTGCTTCTTTGGTCTTCTTTGGTTAAATCCTATTTACCTTTGTGTTATTATTTTAAGAATTAAATATTTCCTGAAGTACTATTGTATATACTGAATTATAGCTTTTTGTTTACACATTTCTCCCTTCCACTGGATTGTAAAATCATTGAAAATTTCTAGGTCTTGCACCTTTGAATTCTCCATGTCCAGCACAGTGTCACAGTACCATGATAGTTTAATTCTTATATCTTCATCTAAAGAAAAGCCAATGGTCTTACCTTTCCCGGTCAAATATCAGAGGATATTCATATTTTTGCTGCTTCTCTGTGAACTTGCTTTCTTCTTTTATTTCTATGGGGTATTCACTAACATCACAAGGCAAAATGAAGTCAGCTGTCTGTGATAATTCAAAGAGCCTTCGCTGCCCCAAATATCCACAATAATGACCATTGAGAGCATGCCAGAGCCTGAAGGAAGATAAGGGAAGGGAGGAGAAAGTAACTGGAAAATTCAGTGGGAATTATTCTGTTCATTAGATCATTTGTATAAGATTTGCTATGGCCCATCAAGGATTCTAAACTTGAGTCCAAGATTTCCTCTTAAATACTGTGGAGCTAATCATAATGTGAACATTTTTATCCGACTCTAATCCACAACCTTTTGGGGAAATATTAATTTGAACCTGTACTTATGATATCCATTTATCAAAGCCAAAAAACAAGAAACAGATTTTTCCCAAAATAACACAGCCCACTAAAACTAATCAGAACCCACATTGACTGGCAGTCTATTAGTTGAACTAGGCCATAGAATGGGCTATATGTCAGCTATCTACTTTTGGAATCAACATCAACAGAACTTGTAGGAATATAGACCTAGCGATGATTTCATTATTATCAAATTCTTCTTAACCTACATCCACAATTGCTACTATTGTGTAAATAACCACACTCATTTTTACAACTGAGTTCTGAAGTCAGATGGCAAAAGAAGTGGCTCTTTATCCATAGGCATAATTTTGCCATCAGTGTACTCCAAGAGGTCCCTCTAAATAGCCCATGTGGTTTAAAGTGATACAGAATACCATTAGCAGGCATGTGTACCCTGTGTCATGTGGAAAGATAAAATAGTATTTGGAAGATCTTCCTTTTATTTCTTGGTTTCAACCGCAGAGTAGCAAATGATGGAAACAGTCATCATGTATTCTGCTGCAATGACCCAAAAGGAGGACGGGCTAAAGGAACTAAGAGTAGATTCTACAAAGTCCTAGTAGTGTTGCACCTCAGAGAGGTAGACCCTGAGGAGGAGGCAGAAACAGAGGTGTCCAGCTGGGACTCCTCACACTTGATAATGTCCCGAGGACTTTAATGTGAGTATCTTTATATCCCTTTTATATGTTAATTCTCCAGCACTACAGAAATGTCACGGCCTTGCCAGAGCCTTTACCAAAGGGAAATAGACCCTCCTTTTAAATGCAAAAGCTAGAGGAGTGAGGGACTAATTTCAGAACAACTCTAAATTTATTCTGCTTTAGGCCAGGACTGAAGTGATATTGGGTCTCCTTGTTTCAAGGTATTTCCTGCTACATGTGGAACTCCCCCAAATAACTGATCCTGCCTCTCAGTGTCATTTCCTGGGCCTCAGGTATGGATCCTTAGCTACCCTGAGCCTCATTTTTCCTCCCTGAACTTTCATCTGCAGACTGATTACTTGTCCTGTGTTCCAAAGTTAAGCCTCCATTATTTTTGTTTCCTATTAAAAATCATAATCTTTTTGACAAACAAGAGTTAGAATGTTAAAATTGCCTACCTCTTTAGAAAGTGGCAGCTAGTGTTTGCAAAAGGACATGGTTTAGTTATGAAAAGAGCCATATTCTGGAGATAGCTATTAATAGAGCTAGGCTCTTTGAACTGAGTATCTAGGGAGATTTTCACCCGAAGGAATCATAAAAGTAATTTCTCCATGCCAAGAATAACTGGTTTGAGCAGTGTGATGGTCTGAATGTTTGTGTTTTCCCAAAATTCGTATGTTGAAACCTAATCCCCAATGCAGTGGTATTGAGGTGGAGCCTTTGGGAGGTGTTTAGGTCATGAGGGAAGAGCCCTCATGAATGGAATTAGTACTCTTATAAAAGGAGCCTGTGGGAGCTGATTTGCATCTTCCACCACATAAGGGCACAGCTAGAAGGCATCATTTATGAAGCAGAGAGCACACCCTAAGCAGACATGAATCTGCTGGTGCCTTGATCCCGGACATTCCAGCCTCCAGAACTATGAGCAAAAAATTTCTGTTGCTTATAAGTTAGCCAGTCTAAGGTATTTTGTTATAGCAGCCCAAACAGACTAAGATAAGCAGGGAATACTTACAACAACAGAGGCATGTGCACATGTGGTTGGGTGTGTTTATGTGTGTGTTTCAATCTCCACTTAACACTTTTGCTGCTGAAAATAAGCTGGAGCAGAGACCAACAGACTGAGTTGTTAAAAACATCTCTAATAATGAAATGTCATGTTCTTAATCTTTTCCTACAAATAAAACAGCAAATGTCCTTTCTGATGGAGGAAGTAGCTGTAACTGTTTGCTTCCAAATAGGACCTTCCCGCCCCTAGATTCACCTTGAATTCAACATTTCTATAGGTTTTCCTTCACCCTTCCAACATTCTAAATATTTTCCTCTTTTAGTGCCTCCCATCTTGAACGAATGGCACTAACATTCGCCTTGTTGTGCATGCCAGGTGTCATTCTTGACATTTGTCACTTACCTCCCCTTTCAGTTAAAGACCATGTCTTCTTGGTATTACCTCCCAGATAGCTCAGATCTAAACCACTTTATTTCCAGCACTGTTGCCACTCCTCTAATCCAAGCCACTGTATTCACCGTGGACTTCAAACTGGCCTCCTTCCTCCCACTTTCGCTGCCCTGCAACCCCTTCCCCACACATCATCTTTTAAAAATGTAAATCAGATCATATTACTCCCCTGCTTAAAATCCTTCAGTGGCTATTTCTTTAAGAGGAAAGATCCAAATCCTTATTAATGTCTGCTAGACACCGCAAGCCTTGCCCCTGCCTAACTCTCTAGCCTTAAGCCCACATGGTTAGCTAGGGTCTGCTGAATTTCAGTCCATTTCTGTTTTTATTATTTTTAAATTCTTTAATATACTTTGAAGTCTTTCTACCTCTCTTAATCTTACCTAACTTCATTCTTTTAAGAGGATAATTTATTACTATGATTTTAAGACCTTTCAATATGTAGCAATTTGATTCTAGAAATACCACCACATTTCCTTTCTTTCTCTTTATATACACGTATGTGTTTTTAGCATTTTGTGTATAGGTACTTAGCATTACCTAGTAATTAAAAACAACTAAGCTTTTCAAAATCAATAAAAGTGTCAATGAAATAATTAGCTCACTCACTTTTCTCAGCATTTATTGCTCCTTTATATTACTTTTCTACAACTTCTGATCCTGAGCCTCCTTCTGTGACTTTCTCTGGGCTTGAGTCTAACTCTCTGAGCTATCTATCTTGTTTAACTCTTTGAAATAATTCTACAAAAACCCACTTTTATTGAAAGTATTTATTATACTTTGAACACAGATGAGTATGGCATCTCATTTCCTTGGGCATGGAAGAGGATTCCAAATCAGTGGCCACCTTCTTAAAGCCCTTTTGTGCTACCTTTTAATTTATTATCTATTTATTTATTTTAATCAATTTACCAAGATTGTACTTGGGCTATATACTTCAACTTTAGCTTAAAATCCTTTACCTCTCTCTCAAAACCCCGAATTCACAGTCTGAGGCCCTCTTGGCTTACCTCACTGAGCCGTCGATGGAAGCAGTAAGTACCACTTGTTTTTCTTCCACATAGATCACTTGAATAATTTGCAACGAATGAGCACGCCAAGAAAGCAGCTGCTTGAATTTCTAGATAGTAACAATAAGGCATATCCCTTGGAATAAGTATATGCTGGTCAAAATATAATCTTGAACAAAATCATTTCTCATTGAGCTAAGATTATGAGTGAATGGTGTAGACATCTGTGCTAGATGGTTAAGTCCCTACCCCCAATAGCTCTTCTCTTGCTTGTTGGGGGTACCCAAGGTCTCATTTTTAGAAATTTATTAATCTGCACATATCCGTAAGAGAGGCAGTGTCTTATGTCTTTAGCAATTTATCATATAATTGAGAATTAACATTTCATGTAGTTCAAGGTTAGTAGATGGCTAGATGAAGGAAATGCCTTAGGAGAAGGTGCAGGGGTACTGAGAGTGAATATAACCAAGAAGAGAAGGAAAAAGGGCTGGAAGGTGAAAGCCAAAGATGAAATTGGCAAAAAGATTTTTCCTATTTCCAAATTTATCTAGAAGTAGTGCTGCCTATTTTGTTCTTTCTTAGGGATGTGGAGGTACATGCTACAAGGAATGAAGAAAGAGGATCATCCCAGCTCATTCTCTTTCAAAAACATCATGAAGACTGATTGGTTATGTTTCTTTAGGATGTGGTTTTCCCTCAAGTTTAGAGACCCTAATGGGCCTCAGAAGACATTCCAAAATTACGTGAACTAGAGCTGTCCACGGGGGAGCTTGTGCTGCAGTAGCACTCCCTTTGAGTTTATTTCATCGTTGTCATTGATAAACCTAGACTAACATGGTACTTTTTCCTGGATCATCTACCTCAGAGCACTCTGTGATTAGAGCCCTGGCAGCTTGGAGTTCTCATATATGTCCCCTATTCATTTAGACTAAATGACCTATGAACTCTTTAATCTCTACAATGCTATATAAATTTTCACAAATAAGTCAAAGCATGAAGGAGATGCAAAGTGACCAGTGGTCTGGCTTACTCATTCCTACTCTCTCTCTCACACGCACTTATTCATCCCCCCTTTCCATAAGCAAACCATTGTTAATTGCCATGTAGCTTAAATTTCTATAGTATATGTGCACTGAAAGTAGGGAGTCTTATATTTCTATCTTTTGTGGCATCTAGCACAAAGAAATGCTCAATAAACATGTGAAGATTCATTAATTAAAGTGAAAAACTAAAGTTCTTACCTTATCATCATGAGGTGGATCCAGGAAAGAACTAATGCTGCAAAGGATAACGTGTCCTTCTGTATAAAATTTAAACATTGGAATCTTTAATTAGATTTCATGTTGTCCAAATAAATATTACCCAGACTGCCAAGTTTTTTTGATTCAGGCATTTATAATGGTAAAAAAAATAGAATTTGAGAAACCAGAAACAAAAGCAGAAATTTCACATAAATTTGTATATGTAGCAATTATTCTGCTTCAGGCTTAATAAGTTATGATGAGGTTGCTTTATCCATCCAGAGTCAAAGTTCTTCTAGAGATCAGGGTGGATAATAATAGATATGAACATATGACTACCAGAGTCCAAATTATTACAGAGATATTCACTCTACAATCCAAATAATAGTTACAAAAACTATATATTAAAAAGCAACAATGACTACACCTACACATATCATATTTAAACTGTATGGAAACAAAGGTAAAGAAAAAGGTATTGAAATAAGCCAGATGGGGAAAAAAAACTGTGAAGATAAGAATTACATCAAATATCTCTTAAAATTCAACCACAAAAAAAAAGAATCAACTACACAATTAAAAATCAAGCAAAAGACCTGAACAGACACCTCATCAAAGAAGATATACAGGTGACAAATAAGCATATGAAAAGATGCTCCACATCAAATGCCATTAGGGAAACGCAAATTAAAATGAGATACCACTACATGCTTCTTATTAGTAGAATGGCCAAAATGCCGAACACTGACAACACCAAATTCTGATGGTGATATAGAGCAACAGGAATTGTCATTCATTGCTGGTAGGAATGCAAACTGGTGCAGCCACTTTGGAAGGCAGTTTGACAGTTTCTTAAAAAACTTAACATACTCTGACCATATGATCAGCATTCACTATCCTAAGGGGTTGAAAACTTATGTCCACACAAAAACCTGTACATGGATGTTTATGGCAGCTTTATTCATTATTGTCAACACTTGGAAGTAACCAAGATGTCCTTCAAGAAGGTGAATGAATACACAAACTATATATCTAGACAATGGAATATGCTGAGCTAAAAAGAAATGAACTGTCAAGCCATGGAAAGACATGGAGGAAAATTAAATGCATATTACTAAGTGGAAGAAGCTAATCTGAAATGGCTACACACTATGATTCCAATTATATGACATTCTGGAAAAGGCAAAACTGTGGAGACAGTGAAAGATCAGTGGTTTCCAGGAATGAATATTCAGAGCAGAGAGAATCTGGAGGGCAGTGAAACTACTCTGTATGATACCATACTGGTGGATATGTGTCATTATACATTTGTGGAAACTCTTAAGATGTTCAACATCAAGAGTGAATGCTAATATAAATTATGGACTTTGGGTGATAATGATGAGTCAGTGTAGGTTCACTGATTGTAACAAATGTACCACCTAGTGTGGGAGGTTGATAGTAGGGGAGGCTGTGTGTGTGTGGTTGTTGGGGGTGGGAAGGTGTAAATGGGAATTCTGTCATTTCGTCTCACTTTTGCTGTGAACCTAAAACTTCTTTAAAAAATAAATCCTATTATTTTAAAAAAGCAGCAACTAATGATGTCTGAGAATGCCTGATTTAAACAAGTGACTAGATAGCAACCCACAAAGAAGTTCTTTTAGCATTTACTAAGGTACAGAAAAAGGAAGCCTAAGGCCAAAATCTATGAGAAGTCCACTTTAGTTATAATGTAGATGAGTCTGGATTGGATCCCAAGCCCACCCTCAGTCTATTTTTCTGGATGGAGGGCAAAAACTATAAATCTCAGCCCAAGGATGTGATAGTGGAATATTCTTGGCAGAGGCAGAGAGGACTAACACTAACAGAGGTGCATTCTGGGAATTCTGTAGATAGTTTCAAATTTTAATTCTGTGTATTTTGATAGAAAAGGCTTACTACACAGTAGGCACAGTTAATGCAAAAATAAGCAGGCTATTTTTAAAAAGGAACAAAATTTTCCTGACCTTAGCTTTCTCTACTATTCTGATTGTAAACAGAAGTCTATTTAAACAATAAAGATTTATAGAAAAATGAAAATTAAAAGTTAAGAATAAGAATAACAGAATATAAAGGACTGATAGTGAGCAATAAAATCAGATAAAATAGAGATAACTTTAAATAAATATTGTAAATTTACTGATAATACTGAATGCAAATATAAACAATTATTTTCAATAATGTCCAAAGGACTTAAATAATTGACAGTACAAAATGGTTTGTTTTGACTTTTTAAGATGAATTTTGAAATGAGAAAAATGCTCTTAAAAGAGAGGATGAAAATTAAGTATTAATATAATAGATCTAATCTGTGTGTAAATCTCGAGATTAAATTAGCAAACAACGATAAACAAAGGAGTAGACGTGGAGAAGAGAGAAAGTTAAAATGGGCTAAGTTTTCTGTTTTAACTGAAAAGATGCTGTTTCATTCTAATTCTAACAGATTGATTGGTTTGAAAACTTGAAACACTAGTAAACACTAGTAAAATTAAAAACCATTTCTACACATGTAGATGTATTCACATATGCATAATCTTTCAAAGTGTGGGAGAGATAAAAAAATGTAGGATTACTTTAAAAGACAGAAGAAGAGAAATAGAAAGGAAGAATAAAAAAGAATTGTATTTGATGAAAGAATTAAGCCCAACTATATTAATTATAACAAATATAATATAAAGTCCCTTACTGAGAACAAGTAATCCATTTTCTAATTATGTTACTATTCCCTTTAATAATGAAGATTAAAAATTAGAATTTTATATTCTTCCCAAAAAATTAAAGTACAAGGATGTGTAGACATATACCCATTTTTTTTAAGAACCAAGAGATAAAAGCAAGAGACATATACCCATTTTAAAGTTGTAAGAAATAGAATGCCTTGCTCTAACTAAAGTGCTAGGAATGAAATAGGTTCTCCTGACATTCATTTATTCTTCAGTTTATTCAGCAGGCTGTTCATAACACTCTCTCATGCTTGACCATACCTCTTAGTCTTTCTTCTGTTTCCATAAATGCTACGTATTTTTCCTATAACCATTTTTATATCATGCAGATTGGTAAAATGCTTGTAACTGATTAGGTAATAGTAATGACTTACCTACATTTCCAGCCAGTAGTATCCTGGTACATGAGTCAGTATACAGCGATGTCAGAGAAATGGCAGAATGTTTTGTGAAAGGTAGCATGTCTTTCAGTAGTCTTCCCTAAGTAAAGTATAATGCAAATAAGGCTTTTTCTATAATAAATTCTATAAAATCTTAATATCGAAGTTGATTTTCTCTATAAATAACATATCTTAAAAATTATCTTCACTACTGAAACATGATTCTCTTCTGGTAATAAAAAATAATTTGAAGCCATCCATAGGGACTTATTTCCTTGAATTAAATATTCTAAAGGTATAGACAACTGTTAATTATAAGCATCTATACTCTGATTATTATAGATGGTCTCTATTCTTAGGGTTGTTTTTGCATATCCCATGATCCTCTTCATCAAATTCCTCAGACCTTATTTACGATACATATTCTCTTTTTAAACAAACATTCTTTTCAGGTTTAAGCGTATCTCAGTTGTTTTAAACAGAAATATTTGCCATTTCAGAAGTATTTATTTTTTAATATTGGTGCAAGGTAAGGGATTATAAGAGATTCAAATTCGGACAGCTTGTTTTTCAGTGCTTAGTGTGAGCCAGCACTGGGAAGGGCTCTCACACGTATTATCTTGCTTAGGGAATAAGCATCCGAGCTTGGAAAGAAAGAGTTTCAATCTGCTACTCATTTTCTGAGACTTTATTTTACTCCTCCAATTTCTCTCACTCTTTTATTTCTCTGTCAGAAAAATAAAAAGGCATTGCTCTAACACCAAAATCATCTCACGGAAAGTTACTGCTTAGAATATTTTGTGTTTTCGAACCAGGGGTTTCCCACTAATGAGCTAGGATCTACCGATAGACTTGGAGCTTCATCCCGGTAGACAGACAAACCATGCTGTTCTGTGCTGTGGAATCCCATTATCCGCCGTACAAAACTGTGGCTGTTTTTTGGATTTCCCTGTAGGAAGGAGCCTTACTGCAAGTGAGGCCACCTCCCTTGCTTCTCCAAGTATTTCATTGTCCTCATCCCCAGGTTAGACCAGACCTTTCCTTTCATCATCTTCTATCCTCCTAATTCAAACCCTGCCCCAAATCATTTATACTCAACATTTCAGAGTTCTTATAATCTGTCACTATAATACATCATTAATGCCCTTTAATATTACTTAAATATCCAATAGAATACTTAGCCGCACGTATTCATAGCTCAACCTAAAAGATTTAAAATAGCTAAATTAGTGGTTTTGATTATTTGATCTCTTGAGTTACAAAGCTGGTCTCTTGTAAAGCTTGAGTAGCAATATCAGTGTGCAGGCTGCAATTTGGCTAGAAGTGGATGCCATATGCAAGAAGGCTAAGATTTATTTAAGTATCTTTTTTATCTTTCCCATTCTTTCCTATTCCCAGATTTACTGGGCTCCATCACCTCCATAGTCCACAAGCGGAGGTGTCCGTCTTCATGAGCAGTGACAAGGATAGGTGGCTGGGCTTCTGGTAAATTGACACCTCCTGGATGCTTTTTGTCTGCTGGCTGTTGCTCTCCCACCGTGACATCTGCTTGCTCACCTATTGAAGAAACTAATGAGCTACTATGGAATTTGCAATACTTGAAATTCCAAATTTTATGGAACATAAAAGAGAAGGCAGGCAAGAAAATAGCAAAAATAACATATTCTTTTCCCTAGAATTTTTTTAAACCCCAGAGAACATTAATCAGGGCAGAGAACAAAAAAGTATTAAAAAAATGGAATCCTGGATCCCTGGAAAAATCCAAAAAGCTTATTTTTGGTCCTATTGCAAAGGACCCGTAGCTATTATGTAGCTATACATAATAGCTAAAATTAAAACTTAATATTCATCCAGTATAAATCTTACACATCCAGAATGGCTTATAAATCTAGTATAAGTTTTAGAAAAATAGGCTAAAGACTAAGAAGCTTAATAATATTTTGGATTCTTAAAACCTAGAATTAGGATCGAAAAAGGCATCATGATAATGGAAATTTTGCCTCTTGAACTAGCAAATCCTACAGCACCTCAATATTTGGTCACAAAAAGAATATATATTCATTAAAAGTATTCTATCACCTAAACTTCCTGTTGCAAAGGAATTTTATTATACAGAAGAGAGGTAATTTCATACTGACCTTTAACCTCACTGTCATGTATGCTTTGCTTGCTTCCCTGAATTAGGAGAGAAAAAGAAAATATTTCTTTGATGTTATAAGAAAATGAGATATACTGGATTAGTAAGTTCTCTAGATAGTTGAGTTTGCCTTTCTCAGAATTTTTTTTGTTTTTTGAAAAAATGTATTGCAGAGATTTTCATGCCCAGAAGTAAAGAATCCATAACTCAACAACCTTTTCTAGTAGCTCAGGTATAGCATAATGATAAGAGTAATGAAATGCCCAAAGCATGCTCAGTTCTTGATGTATATTATCTGTAATTCTGTTAATAACTATACAACTTAATCTTCATTATTCCCTTTATTACTGATGAAGAAACAGAAACTCAGATTAAGTGATATCTCTAAAGCTAATCAGATAATAAATGGAGGACTTGGATTCAAGTACAAGTCTGTCTTTCATGCCTATTTAAGTTTATTCTTTCCACTATGCTTGCAGGTGATTTTAAAATGAGTTTAAAACATTGAAAACTTTCCTTCAAATAAAATCCCAACTAGAAACGCAATGTGTAAAAATATGTAAAATTGGAACTGAGAACACAGTTTGAAAACCACTGCATTACATTATGCGTTGTAAAGTAATTACATTACCTGCTGTCTCTTCTCCCTGTGAAATGTGTGTAATACTTTTTAGTAAAAGAGAAAGTCTAAAATCACCTTGTTATCTGACAACTGTAAAACAACATGCACAATTTATTTTATTCACAATCATGTATTGATTATTTACAGATGATGTGAAAGCTTTGAAAACAATAGAAAAAATTGAAGTAAAGAGTTTAGACATGATTGGGTGGGGGGCAAAAAAGTGTTTACATACACATAGAATTTTTCCACCATTACCTTCTGTCAAAGGAGGGGCTCCAATGTGCAATCACTATTTTTAAACCAATGTTAAGTGTAGCAGGAGGACAGAACTCTCTCTGTTTCTTGCTTACCTTGCTACTCTGGGGACCCTTGCTAGATTCACAATGGGAGGAAGAACAAACAGACTCCTGACTTGATCTCCTGCAAGGGGAGGGAGGAAGCCCAAGGATGAAACGTTAAAATATTCTATCATACTCAAAGGGTGGTCTTCTCTGCTTTAATGTCAGTTGATTACTTCTTTGACCATCTGTGGATACTGGGCCACTCACTTATGAAACAAATCACCCCTTATATTTTATGTAACAGATGGTCATCTGTATGGTGTTGGCAGAGACTGTTAGGGAACCTCAGAAAATAAGGTTCATTGCTGCCTGGGTCTGGAACGTAAGTCTGGCCTGTTCCACTGCTTAGGCTAGATTTAGTCCCAGAGGCTCTTACACTGAAATGGTGGGGAGTGGTTTTGCCCTACAAGTCTAACTTTCTGCTCTACAGTGTCTAGCTCCAGCCTGATCCTGTCTCTGTCCGGTTCTGCTGAAAATGGGCTGAAAAGTGGATAGGGTGCTGGTGCAGATATATACAGAACAAGCTCTCAAAATATTCTCAGAACAGTTTTGATGAAATTTCAAGCCAAGGGGTAGGTAGGATGTTATGTTCTGGCTCACTGCTGGGTGACCCAAAACTAGCACAGAAACTTTTTTGATTTTTCTCCAAAGATGTATTTGATAATGTCTATTGCCTGCAAACCAGAGCTCTCAAGCAAATATAAATAGGAAAAAAATAGTTTTTCTTAAATACTTAAAAAACAACCCCCTGCTCCCTCAGAAATGGATGGTGATTGCTCCAGTTAGTGGCTGGTATATGACACCGCTGGCCATATGATATTCTATACTTGCCCTGCAAGTGTGTCCTTCCTTCTTCACATCATTGCTCGTAGCATTAGATTTTGGCTAAAAGTGTGGCCAAGTGAGCATTTTTCCATTTCTGCTACTGTAAGACTGACATGGTAAGGGGACCACATAGCATATTAGATCCCTGAGGATGACTAATCTGCAAAATGACAGTAATTGGGAAGAAAGTTGAAGCCAAGTAGTCAATCCAATTTCCTTCAGTTGTACCTTCCTTAATGCTGAGATGAAGAGAACTCTTTTTATATCACCCACATAAGTCCCAGACATTATCCCTTGATCTTTAAGTACTGAGTTACCTTGCACATTCAGGGGTTCGGAAGAGGAATAATATGTCATTAATTCTAAAGCGCTTGGGATCCAAGTCAGGGTCTACAACGAAGCAATTTTCAGGTCGGTACCTGGAAATAAGTATACATTTACATAATAAAAATTCACAAATTAGGTAATTTACACTACTTTCATAGATCCCCTGTAGAACTAATGGATTCCTCCAATATGGATATCACTGAACATGAAAAGAAAACCCAGGGGAGTAGAGTTTGAACACATCTTTAATATGATTCTGTATAACAACACGATCATTAGTGGTTTAAAAGTCTTTCCGTTCAATTAATTGGTCTAGTCTTCCTGCCTATGGGTCAGACAGTGGGCTTACGTAGTCCATGGAGGAATCTCTTAGAAGTTTCATACAGTTTAAAAAATAGAATTCTACCCTTTGAATAAGTGGAGTGACAAATTTGAATAAAATATGGTTATTACCTCCAAGGAGCTTATAACTGAGAGGAGAAGGACAGGTCATCCTGTGATTACACTGCTGTTAGCCCAGAATCCAAGGAACCTGCACCTTCCTGGGCAGTTTCCTGGGAACAGAGTGACGACAGTCCCTGAACACCTGCACTTCATGCCTGGCACTTAAGGCATTCCTTATTAAAAATGGGATTTATAGCAAAATTTCCCATTTTCTTTAATGAAAATTACTTCTAATTTGAGCTGATGAGTGATGAAGGAGCATCATGGAAAGTGAACCAAACTCAAAAGAGAAGCCTATGATGTCTCGTTGAGCTCAAATTTTTTAGCTATTTCTGCTCTGCAGATGAGCTGAATGATGAAGTAGATTATTAATTAGCAAGAACAATATTGAGTGTGGGGCTTAGAGCAGGGTTATTTCACCTGATTGGTGAAGTGGTCTTAGGCAAAGTTTGAGGTAGACATAGAGATGGCCTCCACCTTGAATATGGAAACCGTTTTCAATTTTAGAATCGTTAATGTTGAGCCTAAATTATCTTCCACAATTCTGTGCTAAATTGTATGTTTTCAGAAATACTGCAGTGATTCCAAATCAATTGTTTTTATATAATCTTCTCTGTGTGTTTCTCTCTGATTGGATATTGAATTTGCATCATCCCTTGGCAAAATGCCTGGCACTTCAACAAGGAGGATCTGCACCTTTGAATTATTGGATTATTTGGATTATCCTCAGGGAATTGCCTGCCTCTTTAGGCTGTGGCGTCAAGACTCCAGTCTTTTTAGTCTGTCTGCTTTCCCTTTTTAGTCGTGAGTCATACATAAGCTGACACTTACAGTGTGAGAACACTAATAAGAGGGTGAGGAAGTGTGCCGTGCATAGAGGTGTAGGTATAAAATGACAAGTATACAGTCTGTGAGAAAAGCCGAAGGGCAAGGGCTGAAGAGAGGGAAAAGGAGGATGACAGGAATTCTAGGAGCAGGGCCAGGGACACATGGGCTGAAGTGCAGAGAGAGGGGACTGTAGAAAAAGCTGTTTCAACTAAAGCTTCAATGAGAATAAATTCAGAGTCCAAACAAGAAGAGATTATTTCCTCTCAGAAGCTGGTTAAAGTAATGACTCAGAGCTGGATGGGAAAGGAGCCCGGGGTCCAAGTGGACCAGTACTGTAAATAGAGAGGCAAAGATTTCTTTTGTCTTTTCCCCTTCTTTTCCCTTGTCCTTTCCAACTCTCTCTTCTCTCCTCTTTTATACCTCTTCTATTCTCCCAAATGCTTAGATAAACTTGATTATATTTTCTTCTTGTTAAGGTTCTAGGCCATCTGGTACCTCAAAGTAAAATTTTACAAACCCCCTTGACATCGGGTGTCCACACTTGGCCCTTGCACACATACCAATTGCACAACTTGGGAGAGCTTATTATTTACAATCCACCCACGCAAATAATTCAATGTTATATTAGTTCTTTTATAGCCAATGGCAAGAATGTTTAGAAATGGATGGCAGGGGGAGGGTAAATATTTTGGCTATGGTACAGGGCAAATCTAATTGGTTGAGATGTAGAATTGTATCTGCCACACTGGCCCTTATTTGCACCATCCTGTAATACGCTGGATGTGTTGGGCTGGTCAATGAGAAGGAAATCTATCCAGGCTGCCTCTCACTATTTGACTTTGGTGCCTGAGTGGATGGTGGTGGCATGGAAAATGCAGGAAGAGGAGAAGTTTGTGCGGGTGATAGATTGGGAACAAGTTTTAGGCACGTGGAGCTTTAAGGGTCTTGGTAGCAATCCGATGGAAATTGCCAGTAGGCAGTTGGATGGATATGTGTTACAGATACTTAAAGTTCACCCTAGTCACATCGTTCTGGGATTTAGACAATTAGAACATAGTCTCTTCACGAATATAACCCCCAGGAAAGTTTCTCCCGAGAGTTATCACCACTTTTATTTATTGTTCTTTTCTTTTTTTTAGCATTGCATGTTCCTTTGGCTCTTCCACAGTACAGTTTTTACAGCACTCATGGAAAAGACACAACTTACACTTCTTTGACAGTAGACGTTACAAAATTCCATAAGATGATCACACCATGTAAGGTTCCAGCGGCTATCAAATTATATCCTTCTGCTTGTAATATATCAATGCAGTTCACTGCGATACTGATGGCAGGATTCTGAGGGGAGAAGGAAACAGACTCACCGACTGTCATAATATCTAATCACAGTACAAATGCTATGTGTACACTTTGTAATTATCACTGACTTAAAACAGTTATTTAATTATTATAATTTTTTAAATCCTCGAGCATAAAATTAGTAAAATCTATTCTTTCTAGCATTAAACATTTTTAACTTGCAGAATTCCTTAAAACAAGAAAATATATTCTCCCTCTTTACTGGCTCCTTTCTCTCAGCCTTGATTTATTCTTCCTTTCAATCATTAGATTACCTTCTCATCTTTCTCTTCCCTTCAAACTTTTTGAAAGAACATCCAACGTTCGCTTTGCCCACTTACTGACCTTCCTTTCAATTGACAACTCTGATTGTCTGGCTTCTGCTCCAGCCATTCTGTGGGAGCCTTTTCTGTTTCTCACTAAGGACTTCCTATTGCCAGTTCTATTTGATACTTTTCAATTGTCTTGCCTCAAGCCTTTGTTGGGCACCTACTATGTTAAGTTCTTAGGATACAAAGTCAAACAAGATGTCTGTGACCTGGAGGAACTTGTAATAATTTAAAGTATTCGGATAAAGTGTTGATTTCTGGGCAATTTGAAAGTGCTGTATCAGGCATGCACAAGACTTGATGGAAACAATGAAGAATGACATCTAAACACCAAGTTTTTCTAGTTCTGCTTGTCTCTATGACCCTTCCTTTCCTGTTTCCTACTAGGTTCCCTCTTACTCTGAGAACAGAACATTTAAAATATTAGTATCCTTAGGGCTTACCTCCAGGTCATTTACTTTTTTCGTTTTTCCAACTCTTGCTGAGCAAACTCATCCCCTTATGTTTTAATAATCATCTCAATCTTAATGACCTAATAATCTAGTCCAGTCACCTCCCACAAGCTTCAGCCTTGCATGCATAATTACTTAGACGTTTTTACAGGTATCTCAACGTTAATATATCTAACATCACCTCCTTTAAGTATGTTCCTTCACTTTATTCTTTATCTCTTGAATGATCTCTATCATTCAATGTAGAAATCCTGGAGTCGTCCTTGATTCCTTCCTTACTCTCAGTATCCTCCTTTCTCAACTGCGTGGCATCAATCACTAATTAATCAACTGCAAGTTTTGCTACTTTTACTGCCTATATATTTTTTGAAGCCATTTTTTCCTTACCATCTCTGCTAGATGGCCTTTCAACTAAAACAGTGACATATTGCTGGAATCTTCTGCCATTAGTCTTATCCCATTCAAATCTATCATCCAAGTAGCATCGAAGTAGCACAAATCTGATCATGTCATTTCTCATTTAAGCCTTTTAATGGTATTCCATTTCTTCAATGGTAGGGATACCCAGGCTCCTTACCATTGCAAGCATAGTCCAGTCTCTATGGATTTGTCCATCTCCCACCACTCCTGGTCTTACTGTAGCCACCCAGAGATACTTGTAGTTATCTTTCACAAACCATGTAACATCTTGCCTCCATAACTTCTTTCGTGTGTCCTCCACTTGGGATCCACTTTGCCTTTTAACCTCATTCTAGAAATTCCCTATCTGGACCAAGGTAACTTCTGGTAATTCCTTAGATTTAATTCAGCAATTATATTCTCCAAGAACATCCCTCTCTCCCCAGCCTTCTAAGATCTCTGCTGTACTTCTATAGTACATAGGTACCATACCACATTAATCTTGGCATTCAAGTGCTGAGAACAGTACATGATACATAGTAGGTATTTAATAAAAAGTACTTCATAAATATTAATAAAAGAGTTTAGGGAAAGAATTTCCATGTGCAATCCGATTTTTTTTCCTAAGTGACTTTTGCAAATTTTCTACCTATATTGTAATTTTAAAATATGTTGCAAAAAGGAAGTGCTATCATACTAATTATGACAAATACAAAAAATAAGGGTTAAAAATCAGAGATAATTTACACTTGCATTAAAATCCTAAAGGACAATTTTATTGTCCTTCAATTATTTATTCTATAACATATTGCAATAGTTTTACTCTTTTTTTTTTAGAAACAATCATTTTATATTACCCATGCAATTATTTGCCAGCTGCCTTGTTTCTGACTCACTACACACTTATCTTCTTTCTGTTTTCATTGGCTATAAATAAGGTTTCATATATCAAATACATATAACTGAACCCAGAGTTTCCAATGACGTGTAGAGTTGGAAAGAGAAGTAGGCTAGATTTACTCTATGAAGAGATGCATTTTGTTCTATCTTTTGTGCACATTACATGGTGATCTTATTATGACAAAGTCACTGTATGTATTGATTTCAAAGACCTTTTAGCTAACAATAAAACTTACTTATCATTTAAACGAGCAATAGTAAAATTCAAATTGCAGTGCTAAAGTGACATTTGTTTCAATATGAGGAAAAATAATACAATATCTCTCCTAAGATAAAATGATAATTTCCAAATTCTATAACACAAGCTATATTATTCTCTCTTAAATTATATTATGGTTGTTGCACTAATGGCAGGGAAGAAAAAAGACTTTAATTGCTCCCTATACGACTGCAGTTTTCTTGCATTCTTCAGTGTCTGACCACTTATCTCTGTAAAAGCTGAAAAATATCAATGGTTTGAGCTAATATCAGAGCAAACAAAGTTGATGAAGATTCTTATTGAAAAAAAATCGATTGGTTTATATTTTTATAGGAACAAAAAGGGACAGCTTTCTCATTTCTCTATTCTTCAGCATCAAACATATGCCCCAAACACTTCATCCCTCATATGTGCACACATTAGCCTGTCTTGTTGAGGAAGTGTCAGCATCTCACAAAAATAGCTTTCTGAAGAGATTTTAAGTTAAGTTGTCTAACTCAATATATATGGCTACTTCCCTGAAATATTTTGAAAGGCATCCAAACTCAGTACAGATACACCTTGTTTCATTCATTGTGCATCACTTTATTGTGCTTTGCAGATACTGTGTATTTTGTGAATTGAAGGTTGTGGCAACCTTGCGTCGAGTAAGTCTATTGGTGTGAGTTTTTTTTTTTAACAGTATGTGTTTACTTTGTGTCTCTGTGCCACATTTTAGTAATTATTGCAGCATTTCAAACTTTTTAATTATTATTATATCTGTTATGGTGATCTCTGGTCAGTGATCTTCAATGTTGTCATTGCAATTGTTTTGGGGTGCCACAAACTACACTGATAAGATGGCAAACTTAATGGAGAAATGCTGTGTGTTTTCTGACTGCTCCACCATTCCTCTCCCTCTCCATCTCCTTGGGTCTCCCTATTCCCTGAGACACAAGAATATTAAAATTAGGCCAATTAACAAACCTACAATGGCCTCTAAGTATTCAAGTGAAAGGAAAAGTCACACATTTCTCATTTTAAATCAAAAGCTAGAAATGATTAAGCTTAGTGAGGAAGGCACATTGCAAGCTGAGATAGGCTGAAAGGTAGGCCTCTTTCACCAAATTGCCAAGTTGTGAATGTGAAGGGAAAGTTCTTGAAGGAAATTAAAAGTGCTACTCCAATAAACACACAAATGATAAAAAAGTGAAACAGTCTTATTGCTGATAAGGAGAGAAAGTTCAAGTGGTGTGGATAGATCAAAACAGCCACAATATTCCCTTAAGCCAAAGTGTAGTCCAGAGCAAGGCCCTAATTCTCTTACGAAGGCTGAAAGAGGTCAGGAAGCTGCAAAAGAAAAGCTTAAAGGTAGCAGACATTGGTTCATGAGGTTTAGGGAAAGAAGCCATCTCCATAACATAAAAGTGCACGTTGAAGCAGCAAGTGCTTTTGGAGAAACTGCAACAAGTTATCTGGAAGATCTAGCTAAGATAACTGATGAAGGTGGCTACACTAAACAACAGATTTTCATTGCAGGCAAAACAACTTTCTATTGGAAGAAGATAGAGAAGTCAATGCCTGCCTTCAAAGCTTCAAAGGAAAGGCTGACTCTCTTGTTAGGGGCTAATGCAGCTGGTGACTTTAAGTTGAAGCCGGTGTTCATTTTCCATTCTAAAAATCCTAGAGCCCTTAAGAATTATGCTAAATCTACTCTGTCTGTGCTCTGTAAATGGAAAAACAAAGCCTGAATTACAGCATAGCTGTTTACATCATGGTTTACTGAATATTTTAAGCCCATTGTTGAGACTTACTGCTCAGGAAAAAAGATTCTGTTCCAAATAATACTGTTCATTGACCATGCACCTAGTCATCCAAGAACTCTTATGGATATGTACAAGGAGTTGTTCTGTTTTGTTTTTAGCCTCTTTACTTCTATGGATGTACAAGGAGATTAATGTTGTTTTCATGCCTGCTAACACAACATCCATTCCGCAGTCCATGGATCAAGGAGTAATTTCAGCTTTCGAGTCTTATTATTTAAGAAATACATTTTGTAAGGCTATAGCTGCCATAGATAGTGATTGATCTGGACAAAGTCAATTGAAAGCCTTCTGAAAAGGATTCACCATTCTAAGATGCCATTAAAACATTTGCAATTCATGGGAGGAGGTCAAAATAACAACATTAACAGGAGTTTGGAAGAAGTTGATTCCAACTTTCATGGATAACTTTGAGGGATTCAAGACTTAAGTGGTGGAAGTCACTGAAGATATGGTGGAAATAGCAAGAGAACTAGAATTAGAAGTGGAGCCTGAAGATGTGACTCAATTGCTGTAATCCATGATAAAACTTGAACAGATGAGGAATTGCTTCTTATGGATAAGCAAAGAAAATGGGTTCTTGAGATGGAATCTACTTCTGGTGAAGATGCTGTGAAGATTGTTGAAGTGACAAAAAAGAAGATTTAGAATATTATATAGACTTAGTTCATAAAACAGCAGCAGGGTTTGAGAGGATTGACTTCAATTTTGAAAGAAGTTCTACTATTGGTAAAATGCTATCAAATAGCATCTCATGCTACAGAGAAATGTTTCATAAAAGGAAAAGTCAATCAATGGGGCAAATTTCAGTGTTGTCTTATTTTAAGAAATTGCCATAGCCACCCAAGCCTTCAGCAACCAGCACCCTGATCAGTCAGCAGCCACCAACATCCAGGCAACCCTCCACCAGCAAAAAGATTATGATGTGCCAAAGGCTCAGATGATTGTTAACATTTTTAGCAATAAACTATTTTTTAATCAAAGTATGTATATTTTTTTAGACATAAAGCTATTGCACACTTAATAGACTACAGTATAGTGTAAACGTAACTTTTACATGCACTGAAAAACCAAAAATTTTGTGTGACTCTATTGTAATATTTGGTTTATTGCAGTGATTTGGAACCAAACCTGCAATATTTCCAATGTATGCCTCTTATTATTAACCTTTCCTTGATCACAAACACATCAAGAATCTTTAAAAAAAATGTTATACTGGAATACAACTCAGACATAAAAGAGAGCGAGCCACTGATACATGCAGTGACATAGGCAAATCTTAAAAGCATTATGCTAAATAAATGAAACCTTAAGTATAGATTATATTATTCCACTTCTGTGAAATTCTAGAATAGGAGAAACAATCTTTGGTGAAAAAGATTAGAACAGTGGTTGCCTTTGGGTAAGGAGCAGGTATTGACCAGGCAGGGGCATGAGGAAACTTTCTGGGGTGATGGTGATTTTTTTAATCTTGATAAGGGGTTGAATTGTTTTTGTTCTTCTTCAGAATCATTAAACAACACATTTAAATTTTATGCATTTTATTTCATGTTAATTTCCCTAAAAAAACATAATCAGCAAGCACTAGTTAATGATACATATATATATCAGGTGATATGTACCGATGCCTTCATCTTACTTTGAAATATATTTTCAAAATAACATGGATTGGAAGTAATCACACCACAGCAAGAAGAGAAGCTTAAAAAAAAAAAGAAACCTATGAAAAGAGAAAGCTGGAATTTTATTAACTGACTTTAAAAAGTCTAGTTAAAATTATATGATATTAAAATGATTTTATGACTTTCTTATATGGTCCCAAACTTAACCTTCATATTAAAATCTAAAAGAATTTAAAAGACCTAGGTATTTTTAGAGAGATGAGTTATTTTTAGATAGATAAGCTATTTTTATTTATTTATTATTACTTTTTTCTTTTTTAAATCTTTATTTCAAAATATTAAGGGGGTACAAATGTTTTTGGTTACATGGATTGCTTCTTTTTTTATTTCAGCATATTATGGGGGTACAAATGTTTAGGTTACGTATGTTGCCTTGCCCCTCACACCCCCCAGTCAGAGCTTCAAGCATGTCCCTCCCCCAGATGGTGTGCATCGCACTCATTATGTATGTATATACCCATCCCCTCCTCCCCCGTCCCCTCTGCCTGATGCCCGATAAATGTTATTCCTATATGTGCACTTAAGTGTTGCTCAGTGAAACCAATTTGCTGGTGAGTACATGTGGTGCTTGTTTTTCCATTCTTGGGATATTTCACTTAGTAGAATGGGTTCTAGCTCTATCCAGGAAAATACAAGAGGTGCTATATTACCATTGTTTCTTAAAGCTGAATAGTACTCCATGGTATATATATACCACATTTTATTAATCCACTCATGTATTGATGGGCACTTGAGTTGTTTCCACATCTTTGCAATTGTGAACTGTGCTGCTATAAACATTCGAGTGCAGATGTCTTTTTTATAGAGTGTCTTTTGTTCTTTTGGGTAGATGCCCAGTAATGGGATTGCTGGATCAAATGGTAGATCTACTTGTATCTCTTTAAGGTATCTCCATATTGCTTTCCACAGAGGCTGAACTAGTTTGCAGTCCCACCAGCAATGTAGGAGTGTTCCTATCTCTCCGCATCCACGCCAACATTTACTGTTTTGGGACATTCTCACTGGAGGCCATTCTCACTGGAGATAAGTGATATCTCATTGTGGTTTTGATTTGCATTTCCTTTATGATTAGAGATGTTGAGCATTTTTTCATGTTTCTTGGCCATTGTTCTGTCTTCTTTTGAAAAGTTTCTGTTCATATCCTTTGCCTACTTTTTGATAGGGTTGTTTGATTTTTTTTCTTGCTGATTTTCCTGAGTTCTGATTACAGTTATCAGCCCTTTATTGGATGGATGAGCTATTTTTAGATCACTAAAGGAAGCCTGAAGAAGCCTGTGATTGTTTCCAAGACGTACCTCCTGATAACCAGAAGCCTCATCTATGCCCAGATTTTCAGAAGTTAGCGTTGCCATGGCAAACATGTAAATACTAATGAGAAATTGGAAAAAATATATGGAATTTATATCACAAAGGACTGATATCCATGGTATCTTCCTAATTATTTATACATACATATATATTCCTAATATACCTAATATACCAAAATATTTTAAAACATTAGAAGAAAGAGAACAACAGCATAGATAGAAAAATGTGCAACATGAGCCTGGAACATCTTGTCATACCCAGAGCTATCCAGAACTACTGGGGTCTTGTCAAAAGAACTCAGGAGGCTGAAGAGGATGTAACCAGCTTGAGATGGGACGAATGGAGCATTCATAATAATAACAAATGAAATTGACTGGAACACATCAAGAATATTTAAATTTGTGAGTTGATAATGTTATTAAATAAACAAAATTCACTGGCCACCTTTGGAAGATGCTGGAGAACCTATCCCTTATTTTGAAAACTGATAAATATAGGGAACAAGTCATCAATTATTTTATTATTTTGCTTTTCTGTATAAACTGTACCTCAGTGTAGCCAGATATTTGATGAAGGAGAGCTTTTCTCTAAAGATACATTCTAGTAATAAATGAAGTGGGACGGCAAAACGGCAACTCTGAATGAAATAACAGACACAGGTAGTGATCATCAGTGGCTGCTGATGTACCAAAAAAGACAACCAGTCATTATGTGAATCATGATGGAAGTACAGGACACCACCTATGAAGGGGTCTTGCTGAGGAAAAAAAGAGTTGCAGTCAATGAAGCCACCAGCTTTAACTACCAGAGTGCAGGAAGTGCAGAGGAACGTCTTAAACGACAGCACGAGGGTGCGATCAGCAAACTCCAGAAATTGAGTAACTATGGCACCAACTGTCCAGTTTCTTTAATACATAAATTGTAAGGAAAGAAAGTTAGATGGAAAGATATTCATAGATTAAAAGATATTTAATAGATTTATCAACCAAGTGCAACAAATGGACTTCATGTGGGTCTTGATTGAAGCAAACTATAAAAACAAATTATGAGGAAATCTGGGAAATTCGAATACTGAGTGAATATGTGATAATATTAAGGACTTCTTGTAGATTATTTTAAAAATATTTTAGAAAATAATGGTATTATTATTATTTTTGAGAGTCATTATTGTTCGGAGATACACCCTGAAATATATAGAGATGACATGGCATAATGTCTGTGACTTGCTTCCACATCCATTGGTGGTGGTCATGGGGAAGTGGTGAGAAAAGGGATTATTTGGCCATGCATAGAAACTTTTTGAAGCTGAGCAATGGTACATAGAAGTTCTCCTTATTATTTTCTGTATTTTTATATATGTTTGTAACTTTTTCATAACAAAAAGTAAACATTTAAAAAAAATAAGAACTGAAACTTACATTAGTGGGTGGAGAAAAGTTTCTCTCAACTATTAGCTCGACATCTGGGAAAGGAAGAGCCATGTTCCTGTCTCTACGAGACATCCTCAGATGCACAGCGTGATTCCCATCTTGCAGGAAAGGCACAACGTCAGGCAGCTCCCATGTCACCATGAGGTAAATATCATCTTCCCTGCCCTTTAATAGAAATCCAGGGGGTACATGAAAAATTCAATTAATTATTTTATTTTGAGTTATTTTCAAGAAATGGAGAAAAATAGCACATGCTCTGATATATCCATCAACCAGCGTTAGCAAATCTTAAGCCCCGTCTATCCCTTGCTAATACAATTTATCTTTCTTCCCTGAGTAACCGGTAACCTGAATATGACATTAGTCATGAAAATTTTACTATTTATACATATGCACATATATCTTCTACATATATATGATATTGCTTTCAGACTTTAAACCATTTTATGATATTATCAAACTATATGAACTTTTCTTCAACTTGCATATTTCACTCATTATGTCTTTGAGATTTATCCGAGTTATTTCGTGGAACTCTAGTTCATTTATTTTTAACTGCTTTTTAGTATTGTATGAATACATTACAGTGTACTTATCCATTCTCTTATTGATGGATGTTCAGGTTGTTGCCAATTTTTCGCTGCTTGTCTTTATGGACAGTTTTTCTTTGCTTGTCACTGGGTGCCATAGTTTCTAGGGCCTATGCCTAGAGGATAACTACTTCATGGTGAGATATGTACATCATCAACCTTGATATCCCTAAATGCTCTTCCAGATGGTGTTATCCATGTTCATTCTCACCGAGAATAGATGAGAGTTCCCCTTTCTTCACATTCTTGTTAACACTTGGCATTAATTGATTAAAATTTTTTTTTTTTTTGCTGATATGATGGATTTGAAATGAGACATTTAAAAACTAATTTTAAATTCATTAATTTAATTAATCACATTTCCCTAATTTAGTGACTTAAGCATTTTTTCATGTGTTTGTGAGCTATCTGGGTTTCCTTACCTGTCCTTTGTCCATTTTTCGACTGGGCTGTTATTCTTCTGAATTTTTGGAATTTCTTTAGATATTCTGGTTACTAACCCTTCCTTAGTTACCTGGGTTGCAATAACCTTTCCACAGTCTGTAACTTGTTTTTTCCCTTTGTTTTTAAAGATGAGCTTTTATTTTAAATTTTAATGTAATAATGATACCTTTGTGATATCCCATTTGTGAATATGGTCTACTTCTGAATTTATTCCATTGGGGTTTTTTTTTGTTTGTTTAATTTCCTCCAAGTTTTTATTTTTTTACACAAAGCTCTTGCATATTTTTTGATAAATTTATTTTAGGTACCTTATATTTTTGTTTGCTATTGTAATGTGATCATTTATTCTGCCTGTACTTCGTTTGTTTTTCTAAGTGTTTATTATTGGTGAGATGCCATTAATTTTTGATTTTTGAATTTTTATATGGGAATAAAAGCCAAATGTTTAAAGTTGGTTTTTTTTCTCTCAGAATGGGATCTTTCTAGGTTGAAAAGTAGCTGTGGAAAAGTGGAGTCTATATTCCAGGAGTGAAGCCATCAGGTTTCTAGTCTTAGTTCTAGTGGGACCTTAGGCAAGATACATATCTTCTTTGGCCTTATTTTTTTATTTGTAAAATGAAGACTTTAGCTAGTTGATGGATAAAACTACTTCCATTTTTTAAAGCTTTATGATTCTAGGTATAGCCCTGAGGCCTCTATTATCTCATATCTATGTTAATTTAAAATATGGGCCAGTAGTACTCCTGCCTATTGGTGAATTCTTTGGTTAGAGTGTGTGCCACTGTGAAAGTAGAATGAATCTCAACAACATCCAAAGAGTGACCAGATATTGATACGTTGAGTAATAGGTTAGTTAGATTCATGTGCGCCCTTCATGGTGTGAGTTTGCCATAGTGGTTTTAATAGGTTTAACTGGTTTCAACTGAACCTCTTAGGACAGTGCCTCTCAGACTTTTCTGAATTCATGGAGCAGTAACATTTAAAAAACAATTTTTGAAGATTGACTTAGAGTTCTTAACATTTAATTTCTCCAAGTTATTAACATTTAATTTTTACCAAGTATAACATTTAATTTTACCACTATTTAATTTTTACAAAAGAGAGGGCAATAGGAAACTCTTACTATCACCATTTTATGAAAAGAAAGGCTATAATTCATACAAAACAGTAGGGAAGATACATTCTTAAAATTAAAAAAGTAAAATTAGCTTTGTGAAAGATTACTTTTATTTTGTATGTTTCACCCCTAATTAGTGAAACCTTTTATCTTATATTGGTATTGGCAGATAGTCCTTAAGGAATCAGTGATCTAGGAAAATAGCAGTTCACATAATACCGAGAGCATGTATTATGTTAATTATTTCATTAAGAAAGATCTTTTTCTTTAAGGAACACACAACAGGGGCTATCTGAGTAGATCCATAAAGTAATGTGGATAAATGGAAGGACAAATAAAGAGAAGTAAATCGGTCTTTAGAATTTGAACTATTTCGGAGTCAATTAATCATCTTCTTTCTGAAGTCCCACAGTGCTTTGTTCATAATGTTAGAACAATAATCTCCCACCAACTTATGGTTTTGTCAACAAGAATTTGGGGGCAAACTTACCTCAAATTTATCAAAAGTTTTATGTAGACAGAATCCCCTTAAAATTGAGATTATGAAAAAATTATTTTTTTCTCTTGTGATCTATGAAATTGTATTAATAGGCCAATTTGTAATCTGCCCTCTTATTACATTGGCTTGAAGACTATGCCCCAAAAATTTAGTACAGTGATCATTTGTGCCCAGACCAGGAAGTTGCACAAGCATTTTTCTAAGACTTCAGAAAATAAAATCAAGAAAAATATAAGAGAAAGAGAGTTATTACATTTAAGCCATTAAGAACTGTTTGAGCACATTTAAAAAGTACCTAAAACTTTTGGAGACTCTTTCTCAGCTCATAATGTATCAGCAGTGTTTCCTAAATAATGAAATGTGATAAATGGAAAGATAAGAGATTTGGAGGATAGATTTGGAGGCCTAATATGCAAATAGTATGAGCTCCTGGATTAGGGAAAAAGAACAGATACTAGAGAGACATTTGATAAACAAATAATAATATAAAAATTCCCAGAGCTGGAAGAAATACTTAAGATTGCAGATTGAAAAGTATCCTATGGAATTGAGAAAAAATAGGCACAGCCTTTAGACTTCAAGGACAGAAATGACATCTTGTAAGTTTTTGGAGAGAAGTAATAAGTTACTTATGAAGGAAAAAGAATCAGAACAGCATTGAATTTATCACTGGCAACATTGTCACAGAAGTGACATATACAGACTTCTCAATAGAAGATCCTATAACTCAACAATGCCAAAATGTTTTCCAAGGGTGGGTACCAATTTAGCAACATTAGCAGTATATGAGCACTACTATTGTTCCACAGCCCTGCTAAAACTTGGTATTATCAGACTTATTTATTTTGTTTTATTTTGTTTTTAATTTTTTTTTATTTCAGCATATTACAGCCAAACTATTGGGTGTATGTTATTTATTGTGATTCTAATTTGAATTCCCCTGATTACTAATGAGATTTAGCAGCTTTTTATATGTTTACTGACCATTTGGATTTTCTGTTTTATGAAGCCTACCTTTTTTTCCCATTTTTCTATTGAATTGTTTACCTTATTTCTTATCTAAGTATTTTGTATATTAATCTAGTTGGATACTAATTTTGGTTTAATGTAGTAAATATATTCATCTTTTCCTTTATAATTAGTGATCTTTAAGTCTTATTTAAGATATTTATTTATACTGAGGTCATGAAGACTATCTTCTATGTTAATTGCTAAAAAATTGTATTGTTCTGCCTTTCAATTAGTAGCTTTAAGTCATTAAACCACAAGGAATAGACAGTCTTAGATGGGAGACCAAAATTTAGGGTATTTTTTTCCATATGGTTTTCTAGTAGCTCCAAAACCATTTATTGAATAGCCTATTCTTGTCACACAAATCTGCTGGGCCACTTCTGTCATATGTGGATTTGTTTTCGTTCTCTTGTTCTTCTTACATATCCCTGTGCCCAAATCTTGTTGTCTTGCTTTCTCATGTGCTTGATTATTTTGCCTGTGGCCTGACATGAAGAAGGTACCTACCTTCCCCCGGAATGGATGTGTGTTTGTTTCTGCCAGATGCCTGGTGGAATTACCAGTTTTGGCCCATCTTAAATGAGATTTCCTTGACCACCTACCTATGCATTGATATTCTGGTTTGCAAATGCATACGAGTCTATATGGGGCCACAGTTTCTCAGAGAAAGGTCTTTTTTCCTACCACTCCTCTTCCCTTTAATCCTGTTTGGTTCAGTGTTAGGACAGAGAGTGTAACTTTTGGGAACCACGGTATTTAATTCCTTGTCTCAGGTATGCCTCAGACTTTGAAATCTTTGGCCTCTCCTAATCTGCCATGTCTTTGAACCTCAGTTTGCTTTGGGAAATGTCTTCGGGGCAAAAGTAGCAGTGGTGTTTTGATTTTTCATTTACTTCTCTCAGTCTCCACTTTCATTTAAATTTTGGTCTGCTATTTACTTACTATATTGTCAGCTCTTTCATGCTAGTTAGGAGATTTAAAACATATTTTATCAAAACTTTTAGTTGTTTTCAGTGGGGCAGGGGTTGGTCTGAATAATCTACCACATCAATACTTTATTTTCCTCAGAATCCTGAGGTTTGAAATCATTCCTAGCATATGTGGGAGTGCATGAAATATTTCTTGAATTGTGTTGAATTTAATTGGAAATCAGTGAAAAGAGAAATCTCCCTTGGTTCTCAAGTTAGACTGAGAACCACCCCAACATCATAAGCTTCTGTAGCACTTTGTGCAAACGCTCATAACACTTTTAGTAGGTGGGTCAGTGTCAGTCCTTCTTATCAAATTGTAAATTCCACGGTTAAAGGAAAGATATCTCTCTGGTACATAGCAAACATTTGTTAAATGGTCACTGAACAAATGAATGAATGAAAGTATTCTAGAAAATAAGTATATAAATCAAACCATATTTTTGAATAGGTAACACTAATAATAAATAATAGGTAAATAATAATAATACATTAATAATAAATAAATAAGTATGCTTTCAACATTATCCATATTGTAAAGCTGCCCCCTCCAACATTAGTAAAACTTTCCAAATGCCCCTCCCCACACATTTACTATTCTCTATTTTACAAGAGGTTTCTTATATTTCCTCATTCTTTCCATCCTTAATGAGCACCTACTCTGGGCAGGACAAGAACACAAATATAAATAAGAGAAGGTTCTCAGCCCTTACCAAGCTCAATCTACCGATTCTGAGCGGAGATTCAGAATAATCAAAGTGAAAAATGCTACAGTAGAACCCCTCAACATTTTGACATGTTAATAGTTCCATGCTACTTTTTGTAGCCTATAAAAAAGGAGTGTTTGTGACAACAGGGATTCCTGATTACCAATTGCACCAACTTGAAGAAGGAAAATCAACATATTGCTGTGTTTTCAAGTGTATTGGTAAGAAATGCCTTTCTACAGTGCCATTTTGGGTTGCTCAGACTGCAAGGGAAGAGAATATTACATCAGGGAAGTTTTTCACTCCTCTTTCCATCCTTAAGGTCATCAGTTATCTTAATCCAGCTAGTACTTCATGATTGCTATACTAGTCAAGACGTTTTTCTGTTCTTAGCTGTCAGAAAGGGAATAATGAAGGCAATGAGTCCTTGAGTTTTAGGTGACAGGGTGAGAACCACTCAACAGCCAGAATAAATGATCTAGTCTAGCCTTCATTTCAAATTTGAAGAAGGCATTAGCATTCCTAGGTGGTAATAGATTCACAGGAAAAACAAATTAGCCTGCCTCAATCCTCCTGAAACAGCCCTGAGCAGATTGCATCATTAACCTTAAAATAAACAAAGCAATTTTAGTGACAAACTAAAAAAGTGACTCGAGCATCCCTGAATGCATTATGATTTATAAAGGACAGAGCCTGCTGGGGAGTGGTTCCACCAGTGAATTATTCTCAAACAAGGGTATAAACAATGTCAGAGGTGGCAGCTGTGAGGGAATTTGACCTTTCTGGTACCAGCTTTAGAGGACCCTGACTAATCCTTCAGCAAAGCCTGATTGGCAGGATGCTGTGGCTGGGCAGCTATTCTTTTTTCTCCTTTGCTTGAAACTGGGCACAGTTACTTAGGAGCATCACAGGAAGATTGAGGATAAATACCAGCTCCAGCTGGCTGGCAAGAGAGGAGTTAAATGGGGATTATTCACTGACATTTGATTTTCCCAAGGAGGGCACCTTCAGTACAAATATAAAGATGGGATCATAAACCTGGATCATTTTGATGGTTCCATTGCGCTCCAAGGCCAGGACCAGGTACTGGTGCTTCTCCTGGGATTTGAGGAAAATCAGGCGTCGCAGCCAGTGCTCTTCCTCCTTCCAGTCTTTTCCTTCTGGCAGCACTTTCATCTCCTGCCCACTGCCAAAGTCCCAGATTTTGACTGTTCCTGAGCACACACAGAAAAGACTGTGGGTAAAAATGATTTATAGAAAGCTTGGCTTTTAGCTCAGAGAAAATTCATCCAATTGAAAGCTTTCTGCCAAGAATTTACCCTATATTTATTTCCTACTAAGACTGATGGGTGAGTCTTCCCAGGCTTGCTTCACATGAAATATATTTCTGGATGCCTTGATTTGTCACAGGCCTATAAAAAATAAACAGGGCTGAGGTGGCTCATGCCTGTAATCCCAGCACTTTGGGAGGCCGAGGCAGGAGGATCAATTGAGGCCAGGAGTTCCAGACCAGCCTGGGCAATAGCGAGACCCCATCTCTACAAAAATTTTAAAAAATTAGCTGGGTGTAGTGGCACAGGCCTATAGTCCCAGCTACTCGGGAGCCTGAGGCAGGAGAATCACTTGATCCCAGGAGTTGGGGGCTGCAGTGAGCTAAGATGATGCCCCTGCACTCTAGCTGGAGCAGCAGAGCAAGACCCTTTCAAAAAACACCAAACAAAGAAAAATATAAATAAATAAACAAGGGCAATGTCTTGAAATCTACCCTCAGACTCTCCTATCTGAGCTTTTTCTCATAAGTGGATCTTTTCTGTCTTTATTGTCCCAGTGTTTTCCAGTGTACTAAACACTCCCTTCCCAACATGGGAATATTAGATATCATGCCACAATTATTATTAACAGTAAAAGATCACTCCAACAATCTGTCGCATTTCCTAAGGTGCTGACTTTAGTTCTTACTGGATAATAAAAGATTTGAGGGAATCTCAGAAGGTAAGAAACTATCAAGTTGTTTTGTTGGTTGCATGGCAGGGAAATGAAAAATAGTGTCAAGTTTTTTCTTACATTTGAAATCATACTTTCTGTTTGAAACCTACTCCCCAGTGCGATGACATTTGGAGAGGATTAGGTCAAAGGGGGGAGCCCTCATAAATGGGATTAATGCTCTTATAAAATAGGCCCCAGAGAGCTGCCTTGCCCCTTCTAGCATGTGAGGACACAGTGAGAGGGCACCGTCTATAAACAAGGAAGTGGGCCCTTGCCAGACATCGAATATCTGCTGGTGCCTTGATCTTGGATTTCTCAGCCTCCAGAACTGTAAGAAATAAATTTCTGTTGTTTAAAAACTCCCAGTTATGGCATTTTGTCGTATTCTGTCACACCCAAATGGACTAAGATACTTAGTATATCTATTGTTAATCTTATTCATTTAGGGGACCTGGATGAAGGGACCAGAAGGGATGATAACCGGTATAGTTGTGGAATGCCTATTTCCAGGTCATTGCTCAGTGTAGAGAATTATCTTCTTACATAGGTTTCTATAGTGGTCACTTCAGATTTAGAATCCGGTGGACCACTCCTTATAGCACCTTTTCTCTCCTCCTTTAACCTTCCCCCCCACAAACTAATTACCCCTCAGTTCTAATCCTGCTGAACAGAGTATTTTTCCTGTGCTCCTTTCCTTCCCTGGTGCCAGGTTCTCCCCATCAGCAATACTCATGACCCCCATCATTTGTTTGTTAGTCACTAACAACATCAGTGATGAAATACTCCCTGTATACCCAGCACTGTGGTAGGAGCTAGGGATATAAAGTGAATAATCATAGTTCCTTCCCTCAAGGCCTCTATGGTATATAGGAAAATAGTCATACAAACAATTAAAAGAAGTTTTCATTTCTCATACATTCCTGGGTTATGCAGACCAGTCATCAATTGGCTTATGAGCCAGCACTTATTTAGTATATACATGCCATGAATAAATATATTCTGAGTAGTGTGTGCACTTGGTCATATTGCCTAGATAAAGCAATTCTTTTATGGAGCTTCAGAACAAAGGGAGGTGAAAGGCAGGGCATCTCCTTCCTGGAAGTTCCGTGTAGTGCTCCACAACACGGGGAACATCAAATGACATGACACAACCTGGGCCTGACATCCTCTCCAGTTTGACATGATGCATGCCCTCCAGGAGCCTGGACACATAAACAAGTCCAGTATAGAGTTCTAGGGGTTATATAACAAAGCTGGCTGGGTATTTTGTCTGGTTCAAAAATCTACTGTCAGTAAAACCACTGCTAGCAAGCAACGAATCTGATGTCTATCTCTTAGCTGATGGGAGCCAAGAGTAGAAGGATAGAATGAGTTAGTGCAACACAGATGAGCCCCACCAAAGATTAAATGAGATGATACATGTGAAAGACTTTTGTAGACCATTAAAGCAACTATATAAATGCAATGTAAGCTATTATTTTTAATATCAATATCAAGACATTGATGCTCATTAGATAAGAAAGTCTAGCAGTGTTCACTCAGGCACAGGGATTTTATGACAGGCTTACATATTCCAGCCTGATTCATGCTCTCCCTCTACCCCAAAGAATTAATGTGTCCCTAGCACAAATTCTCAGGACACTAAAGCAGAGAGGCCATATTCTGGCTGTTAGTCTGACCATTATATGCTCCTGTGGCAAAAAGAAATCCACTTTCATCGATAGCTGCAGAAGTCAGTTCAACATTCAAGCCATGAGGGTCTAAAATCTGGTAGATTTGGAGGCCAGTCTCGAGTTCCCATACCTATAGGAAAGAACAAAAATATCAATCAATCCATATGCCCTTCAATTCTTATCAGAAATTTACCATATTCAAAACAGCCTCAAAATTGGTACTCATCACATCTAATAACTTTCCCAACACTCTATCCTGAAAGTAAGTCCGGTCAAAGAAAGGTCTAAAAGGTAAAGTGCTGTCTACTGGTTGCTGTGCTATCCTGGACTGTGTCTGCTGCAAATGTAGGCAGCTGAAACAGGCAGTGACTCTATTCCAGGCAGCCGCTCGTTGTGGAGGAAGTGGTCAGTGGCAACTGTAAGCCTAAAGCCAGGCTAGCTGCAAGATAGACATGGAACAATTACAAGTGCAGCAGACAAAAAAACCAAACTGGATTAATTTTCTGTTGACACTCATCCAAAGTAGCCAGGGGTCACAGAACAGGCTCTGTGATTAACAGCATGTACTAACAGAACCCTGAGGAAAGAGCTCACTGCCCTTCCCAAGGAGTGTTCTGACTAGGGACATGGGTTGGGGGGAGAAAGAGAGAGCACGCAAGGCTGAGACTTCAGAGGAGGCATCTGTGTAATTAGGCTGGGTGTCATTAGAAAATCCAGAAACATATCGAGACCCATTTTTTCTCTTTGGAAATACTGCAGAAGCTTTAGACCTATAGACTTGTGGTCTGAATCTCTCCCTCTGCGTGGATCTGCCATGTTTAGATGTAAATTAGACTGCCAGCGAGTAAGAGAACCGAACTGGCAACACAGAATGGTTGCACTCTAGATGGAGTGGATGGGGAAGGGATGGGGACAGCATACGCAAAGGCCCAGAGATGGGAAGGTGCATCTTTCCTCCAGGGAACTGAAAGAGAGCTGTTGCAGCTGGGCAAGAGAGGGGCAGGAGGGACATGTAGCTGATGGAATAGTCAGGGGGCCAGATGATGAAGGCGACTGGCTGGGAAGTGCTAGAGCTGGAATTTGGATGAAGTTAATCTGGTGCTAGAGCCCATGCTCTTAACGTCTGTGTGTCCCTGTTTATAGATGGCAGGGAGAAGGAGGAATGTGGAACCACTGCATGAATGGTTCTCAGGGGTCATCCACCTCCTGGCCTGAAGTACCATCCCTCTCGAACCAGTCAGGTATGAAAACTCACCTAGATGTATTCCTTTTGCCTCTTCTGTCCCACACAGGGACCACATTTTTACCTTAAGAGGTCAGTATTGCATGGAAGCAGGACAGGTTTTAGTTTTAGTTTCCCTCTACTTGCTCTCTCTTTGGGCATTACCAGAAATAAGTGAT
>VBSM01002153.1:44789595-44805980 GCA_008086735.1 Cheirogaleus medius | reverse complement strand
TGGGGTGTGTTGCTTCATCTCTCTGAGCCCTCATTTCCTCATCTTTACAATCAAACTCTTTATCTATGCACAGAGAACTGTTGGGAGATTAAATGAGATCCTAGACTTAAGGCTCTTGGCACATATCCTAAACCTGTAGAGGTTATATTAATAGTAAATACCTATATATATATACACTCTTCCCATAGCTAGGTTTAAAAAAAATCAAAATACAGAGTAGTTCTCTCTCCTTGATATATTTCCTTTAAAATTCCTGTTTTGACTGTAAGAACTAGCTTTGTTTATTTAGTTGAGCATGTGGCTTGACAGCAAGCAGTCTGAGCTGGCTTAAAACACTTGGTTTTCATGTATTCATGAAAGCTTAAAAGTCTCTCTAACGTACGGTCTCATATGTGCCACTACAAAGTCTATCTGCATTGCCTTTTCCTTCCTGAAAAGCTAATGCGTACTTATCTTAATTATGGATTCAGAGCAGATAGTGAGTACTTGGTGAAAATATTTGTTGTAAAGCATGACATTGATTTCTCGTTCATGCGTGTGAGGAATCTGTTTTGTATCTTGTATCATTCTGGTTAACGGATACATGTCCATCACACTAGACCCTGGAATAGAAATAAACATCTTATAAATAGCCAATATTAGCAGTTTTGTATCACAAAGGATTTTACCCAACCAGTTGGGTTTGGAAATAGCCAATCGGTGAGATTAGAAATATCAATGCCTGAAAATACATTCGTTTATTATAAAATATTTTTGAAAAAGTAAATGTGATTCAGCCAGAGAAAAGTGTTCATTTTTGACTTCATTATGTTTCAAGTGCAGGCCATTTGGACTTCATTGATATCCTTCCAGTGACCCTCATTTTCCTGTTTTTTATAGTCCACTTTTTCCTTTCTTTGTTGTGCCTACAGCATGCCTCTCAATCTCCAGGTGCACAGCAATAATGCACAGCTTTTTGCTGAAGGTAAGCTTACATTTAGTGATTGAAATTTATTGTTACAGAGCCCTTTTCAACCAACAAATTGATAAAGCATGCTGTAAACATGTTCTTATTAAATGTAATGAATGAGAATGATTGCAAACCAGGGCTTGCAGCATCAATATTAAATAAGATTAATTTCCAAATCACCGCTGTGAAGTAGATAGGGAGCAAGTATTCTTCATTTGCATTTTTCCAAGGGTATTTGGTTTGGTTATAGTAATACTATAAACTGCAAGTATGATTTAAGTCTCAAAATCAACTAATTGTGTGTGTTCTGTTTTAGTGTAATGTCCAGAAATACAAATAAGAATCTCAAAGCATTCTGTGGCTCAAACAAAAATAAAACTTCTTTCCTATTTTATTGATGCAGAGATTAAGTTCCCAAAGGCAGACTTTGCATTGAGTTTCTCAGGTCTCTCCAAAGAATTCTCAACTTTAGGAGAAGTTTCAGCAGGAGTTACTAAACACTTGCCTAAGTGTTTAAATTTTAAGATACAATCTGTTCATGTGTAAAGAGAGACTAAGAAGGCTCATCTGGTAATATTTCTCAATTCAGAGACCTCAATATAGAAATGTGAGAGGAATATGGTAGCCAGATTATCAAACCACACTTGGAGCTTCTTGCTAGATCCTTTTATGTTATACTTACAGTAACTAACTTTATTCAGAATGGACATCAACAAAGCTTGATATGTTTATGGACAAGTGGCCATCTTCTACTTTTTTGGCTAGTTATGCTACTGCGTCAGAAACATTGCAGTGCAGAGAAAGAATGTAGATTCAGGAGTCAGAAATTTTGAGATCAAATCCCAGCTCTGTGTTTTAACCTTTTGTCCTTCTACTAGTCAGTTTGGCTTTTTTGAGATTCTGTTTTGTCATTTATAAAATAGGAAAAATAATAATTACTACCTCATGTAGTGATTGTCCAGATCACATGAAAAAGTATATGAGAGCATTTTGTAAAAGAACTATACAAATGGTAGTTATCTTAATAAGAGTAATAATGATAACAACAGTGACAGTAACAACGTATTCTGCAAAGCATTTCCAGAACCTGGCGCTGCTGTCATTGGGGTTTAGAAAATGACAATGGCTGCTTCATTTGAATCAATGGACAAATTAAAATCTGAGAGAGAAATTCATGCAATTCTGATGTCAAGTTGATGTTTACTGTCAATGTCTGCAAGTTTAGTGATTAAACAATACACAAAGCTCTATAATTGGGAAGAAATATTGATTTTTTTTATATCTTCCTCCTCTTCTTCTTCTTTGTCTTCATATTTAGCTTGCTACTTGAGTCCTTAGTTACACTGATGATAAATGAGACGGAAATACTGAATCCAGTAATCAAACATGTGAGTTGGAGCGCTAAGAAAAAATTTGCTTGTAGTCATTAGTATAGAGGACGTAATATAGAGGAGGGGTGCTTACAACTAGAACTAACTTCTGTTTTATGAGGTGGAAAATTATTTATCAATCATAAAGTACTAGTTTACTCCTAATCCATGGGGGAAAACACCAAAAGTTAAAAATAATTATATTGTGTACCAGCAGAGATAGCACCAGCCCCCTCTCTGCCTTAATTAATCCCACAGGAACTCAGAGCAGGTGGTCAGTGGGAAAACGCTTAGGAAATGCCTTCTGGGTTAGTGTTCCAGAAGGAGAAACTGACACAGGAAAGTGACTCCCAATGCTGGGAATCACTTGAAGTCCAAGTGGGTCCTTGGCTTTGCGCAAGAAAGAATTCAGGAATGAGCAAACAGTATAAAGTAAAAGTGAGTTTTATTTAAAAAGTATAGAAACCTACCCCACAGAGTAAAAGCTAGCTCTCTCTGTGGAGAACCAGCCCCATGGTTCCTTTAGCCCTTCTATATAAGCAACAGCTTAATTATGGGCTAAACAAGGGGAGGAATATTCATGTTATTTCTTGGAAAGGGGTGGTGTTTTCCTAGACTTAGGGTGATGCCCTCCATTTGACTAAATATGGTCAAACAGGAAGTTTCATGGCCTCAGGTGCATGATGGGAGTGGGAGGTTTTCTTAGAAAGCGTTATGGCAATGAGCTGCAAGGTCAAGCAGCCATCAATTTCTCCACCATCTTGGTTCTAACCAGCTAGAACTTGTCCTGCCTCCACCTTGTTTTGATCAGGGTAGCTCAAAGCAAGGTTTCAAGACTTCCTGACTCAGTTAGGCAATGCCTGCACAATTAAGCAGTGCCTAAAGTAATGCCTGCTGGTTCCAGTTCCCTGTATCAAAACTACTGTTAATATTGTTAATTTTTCTTCCAAAGCCTAAGGGTATGCAGATGAACAGCGTTCAACCTAAATGTCTAGCAGGGCCCCTTGTCTCTTTAGTAAGCCTGTCTTTCTAAGAAGCCACAAGAAAAATTGGCAACAAATCTGTTGACATTGGCACTGGGACTCCACCCTCACTCTCCACTATTCTTTGTCTAGAAGCAAAGGCAGGTAAGAGGGATAGGCACCCTCCTTACTGATTAATTGCCTTGTTACCAGAATGCATAGGGCCAAAGTGCCTCCCTGCAGAAAAGGGGTGTTGACTTGGCATGTGGTGCAGCCGCTCTAAAATAGGATCATATTCCTGCTCCCAAGAGTCAAAACAGAGCTGAGTGTGGACGCTGGGTTTGCCCTATATGTAGCAAGAAGTTACATCCCACTTCTCTGTTTAACCCAAGCCATGTATTCCTAGGTTCAAGGACTTAGAAACACTAACTTGGTATTTTCAGAGAAGCATGGGTACATTTTATATACCCAGCAATAGAAAGGTAGGAAAGAGCATAATTCAATAAATATCTACTGCAGTGAATCATGACTTATAAATTACTTTTTTAGTTTTGTTTTTCTTCTAGTTAGTGCTCAAGTGTTAGTTTTAAAAGGTTAAAAATCAAGATATGAGTTCATTTGGCATTAATTGGGTACACTTACCTGTAATAAGCATGCCGTGATTGGCATCATATATCATAGAATAAATCTGCATGTCTCCTGGTCCTCCCTGGCTGTCGTGGAAGACTTGTAATAGTGACAGAGTCTGTATATCCCACACCCTGAAAACCTGGGAGAACAAAAAACACAGTTCACCACTGTTTATACTTTACCTTTCCCACGCAATATTTTTAGGTGAAGGAAGCCTTTAAAAGTCTGAAATGTGCTCTTATAAACTTGCAACAAAGTATGATTTTTACAATGAGCACACATTTGCTAAGCTCCAATTTAGTTGTTGGTTCGATTATTGTTTATCAATACCAGAGGAAAATAGCAGCAGTGATTTATACTTTGCTTAAATGTATACATTTAGGAATTAGATATTTCTATTATTATAGAAGGGGAGGAACATAGTGTTTAATATTTATTACTCCTTACAATTTGAAGGAATAATAAAAGACTGATCATCATGTACAGTTAAAGCCACATTTTTCTTTCTACTATGGATGAGAAAAATAAGGAGACGACTTATATTTAAGTGGAAGTTTTCAAATTGTTCTTTTCTGACTTATGAAGATGGGAACATCTTACTTACTGAGGTTTCTAAGAACTTCCCCCTCCTTGTGCCCAGAGATGTAAGAATTATATTAATAGCAGTTTTTAGGGATGATATAGATATAGTAAGAGTATGGGGAAATAGGTTTTAGGGAAGAAAGAGAACTATGTAGTTACTCAAGTAGAACTTGAGTTGATATTAGAGAATAGAAAGAACAATGAAATACAAATTCAGCAAAACTAGGTCAAGTTTTTCCCCCAAAATAACTGGTCGTAGTCTTCATTATTCTGTTTTTTTTTTTTTTAGCAAGTTACAGTGTGATCGAATCAGAAATAAATGTGATTTGATCAAGAATAACATTTTTCTAGCCATGCATCAGCCTTAAGCAATATTTTCATATTATAATAGTTTTTATTAACCTATTAAATCAGAGTATTTGTTGAATAAATGGGTGACCATTTACAGAACTACATATAAAACTCTAGTAAGTAGTTTAGTTAACAGAGATACTAACTTCTAATTTGAGGCACTTATAATCGAGTTAATTATTTGTTAACTGAGTTCAAACCTTCACTATCTCTAAGGCAGGTTGGTCTTATATGTAAGAACACTAAGATGTCTAAGTCATATTATTTAGGGAACACTGGCAAGGAAGCTTTGCTCAAATGTACACCCTCTGTAGGCTAATATTTCTCAGACTTGTACAGTTGAAATTTATTTCCCTTGTTCTAGTGAAAATGCAAATTTTGGGGGAGTAGATAGAACATTGAACTTTTTTACATAAACAAGTATAATGGACTGTTTATGAATTTAGGTTCTGAGCCTAGATGAGAGACAAACAGAGGAAGAGACACAAAAGTGGAATCAAAGAGTGCAGCAAGGAAATTTATCTCTATGCAAATAGTTTCTAATTTTATTGCTTTGGCTGAGATATGTTCATGGCTACTTCTTGCTGTATGTGTGTACATGCTGAATTGCAGTTGGTGGGAAGAACACGGGACTAGGCAAAAGATGACTAGGGATCCGGTTCTAGTCCATCATTTAAACTCCTTGAATCTCAATTTTCTTGTTTCTAGAACAGACATATTGACACTGGCACCTCCTGCCTAATTGAAATGATGTGAATACATTGTGAAATCTGTGATGTTCTCTCTAGAGTAAATACTGTTTTCTCTTTTTCTTCTCTCTCTTCTTCAGTATTCAGCTCTTTGGGTCTTTTATGTGTGTTTTAGGGAGGTGGCAATTGCTAGACTGTGGGAGGCCCTGTCCTCTAGGTTTTCTGCTGCTCCTCTCCCTACATGCCCCCTTTGTTACTGTCATACCGGAGTGCTTCTAATCCTCAAAAAGCCCCTTTCTTACTCCAGTCTCTGTGCATTCACACGAATTCTTCCTCTCATCAGCAATTTCCTCTCAACAGTCTTCCCCATCTAGCTAACTCCTACTCATTTTTTAAATTCTTCCATAAAGAGGACTGAAGAGTTAGGGTTCAGGTCAGAATAGTGCTAGAAGTTTATACCGTGATGTGCCATTTCTTCTCCAAACATAGAGAAAATATAAAAGAGAGAAAGCAAAAAGAAACAGCAAGGCTCCAAAGCCAGATATATATCTCTCTAGATCTCAATGGGAGAGAAGCACAAAACAATGACTGGGCTTTAGCCAGAGAGCTGGGCACTGGGTCTGGAGCAGGCAGTTGCAGCAGAGCAGCCTCTGCGGGACAGACAGGACCAGAAGCATCCCACACCCGGGACCCACGGCAGAGGCAGCAGCAGGTCTCCCAATTCAGAACAGGGAGACTGGGAAGCAATTGGCTGTGCTCTGTTCTTATCTGGAGATATAGCTTTTTGAAAGACATGGGACCAGTGAGGGTGGAGGGATTGCCTTCCTAATTTTATTTAATGGCCACAAGAGGCTAATAAGATTTTTAGTCCTCAAATAAATCAAATTAGGGCCACTCAATTGATTAGGTGACTTTACGTGGAAGAGCCTGAATATATATGAGATTATAAAACTCTTTTGAGAATTAATATAGTACATAGAAAAATGGTATATTTGAAAATCAAGGTATATGTAACAGTGCAGTACAAACGGTAGGCATTCAACACTACCCATGTAGAGAATTCAGTGCAAAACATGTATTAAGTTCTTACAAATAACTTAGTAAGAAAATTATATTTTTAGCAATGTGTGTGGAACTAAATCTGTTAATTTTATCATCTTGTTTTCACATTTTTCCTGTGTGATAACTGGCAAATAGAAAATGAAGACATCCAGTATGTCTTTAAAAATTAACTTTTTAACTACCAAATTATTACATACATATACCTAATAAACAAATTTAGGCTATACAAAAACCAAACTCCCCCTTCCTACCCTAACATTTCCTCTGGACTTATAGACATTGGCCTAGGGAAAGAATTTATGAAGAAGACCCCGAAGGCAATCACAGCAACAACAAAAATAAATAAATGGGACCTGATCAAATTAAAGCTTCTGCACAGCTAAGGAAATTATCACAAGAGCAAACAGAGAACCTACTGAATGGGAGAAAATATTCGTATACTACACATCTGATAAAGGGCTGATAACTACAATCTATATAGAACTCAGGAAAACCAGCAAGAAAAATATCAAACCACTCCATTAAAAAGTGGGCAAAGGACATGAACAGAAACTTTACAAAAGAAGATAGACTAATGACCAACAAACATAAGAAAAAATGTTCAACATCTCTACTCATTGGGGAAATGCAAATCAAAACCACAATGAGATATTACTTAACTCCAGTGAGAATGGCTTTTATCAAAAAGTACCCAAACAATAAATGTTGTGGATGTGGAGAGATAAGAACACTCATGCACTGCTGGTGGGACTGCAAACTAGTACAGCCTCTGTGGAAAGTAATATGGATACCTTAAAGAGATACAAGTAGATCTACCATTTGATCCAGCAATCCCATTACTGGGCATCTACCCAAAGGAAAAAAAGAAATTCTATAAAAAAAGACATGTGCACTCGAATGTTTATAGCAGCACAATTCACAATTGCAAAGATGAGGAAACAACCCAAATGCCCATCGATACATGAGTGGATTAATAAAATGTGATATATGTATACCATGGAGTTCTACTCAGCCACAAAAAAACAATGGTGATCTAGCACCATTTGTATTATCCTGGATACAGCTGGAGCCCATTCTACTAAGTGAAGTATCCCAAGAATGGAAAAACAAGCACCACATGTACTTACCATCAAATTGATAGTAACTGATCAACACTTATGTGCACATATAGTAGTAACATTCATTGGGTGTCAGGCAGGTGGGAGAGGGAAGGAGGAGATGGGTATATTCACACCTAATGGGTGCAGTGTGCACCTTCTGGGGGATGGACATAATTGAAGCTCTGATTTGGGTGGTCCAAAGGCAATATAGGTAACCTAAACATTTGTACTCCTGTAATATGCTGAAATAAAAAAAAAATGATCAGGAGAAGATGAGATTGCTTTTGGAAAGTGAGGGTAGTATTAAGGCCTCTGTGAGCATAGAGAAGATTTGTTTAACCATCAGCAAGATATGAATATCTTGCTGCATAGCATCCAAAGCATTTTTTTAAAAGAAAGGCTCACCCTATTCTACACCATGGACCACACCCATGATCTCTACCTGTGTGGTCACAAAGGAGGTCCAGGACAAGTATGAAGTATGGATAGATCAACATAAGTCCCATCACCACTATTGGAGAGATCATGGGTGAGATCATGTGCCTTTCTGCTAACTGCTGGCATTTATGGAGGACTGGTTACATACCAGGTACTGTGTTATGTTTTTGACTTGCATTATCTCATTTAATCCTCGCATCAACCCTATGAGGAAAGTACCGGTACTCAGTTATCCTCCTCAGTGATCTTATTTGACTAGGCCAAGGTCACTGCTAGTAATTGTCAGAGCCAGGAATTCAATTTAGGTTTATCTGATTCTACAGTCCATTCTCTTAGCTATGCTGCCTGGAACAGTATTAAAATCTTCACTTGTGAGAATATCTTAGATGTAGTCATTGATGAGATGAAGCCCAGCTGACCTATAGGCCAAGTTGGTGACATTATCCACCTGGCACCTGATTTCAGGCCACTACTTTTTGCTCTAAAGCCCACTCACAGTCTAGTCAAACTTTGCCTTTTCTCAGGTTTCTGCATATCACTTCCACAGTGAAAATTTAAGAAAAATAGCAACTTTTACACCCATTTGCAATCTGTTATAAATAATCAAAGCATGTATATTTCTCATCTTCATAGAAAAGAAGAAAAGAAATCAGCCTTTTGGTGACTAGAGTTGTGCTTGAGAAGGTTGCCAACCATTTGTTCCCATTGGTTTTGCTCATGAAATGAATGTAAGTGAAGTTTATATTTGTCTCCGAATTTTTCAACCTTTGCCAATTCCTATTCAGAAGCAGTAGCTGTGACATAGCTGTTCAACACTTGGGCTCTGTGACTAGACGTATAATTTTAGCAGTTGGGTAAGAAAATAATATCCTGGTGGAAAGACTGCAAAACTAGAAGAGAGAGCATCCACCCTTCTCCTGGTGAGCATTCTTCTGGAGCAGATCACCCCACCCCTCACCATCGCAGCCATGCACAGTTTCAATGAGAATGTGTTTCTACTACTATGAATAAAGTATAGAAACCTTGCTTCTATTTGGGTCTCTTTACTCTCTCCACTGTTAAAAGATAATTTTTAAAGTATTTCTTCTACATATATTTAACAACGTCTCATATGGTGTAATAATTTTTGTTTTAACAATCAAATATTATTTAAGAAACTCATGAGAAGTATGCTAGAATAATATTTATACCCCTTCTTTTGCCCTTTCCAATATTCTTCTTTTCTTTTGGAAATTCCATGCCACCTTCTGCCATTTTTTTTCTATTTAGAGAACTTACTTTAGCCATTTGATAAGGGTAGTTATATTAGCAACAAATGCTCTTAGTTTTGTTTTGTTTAAGAATGTCTTTACATTCTCCCTTTATTTCTGAAGGATATTTTTGCCAGCTATAGAATTAATGGTTGACAATTCTTTTCTTTCACTACTCCAAAAATGTTGCTTCACTTCCTTTTGGCCTTTGAGTTTTCAGATGAGAAATCTGTCATTCAAATCAGTGTTTTTCTATAAATAATGTGTCATTTTTCTTTGGCTGCTTGCAAGAACCTTTCCTTGTCTTTAGTTTTCAAAAGTTTAATTATGATGTTTGGGTTTATTCTATTTGAGATTCACTCAGCTTCTTGAATATGTAGGATTATGTCTTTCACTATATTTGGAAAGTTTTCAGCCATGCTTTTTTTTAAAAAAAAAACCTTATGTTTAGAGATTAAATTTCTCATTTTTTTCCTTTCCCTTTCCTTTCCTCTTTGTTTCTTTCTTCTTTTTTTCCCTTTCTTCTCTCCTTCCTTCCTTTTTTCTTTTGTTCCTTTTTTTCCTTAAATCAATATAAGCAATAATGCAATGAACATCCTTTTACATTTTATTTTATTAGAATAAATGCCCAGGAAGTTTTTGCCAGTTTTGCCTCCTTTATTATCTGATTATTTTATTAGAATAAATGTCCAGGAAGTTTTTTGCCAGTTTTATCTCCATCTGGCAGTGTGTAAACATGCCTTTGTTCTTAAACCTTTTCCACTTCACTTCTCTTTTTTTTCCCTACTGATTTGCTAAAGATTTTCATTTACCTGTACAGTGATATAATTCCAGTTTCTGTTCTTTGTATTGCATTTCTGCTCCATCTGCTGTCTGCCTTTAACTTTGTTTATGAGTATAGGGAGGTGCACAAAGTCACAAAGCTATCTACAGGCTAAATGTAGCCAATCCTATCTCGGCCTCTAGATAGCTCTGTGACTTTGTGCAAGTTACTTAGATCTTGTTTTCCTTTACATGTCTAAAACTGGGATAATTACTTTATAGGGTTGCTATTATCACTAATGAGTTGTGTATGTAAAATACTGAGCACAGAGCCTGGCATTGAGTAAGCATTTAACAAATGATAGCTATTATTATAAGTTACAGAAAATTTGAATGTTTATATAGTCATATCTATTTTCCCTTTAGCCATAGGCAGTATGCTTACATATTACCCTAAAGCTATATGAATATTCACTTGTGTTTTCTTCTGGAAAATTCTAGAACTTCTATGGTTTTATATTTTACATTTAAAATCTTTAATCCATATGTATAATGGATAATCTTTAATCCATAATGTATTGTGCTGTATATTAATGAAGTGATCTGATTACATATTTTTTCCTTTATGGCTAATCAGTTTTCCCAACATTTGTTGAACAGATCATTCTTTGCTTATATATTTGAAATGTTACTTCTATCATATACAAAATTCCCTCACTCATGAACTAATTCCTACATTTTTTCTTTTGTTTCATAGATGTGACTATTCTTGCACTGACCCCTGCTCTGTTTTATTTATTTAAGTTTTACAATGTCTTAATATCTGACATGGAAAGTTCCATCTCATAATTATATCTTCCAAAGTTTCTAGGATATCCTTGTATAGAATATTTTTACATTAACTTTAAACTTGGCAAACTGATACTTAAATAATCCTGAATACCAATAAATATATAGATTAATCTGAATATCTTTTACAGCATAATATTCTCATATAGGAACATAGTATGTCTGTCTATTCATGTTCCTAAATAAAAATATGCCAGTACAGCAAACATATAAAAAAAATATATGCCAGTAAAATTTCATGGTTATCTTAATGTTAATAGTGAATATTGCTTATTAGGATTATTCCTAGGTATTTCATATTTTTGGCTGTTGTGAATGCTACTTCTTTGACCATTTTTTTTCTCACTATTGTTTATATATAGAAATTTATTTATTTTTTATTAATTGCTACTGTAACCAACCCTTATCAAACTTATCTATTCTAAAAATTTTAAATTGATTTAATAAATCAAGCAGTCACATTATTTGCAAATATAATTCAGTCTCATTTATAACATTTATAACTCATTTTTTTGTTTTATTAAATTGGTAAGATTTTTCAAACAGTGTTTAATAATAGCAACAATAACAGAAATCCTTATTTTTCTGTCTTTAATGATGATATTTCTATATATAGTAAGGCCTCTCATGTTTTACTATAGAGGATAACATTGGCTGTCCTTCCAACTCTGTATTTATTTTACACTTGTCTTTAAACATGTTCTTTCTTATGCTATAATCAATAGAAACAGAAAACAGTGGCCCATCATTTCCTTTTCCATATTGACAATATTTTTCTCAGTGATCATCAGCTATTTCAGTCAAAAATTGCATATACCCTATGTTTTCCAAAAGTTAATTTCAAGGAAAAAATTGTTTTGTTTTGTTTTTATTCTTTTTGTTACCTTTGAAGAGGAAAGGCTGATGACATGTTGATCTTTTTCATTGGTTGCTATCTCGGTGATACTGAACATGTGCCCCACAAGTTTCCCCACTGGCTTGGTGCTGATATTGGGGTGCCACAATCGGAGGACTTTATCATCTCCTGAAAAGGAGGACAGGAAAAGATTATTTATTTTCTCAGGTAGTCAAAGTTTCACATGTATCTCTCACCCGATCATACTCTTATCTTTCTTCTAATATCAAATCACAGTTTATTTCTTCCAGGATACATTCTGCGATTGACTTGTTTTAGGTCTGCTGCTCCTGTCAAGGCTGTTTTGTAATGATTGTATTTACACGTACACATGAATCTGATTATTATTTAAAATGTTTGCTATTTTAGTAGGTCCAAAATGATACTTTATTTTTGTTTTAATTAAACTTCATGATAAGTAGTGCTGTTGAGTATTTTCTCTGATATGTATCTGCTAATTGTATCTGCTTCTTCTGTAAATTGTTAGACTATATCTTTTAGCCATCATCTATAGGAATTATGATGATATTAAAAATAAAAATTGAATCAGAAATTTATTATCATTTGGTGTGTATATGAGCTTGCCCGCGCACACACATACACACACATCCAGTTTTATGACAAAGACTGGCTAGGTATTCACTAAACCCATATCCTGTCTTCCTGAGTACACAGCTAGATTATATTTCCCAGGCTCCCTTGCAGTGAGGTGTGGTCAGGTACTAACCTTCAGACAGTAAATTGTGAGAGCTGATTTTAGATTTTATATAACCAAAAATAAATAAATTTTCATTGTGTCTGAACCACTTACATTTTGGGGTTTATTTGCTACAGCAGCCAGCATTACCTGAACTAATGCACAATTGTAATCTAACTGTATTTTTAAAAAGAGTAATCTAAACTGTGCATAATAGTTTACAAAGTACAGAATATGTTTAAAATATTGGATTTTTCTATTTCATGAATAACTCATGAAATGTCATCCTGGAAGTTGGGTCATAAGAATATCAAGAAATTTAAAGTTGGAACCTTACATGTTGTATGATCCAACATACTTATATCACAAAAGAAAGAAACTACCTACCAAAGATTAAATAATTTTACTTAAATGATTTAATTTAAGTCAATCATTTAAATGTGAGTTGTTCAAAATCACTTACCAGAAAATGGAATAAAGTTAGGAATACTACAATGCATTGTAGTATAACCTAAGTCATAATTTGCATACAACCTAAGTTATGAAGTCACAATTTACATATAAAAAACCTAAAATTCAAAATGGTCATTTTAGTTGATCTGGTAGCTTATATTTGAACACCTGTAGATGTATTTGCTAATATATATTGGGTTTTTATGTCAAAAGATTTATCCTTGCCGACAGAACCAGCCAGATACAGACAGGTAATCAGGTGACCTGGATGGATATTCATAAGCCAGGCAAATATGATAGACACAGATGCTTCCATAATTCTATCATGTCATCAGGCCCCAAGAAAAAGTTTTTTTCCTATTTCCTTTGAGTATCCCAATCCATCCTTTGAGTCTCAGGATAGCTATCCCTCCAAGAATATTCTAAAAAACCTCATACTCTTCAAAACTGAATGCCTTGTCTATGTTCCTCCTTCATCACCATTATCTTTCATACTAAATTATTTATTTATCTGGACCATCTATTGAACTCTAAGTGCCCTGAGGACAGAACTTTTTCTTGTTTACTGTCCTATCTCTAGTGTGTAAACTATAGTAAGAGTTCAACAAATATTTATTGAACAACTTCAATAACTTCACTGTTGAGATGATGAATCACAGCCCAGAAGTTTAACCATCAAGTGCCAGAAGAGGGGGAAAACATGCATCCAATCAAAAAATGAGTCTTGGTTGAATGTTCATCTGAATTTTCGGGGAAAGCCAACTGTTCATTTCAGAGGCTGTCTAATCTTGGAGTGTCATTAGAGGCTGGATGAAAAAATTCAGGCACAGATGATTCTTAGTTTCCATTTCTCAAGCAACTGCTATGGACTGAATTCATTTTCCCCAAAATTCATATGTTGAAGCTCTAACCCCCAACGTGATGGTATTTGGAGATGGGGCCTTTGGGAGACAATTAGGTTTAGATGAGGTCATGAGGGTGCACCTTCATGATAGGATTTGTGCCCTTCAAGAGCTTGCTTCCTCTTTCTCTGTCTCTCCCCACCACGTGAGGACACAGCAGAAAGGCGGCTGTCTACAAGTCAGGAAGAGAGCTCCTACGAGACACTGACACGCTAGCACCTTAAGCTTGGACTTCTAGCTCCCAGAAATGTAAGAAAATAAATTTCTGTTGTTTAAGCCACCCAGTCTATGATATTTTGTTATGGCAGCTCAAGCTGACTAAGACATCAGCTAAGATATTTTAGGGACTATGGTCGATGAGCAAGTAGGATATTTTCTTAAAATTTAAATTTCCATTCTACCTTTATTAACAAGTACAAACATTTCTTTAAAAATTACTGTACACTTAGTATTTTGCTGGATGTTAAGGATACAAAGAAATTCTAGATATCATTCTTGCCCAAAGTCTACTTTTTCATAAGACCATTACCCTTTTAGATTCAGTTCTAACATTGTTTTCACCTGTGCCTTTCCTAATCCCCTTCCTCAGCCTCAGGTGGAGTTAAGAGTCCTTCTGTGTTCTTAGGGTATTTTCTTAGGATTTCTTTTATAGCACTAATCCTATTCAATGATAGTTGTCTGTTTACATATCTGTACGTATCTATACGGATCCATTATCCAGTGAGCCTCTATATTTCTCATTCATAGCAGCGTTTGCTAAGTAGTAAGTGCTTAATACATGTTCTCTAAGTAAATGGATTGCCTAGTAGAGTTACTCATAAAGTGGTTGAGCATACACATTTTAAATCTACTTTGATTTGAAACCTGGCTCTATTACTTAACTATTAAATTGCTTTATGACATTGAGTAAGTTGTTTCATCTCTCTGGGTCTGAGTTTTCTTATTTAAGAAATGGGAATAATGGAATTTAAGTCATAGTTTCATCATGTTAAATGGAATCGTACATGTATAACTGAAAGTTCCTGAGCCACGAACTGACAATAAATACTACTACCATTATTATTCTAAGTCTCTGACATTTCTAATTCAGTTACAGAATATTTGGGAGAGAGGAACTGATACATAGATATATGAAACATGGTCCCTGCTCTTGAGAGTTTATAATCTAGTAGTAGCAATAAGGCAAGCACATATAGAGGGAAAACAAATAGTCATAGAGAGTATTTCAAATCTGAAGATAGGACTTTATACTATAAATAATATATTATGGCTCATAAGGGGTTAATTCTCTGTTTCTTTGTTATTTTCTATTTATTTCTCTTTCTTTTTTTGTGTAGCCAGGATTTAGATAAAGCTGCACATCAAAGATAGGATTTTCTTTCCTTTAGCAAGCTCTTATCTCAGTTGGTGAGTCACTTGATCTAAATGCATTACTCTTGATGAGATGAGCTGGCTCAGTTCACAGAGAAAAGCAGGACAGAGAGAGGGAGAGAAAGAGAGTGAAAGAGCCTCCAGTGAACCAGACTATGGTAGTCTAGGAGGAATCACAGGGCTGGGTGGGAGCAAAGAGAAGTGACTCAGTCTCAACTCTGCCAGCTAACTAGTCATGTGACTCATGGCAAATTGTTTTCTGTGGCCTCTATTTCCTTGTGTAAAACTATGACCTTCAAGGTCCCTTCCAGCTCTAAAGTTTTATAATTGTATGCTCTGGAGGGAGAGATGACTACCGTGACGGGAGAGCACAGTCTGGAATTTTTATAGGTAATGAGAAACTTCAGTTAGATAATTCAGACTGAATCATTCCAATAATGCAGCATCTTGCCTGCATTTGCTTTTCACTGGCAATGATGAAGACATTATCATGTTGCTCAGATATGTTCAGAGCCTAAGCCTCATGCCCACAGATAGTCCCACCTAATGTTGGTGGGGCATCACCTGAAATGGGCGTTATCATTCCTGGAGGATGAGGCCAGGCTATCCCCAGAAGAAAATCTATTAACTTGTGTATCACATGAAGAAGGACGCAATAGAGGACTGCCACCTGGGAATTGTTCAGGCCTCTTAAACTACGGGCTTTGTTCAGCATGCACTGTGAAGGAAACCCAGTCTTCCACAGGTTCCCTATTGCCCTACGAGAAGTCTTCCAGCTCTGCTTGTTTTTGTTGATAGGAATGGAATCTTTATATTGTTTGTGTGCTTTTTGAAGCCTGAATGAGCAGAAAGGCACATGATACTAAGCTCTCAATGCCTATAGTATTTCATCTGTATTATTGTTACTACTATCATCATCATCATTATCATCATCATCATCATCATCATCTGCTGACTCATGGTCTACTTTGTATTATAGTTCTTCATAGACTTGTCTTATTTATACTATTAGATTTTCAATTCTTGAAGGTTAGGAATACAACCTGATCTTTATAAGGTTTATCGTGCCTAGT
>VBSM01002153.1:44771274-44784015 GCA_008086735.1 Cheirogaleus medius | reverse complement strand
AAAAAAAAAGAATAATCTGCCTTTGAATTGAGTAAACTAATAAAAAGTAATGCAGAGTAGTGGGTTGCTTATCTCTTGGAAATTGTCAAGCTATCAAAGGGTTAAAAGGTCACCTTATGTTTTGCAACAGACAACATGCTGTACATGGCATAATTAATTGCAGATGTTTATTTTCTTGCTAATGCAAAAACCCCATTTGTGAAATTACCATACAAAATTATAACCAGAATGATAATCATTTCTGAAATGGAAAATTTTTTGAGAGATTTTTTCCTGCCTTTTTGGGAGCTGTATTGGGTCCCGTTTTAACAGCTGGCCAATTATGTATTTGTATAAATGCAGTTGCATCTGGCTCAACTTAAGATCCATTGTAGGTAATTGCAGAAACAGGAATATGTAGAATCTAGGAATGGAGGGGACCCGGCTCTCATTCTGTTGAGATGACTCTCCATAAGCAGTGGCGGGTCAGGAAAACATGATTACGTATCTCTTGAGAACCTCTTCAGCTTCTAGATTTAGAAGGAAAGCGGCCCAAGTGAGGAAGTAGTTGAAAAGCTCATGCAGAATGTGACGGAACAGATCAATGATCACTGTTTGCTGAGGTTGTCTGTGTATTTTTATCTCACAGTTTCCTGACTCTTTCTCAGCTGAATATGTTACCAGCTGAATTTCAGGAGATAGGAGAAATAGTAGGAAGCCCAGAACCAGGCTTAAGGACAAACCCCTGACTACTGCAAAGTAGATGCTTTCAGAGCAAAGACTAAAATGCACCGGTTAGTTCAAAAAATAAAATCTTCTAGATAATTTAAGTGTTTACAACTACTAAGTACCAAATCTACAAAACACTATGGAGAGTAGGAATTTAAATCCCCTACAATATAATATAAATTAAAAATACCTATAAACATATATTTTGAGGAAAACATATAAACAAAAAGATGCATTAAACCCAATAGAATGGTTACCTCTGTGTGTGTGTGTGTGTGTGTGTTTGAGTGTGAATAGAGTGGAAGACAAGGATAAAAAGGAATAACATAAGAAAGAGAGAATGAGAGAGTGTGACTAACTCAATTCTGCTCTTGAGGTTACCCTACCAAAGAAAAGATACTACATTTGCCTAGAATCATATTAGTTGAAGGGTATATTTTCCCTGACAAAAAGAAGAAGGTATCCAATCGGAGTGAAATAAAAAAGATTACTACCTCACTTAAAACCTAACACAAACATTCACAACTTGATTGACAGTCAGATCATAATACATGGAAAAGGGGAATGTTGGCACCATAGTCACGTGTTCCCAAAGGAAAATATTAGTGCCTTTCCTTTCCTGTAATGTGGGGGTATTTATTATTATAATGGATTTTGACCACAAATGGAAATCAAAGTCTTTAAAAATCCATTATTCAGGAAAGAAGAAGTTTTCAACGTTTTACAGTTTTCAGTTTACAGTTTTCAAAGCACCTTCACCCATCTTAGTTTATTTGAGAATCACAAAAATCCTGTGAGGTAAGAAAGTTAGTACTAGTCTCACTCATGACCAAGGCTACTGAGATTCAAATAACTTACACAACATGCTCAACACCACATAGCCAATAAATAAGTGGCAGAAGTCACCTAAGAACTCCTTTGCTCCTTCGCAAAGCTATTCCTTCACTTATATTCTTAGTAAATAGTGCCATGGAAACAGTCCTCCAACCAGAAGCTTGACAGTCACTTGCTTCTCGAGCACTCTTTCTCTAGATCTTTGCATTATTTGATCTTCACCTCATTCAGATCTCTGCTCAAATGCTATCTCTTCAGAGCAGTCTCTCCTGACCGTTCTATCAAATATAACGGCTTCCCTTTAATCCCTATCCTCTCACCTAAATTTGCATTATTTATTTGATAATTTGTTTATTATCTGTCTCTACCACTAGAATATGAGCTTCATGAACATAGGAAGTTAGTCTCTTTTGCGTACCATCATATCATGTCACTGCTTGGAACAGTCTGTTTTGGGTCTATAATAGGCATGCAGTAATTAATGTTATAAATAAATAAGTGAAACAGATTCTTCTCTCCCCTTTATTCCTCTGACCCAGTAGGTCATCAATTCTTGCAAACTATGCAAGAATGTGTTCTCTCTCCATCCCTACTTACAATAGTTAAGTTCAAACCTTCATCATTTCTCTTTTGTAGTAGGATTGTCATAATCTCCCCCAATTGATTTTCCCTCTTTTTAACTTGCCTTTCCCCAATCCAGTCTCCACCTTGCTTCTAGGGAAATCTGTCAAAAACACATATTTTATCACTCTCCTATTTAAAGCATTCAATGGCTTTCTACAGCTTTCAGATTAAAATCCCAGCTCTTTAGCATGGTATGCAGGTCTTTTCATTTTTGGCCTGTCTGGTCTCATCTTTCCCAACTCTTCTCCCCCTTGGTGCTCCAATCGTATTGAACCACTCGCAGTTTCTAGGACTCACCACCTTCTTTTTCACTTCCATATCTTTGCAAATGCCATTTCTTTAGTGTGTCTATTTATCCACTCAATTGCTTCGACTGACCAACTCTTACCAGTTCTTCAAAACTCAGCATGCATGACATCTGCTTCAGGAAGCCTTCCCCTATTTCTCTCCCACCCCCCATTAATCCTACACTAAGATGCTCTGAGTACCCTCTTCTGCTCCCATACCCCTCTCTTACATCTATGTCACAACGCTTATCACCCTCTGTGAGAATCATTCGTTTTCTCCCTCATTAGCCATGAGATCAAGGACATGGTCTTATTTATCTTTAAATTCCCAGCCCCGAGTACAGTGCCTCAAACACAGTGACTCATCAATTAGTATTTACTGAGAAAATATTCAGACTTCTACTTTAGAGCTTCTTTTGGAATCCTCTATGTAGTTTTGCTCAAATTATGGAATAATCAGAAAGAGAACATTGGATATATTAACAATCCTTAACAATCTTAGTGTCTTGAAAAGACATACCCTTAGACATAATTAAAATGCAATAAATACAAATAATGAGGCATAAAAAGGGTATTCAACCCATCTTGGAAGACAGGTGCTAGGGAAAGGTCAGGAAGATTCCCTGGACTAGGTATCATCTAATCCTTAAAGGATCACGGAGGCTGGGAAAGGAAAGAGGAAGGAGAGTGGGGAGAGTGTTTCAGGCCCCAAACCTGTACAAGGTCCCAGCATGGAGTTTCCAGGAAGCAGAAAGAAGTTCAGATGTACAGAAAGCCAAGTACAGGGCAGTGAAGGGCACTGAAGGGGATGAGGTAGAGGGACATGCAGGGGCCAGACTATGGAAGTGCTATGTAGAGGGGATGGAGAAATGTGAAAGGTATTGAGGTGGTTGGATGTCTTCTTCAGGAGAATACCCTGGAAGACTAATGGACAATAGTTTTGACAGGGATAAAATGGAGGCAAGAGGACAGTGGAGATAAGAGCCTGGAAAGTGAGAGGGATAGAGATAAAGAAAATAAGACAGATTCAGTAAGTGTTTAGGAGGTAATATAGACAAATTTGGTGATTGATGGTTTGTGGGGATTAAGGGAGAGGAAGGAGTCATATGGGGTTGCCAGGTTTCCAACTGGGGTGATGGGTAGATCACGATAACACTAACAAAACACAAAATGCTACAGAAGGTATATAGTTAGGGGTGGGGAAATTAAATTCAGATATGATTATATGAGTTTGAGGGTCTATGAGATATCCAAGTGGAAATGTTGAACAGGGATAAGTCCAAAATTCAAGATAGCTTGGGTTTCATCAGTACATAGTTATTGGTGTATTGGAGAAAATGAGCATCACCCAGGAAATCACAGAAAGTGAGAAGAAAAGCTGGATAAGGATAGAACTCTAGAAACCACCACCATTAAGGGCAGGCACAAAAAAGAATCACAAGAAAAAAAACAAAAAACAAAAAACAAACAGTAATACACTAGGAGAAAACTCTGGCTTCCCAAAAGCCACAAGAGTAGAATTTCAGGGTGGGTGAGATCTCACAGGGTGGGTGAGATCAGTAATGCTGATCTTAACTCTTAGGCTAAGTGATTCCACAAAATAGAAGCAGGAGAAGTTATATTAGAGCAAATTATGGAAGGAATGAATAATGTCAAGGGAATGGAAGCAGTGAATGCAGAGTACTCTTTCCAGAAGATAGAGTAAGAAGGGAAGAAAAGGTGTAGTATGAACATTAGAAGGAGATCGTAGGTCAAGGAGAGGATTACTCATATCAGAAGAGAATTCAGCATCATGAGATAATGAGAGAGTAGGAGAAACGGAGATGGCAAGATCCCAGAGAAGATGGAAGGGGTTAAGTGCAAGGTCACCAATGCAGGGTTTGATACTTTAACCTCTGAAACAGAAAAGAAGGATAGATGGGGCTATAGATAATTTTGAAAGGTACAATGTATTGAAGAATTCCACCTTGTGACCTCAGCTTTTTACATCATATAGGAGGACAAGACATCAGTGGAGAGGGAAAGGAGTTGAAGTTTGGAATAGCCACTGAGGGGAGTGGGAGAGGAAGTAGAACAAAGGCATGTAGAAGGATTGGGACTCCAGGCTATGGGCTATCCTGAGCAGAAGGGTTGGGATTTTGCTGATTGATACAGTGGGCATCAATTCTACTGCGAAGAAGAATGCTGGTGAGATAGGAGCTCAGATGATTAACATAGGCTCCAGGTGGATAGGAAGGAAGAAAGTCAAGGAGCGGGCTGACAATATTTAGGATAATGGAGAGATCAAGGTATCAGAGACCTCAATGAGGTCGTTGAGTAGGTGTAGTGGGAGTTAAAGTATTCAGGAGCTGGTAAGGTAAGATAAGAGGTCAGAGAAAGGGACATGGAAGTTTCTGAAGAAAAAAGTTGCAGGTGCTGTAAGTTAGCACTTGTCAATGTTATTCAGACTTATCTTTTGGTTTCGGTTTTATAATTTTAGCATTGGCAATAGGCAACTAAATGCACCAGTGTAAAAATACTCTTTAAGAAGGAAGAAATAAGCCACTTCATCCACCTAAATGCAGACTTGGCATGTTTATTGTGGCTGCTGTAACTTTTCTTGTTAATGAAATCACTGCCAATTTTATTCTTTCAGTCCTCTACATAAGATTTCTTGCTCTTATCTTTCTGGGCTTGCTAAAAGACTTTCATTTATTACGCTCTTTTCTGAACTTCTACTATACCTATAGTCCTAAACCATTCACCTAGCCTCTGACATTCCCTGTTTTGCATTGTTAAGTATTATCCTGTGCAATGGTGTTCTGGTGAATGTGTAATATTCAGCAGGGGCCAGGGAATGAGGAGGTAGTCATTGATTTGAAAGGTTTGCTGCTTTCCAAGGTATAAGTATTTCTACCATTGCCGATTTCAAACTACCATTGTGACATCTCTGAACATGGAGTTGGGAAAAATATAAACAAGCCAAGTCTGCATTTAGGTGGATGAAGTGGCTCATTGCTTCCTTCTTAAAGAGTATTTTTACATTTGTACATTTAGTTGGCTATTTCCAATGCTAAAATTATAAAATAGAAATCAAGAGATTAGTCTGTGCATTATTATACTGTATAGTATTTCTTGAGAACATAATAAACCTTAAGAACACAGATAATAGTAAATTGTAAGAAATAAATAGGAACTGAGGTGTTTTGAATGTTTATTGTCTTTGTTTTTAATATAATAGAATTGCGAGCCTATATAATTTAAATTTTAATGATGACAGTGTTCAACAACTGGCTTACCAAATTCATGAAGTCTTAGCAATCAACTCTCATAAGCTGATATGAGCTGGCTCCAGCATACCTATCACTGATTTTATATCTGTGTCTTCCACTTAAATTTCAAGCATGTAGAGGCAGGGATCATGACTTAAATCTATTTTTATTGTCCACAGTGCTTAGCCTATAGTGAGTTACTAAATATTTGTTGGATAATTAATACACTTGTGGATTAAAGGCTGTATATGACTTATATAGGTTTCTGGTTGCCACACTAGCTGTTATAATTACCCTGGTAAGGGTATTGGAAATATTTGCCTGGTAAAATCACACCTATAGATTTGTGTATCTTGGAAATGAAAACCCTTTTTCTGGATATTGAAGTAGAATATATGTCTTCTATAGGGACTACAAGGGCATATTATATCTGCATGTGTTTTCACAGTGTTTCTTTATGGTTATGAATATATGATGAATTGCCAGTATAATATAAAATCAAATTGGATATAAAGTTGCATCCATTTCTTAATTAAATGTTTCAGAAATGCACTCTTTTAAAATGCCAGAGTATAATCACTAGCAGTTAATTTTGTTACAGAAACTAAATGAAACTCTGCAATTAATTATGCCATATAAATGATATTTGTGGAATCCAATCTGGTGTCAAGAAATGAAATTGTTTTTAACATGCTGTGAAAAGTTTTTAATTCATCTCTCAGTGCAATATGTTATGCACCAACATAAACATTTTTATCTTTTTCTAAATGAGTGAAAAATATGTCTCTTATGAAGTCTACAGTTTAAAAAAAAAGTAAGGTAGTTAGTCATCTTAGAGATGTGATATTCTGTTCTTCCATGAAATTTCTAATTCTGTTATTCCATTGCTTAAATTAAAAACTTTAGAATTTAGAGAAATTCTTGCTCTTTATGAGTAGAGGCTATCTTTTGTTTTCCATTTTCTCTGTGCATTCCATTAAACAGCTCAAGAGTACATAAAAGGTATCACGAGTGCTTTTTAGACAGACAATCACCACTTCTCCTAGTACTTCTTTTAGTTGTACCCTAAATTCAAATGGGTGGGGGAGAGCCAAGTTCTCTCGCTAAAATTCAGTCTCATTTCAATTCACCCATATTTAGATAATAAAGCTGAAATTCAGAAAAATTGATTAGGATTTAGAAACTAAGTTTTAAGAATGGAATTAAATCACCAGAGGAGGGTTTTGCAGTTATATGTTTTAACCAATATTTTAGATAGGTTTATGCTCATTCTTATAACAAAGTTTGAAAAATATGACTGTTGTTTCTTCTTGCAACAAGTCAGATTCTTGCTGGTGGCTCAGCGTATTTTTAATAGACTTTATTTTCTATAACAATTTTAGGTTCACAGCAGAACTGAGTAGAAGGTGCAGAGATTTCCCATGTATTCCCTGCCACTAGTGCTGACTGATACTCTATCACCTGGATTACCACAGTTTGTTTATCAATTCACTTAATGAAGGACATCGTGGGTGCTTCCAAGTTTTAGCAATAATGAATAAAGCTGCTATAAACATCCATGTACAGGTTTTTGTGTGGACATATGTTTTCAACTCCTTTGGCTAAATACCAAGTAGTGTGATTGCTTGATCATGTGCTAAGTGTATGTTTAGTTTTGTAAGAAACTGTCAAACTATCTTCTAAAGTGGCTGCACCATTTTGCATTCCCATCAGCAATGAATGAGAGTGCCTGTTGCTCCACATCCCCACCAGCATTTTGTGGTGTTAGTGTTCTGGATTTTGGCAATTCTAATATGTATGCAGTGGTATTTTGTTTGAATTTACATTTCCCTAATGACATATAATGTTGAGCATCTTTTCTTATGCTTATTTGCCATCTGTATGTCTCTGGTGAGGTTTCTGTTCAGATTTTTTGTCCATTTTTCAATTGGGTTGCTTGTTTAGTTATTGTTGAATTTAAAGAGTTCTTTGTCTATTTTGAGTAACAGTCTTTTATCAGATGTGTCTTTGCAAATATTTTCTTCCATTCTGTGTCTTATTTTCTCATTCTCTTGACAGTGTCTTTTTACAGAGCAAAAGTTGTTCATTTTAATGAAGTACAGCTTATCAATTATTTCTTTCCTGAATCATGCCTTTGATGTTGTATCTAAAAACATCTCCATCCCCAAGGTCACCTAGATTTTCTCCTATATTACCTTCTAGGAGTTTTATAACTTTGCATTTTCATTTAGGTCTATGATCAATTTTGAGTTAATTTTTGTGAAAGGTATAATATCTGTGTCTAGATTCTTTTTTTTGCATGTTATTATCTACTTATTCCAGCACCATTTCTTGAAAACAATACCTTTGCTCTGTTGTAGTACCTTTGCTTCTTTGTCAAAGATCAGCTGACTATATTTATGTGAATCTATTTCTGTGCTCTGTATTCTGCTTTATTGAACTACTTTTTTATTCTTTTGCCAATACTACACTGTTTTGATTACTGTAGCTTTATCATAAGCCTGTATTTGTCAGTCCTCTTACTATGTTCTTTCCCTTCACTATTGTGTTTGCTACTCTAGATCTTTTGCCTTTCCATACAAACTTTATAATCAGTTTGTTGAGATTCACAAAATATCTTGCTGAATTTCAATTGAGATAGCACTAAATCTATAGGCCAAACTGGCAAGAATCAATATCTTGACAATATTGAGTCTTCCTATCCATGAACATGAAATATCTCTCCATTTATTTAGTTCTTATTTGATTTCTTTCACCAGAGTTATGTACTTCTTCTCATATATATCTTGTACATATTTTGTTAGACCTTATTATTTCATTCTTGGGTGTTAATGTAAATGGTATTGTGTTTTTAATTTAAAATTCATTGTTCATTGCTGAAATATAGGAAAGTGATTGACTTCGGCCATTAACTTTGTATTGTGTAAACTTACCATAATTACTTATTAGTTCTGAGAAGGGTTTTTATGTTGATTCTTTTGGATTTTTTACATAGACAATCATATCATCTTTGAACAAAGACAGTTTATTTCTTCCTTTGCAATCACTATAACTTTTAGTTCCTTTTCTTGTCTTATTGCATTAGCTATGACTTCCAATATTATAATGAAAAGAAGTGATGAAAGGGAACATTTTTGCCTTATGCTTGCTCTTCATGGAAAAATTCTGAGTTTATCACCATTAAGTATGATATTAGCTGTAGATTTTTTATAGATGTTATTTATCTACAAAGAAGGATGTTCCCTCTATCCCTACATTGCTGAGAGTTTTTATTATGAGCAATTGCTGTATTTTGTCAAATGCTCTGTCTGCATCTATTTATATGAACCTGTAATTTTTCTTCTTTAGCCTGTTGGTGTGATGAATTATGTTAATTGATATTTAAATGTTGAAAAAGCTTCACATACTTGGAATAAATCCTACTTGGCCATTGTTAGTCAATTCAGGTTGCTGTAACAAAGTATTAATACCATAGACTGTGTAGCTTAAACAGCAAATTTTTTTTCTCACAGTTCTGAAGGCTTGAGACTAGGGTGCTAGCATGGTCAGTTCCAGCAAGAGATGTCTTTCACACTGCAAGTGATTGTTTTCTCGTATGCTCACATGGCAGAAAGAGGGTTAGAGAACTATCTGGAGACTCTCTTATAAAGGCACTAATTCTATTCTTGAGGGTTATATCCTCATGATCTAAATTAGCTCCCAAAGTCCTACCTCCTAAAACCATAATTTTGGGGGGTAGGATTTCAAAATAAAATTTTAGGGGTTCACAAACATTTAGTTCATAACAGTTATTCTTTTTATATGCTGTCAGATTTGGATTTGTTAATATTCTATTGGTATTTGTGCCTATGTTCATAAGAGATATAGGTCTATAGTTTTCTTTTCTTGTAATAATTTTGGTTTTGGTATTAGGGTGATGTTGTACTCATAGAATGAGTTAGGAAGTATTCCCTTTGTTTCTATCCTCTGAAACAGAGTATTGAGACTTGGTGTTATTGCTTCCTTAAATGTTTCATAAAATTCACCAGCAAACCCAACTGGGCCTGGTGCTTTGTGTTTTGAAAGGTTATTAAGTATTGATTCAATTTCTTTAATAGACATAGGCCTTTTCACATTGCCTATTTCTTTATGTGTGAATATTGGAAGATTGTATCTTTAAAGGAATTATTCCATTTCACCTAGGTTATCAAATTTGTAGGCATACAATTGTCCATAATTTTCCTTTATTATCCTTTTAATGTCCTGAGATCTGTAGTAATATTTTATCTTTCATTTCTAATATTAGTAATTTGTGCCTTGTCTCTTTTTTTTCTTAGTTAGCCTGGCTAGTTAGTTTTCTTAGTTAGGCTTATCAATTTGGTTCTCTACTGATTTCTCTGCTCTATTTTTTTTTTTATCTTCTGCTTACTTTGGATTTAATTTGCTCTTCTTTTCTAGTCTCTTAAAGTGGAAGTCTAGATGATTAATTTTATATCTTTTTTTCTAATATACACATTCAATGCTATAAAGTTCCTTCTAAACACTGCTTTCACGATATCCCACAAATCTGAATAAGTTGTATTGTCCTTTTTATTTAGCTAAAAATAAGTTTTAATTTCTCTTGAAGTTTTTTCTTTGACCCACATGCTACTTAGAAGTATGTTGTTTATCTCCACATATATTGAGATTTTCCAGTTATCTTTCTGTTACTGATTTCTGGTTTAATTCTATGGTGATCTGAGAGTATACAGTGTATGATATCTATTTTAAAAAATCTGTTAAGGAGTTTTTAATGGCTCAGACTGTGATCTATCTTGGATAATGTTTCATGTGATCTTGAGAAGAATGTGTATTCTGCTGTTGTTGGATCAAGCGGTCTACAGATGTTAGTTATATCCAGTTGATTGATAGTGTTGTTGAGTTCAACTGCCCTTACTGATTTTCTGTTTGCTGGCTCTGCTAAAGGGGTATTGAAGTCTCCAGTTATAATAGTGGATTTATCTATTTCTCCTTGCAGTTTTATCAGTTTTTGCCTCATTAATTCTGATGCTGTGTTGTTAGGCGCAGACATGTTCAAGGCTTATTATGGCTTCTTGAAGAATTGACTCCTTTGTTATTATTTAATGTCCCTCTTTATACCTGATAACTTTCCTTGCACTAATTTCTGTTCTTTCAGAAATTAGTATATTTTCTCCTACTTTCTTTTTGATTGATTGGTGTTGGCATGGTATATTTTTCTCTATCCCTTTACTTTTAATCTGTATATGTCTTTATATTTAAAGTGGGTTTTTTTGTAGACAACATATAGTTGGGTCTTATTTTTTGATCACTCTAGCATCTCTTAATTGATATATTTAGATTATTGACATTTAAAGTGATTATAGATATAATTAAATTGATACCTACTACATTTGTTACTGTTTTCTATTTTTTGTCCCTTTTCTTTGTTCTTATTTTTATCTTTCACTCTTTTTATGCCTTTGTGTTTTTAAAAGAACATTTTATACAATTCTGTTTCCTCTATTTTTTTAGCCTACCCATTATACTTTTTTAAAAACATTTTTAGAGGTTGACCTATTGTTTATAATATACATTTACAACTAATTCAAGTTCACTTTAAAATGGGTAGTACAATTACTTTATAATAACAAAAAAACTCTAATTCCTCCCTCCGATTCCTTGTATTATTGCTGTCAGTTATTTTACTTACACATACCATATATGCCATATATACATATCTATGTGTATACATTACATACACATAAACATACATAAGTGAATACATTCTGCCATTATTATTTTGAACGAATCATCTTTTAGATCAATTAAGATAACAAAAATAAAAATTCTTACTTTACTTTGACTTTTTCCTCCTCTGATGTTTTCATTCTTTATATAGATATAAGTTTCTGACTATATAATTTTCCTTCTTTCTGAAGAACTTCCTTTAACATATCTTGAAAGGTAGGTCTACTGGCAACAAATTCCCCTCATTTTTGTTTGTCTGACAAAGTTTCATTTATTCTTCACTTTTTTTTTACCCTCACGCTCTAGTAATTATTTCTCATTCATTTTTAAAGGGTAATTTCACAGTGTGCACAATTATAGGCTGGTAGATTATTTATTTATTTTTATTCAGGATATTATGGGGGTACAAACAATGGTGAATTTTTTAAACTCTTTAAATATATCACTCCACTCTCTTTCTGTATGATTTCTGAGGAGAAATCAAATGTAATTCTTACCTTGCTCTTCTATAAATAAGGTATTTTTTCCTGCTAGCTTGTTTCAAGGTTTTTTATTCACTTTTAATTTTATGCTATTTAAATACATCATGCCTAGGTATAGGGGTTTGTTGGCATTTATTCCTGTTGGTGTTCTCTGAGATTGCTGGATCTGGAGTTTGGTGTCTGATTTTAATTGGGAGAAATTCTTAGTAATTGCTCAAATATTCCTTCTCTTCCTTTCTCTCTTCTTCTGTAGGTCCCATTACACATATGTTACACCTTTTGCAGTTGATCCGCAGTTTTTGGATATTATGTATGGGTTTCTTTTCCAGTTGTTTTCTCGTTGCTTTCTGTTTTGAAAGTTTCTATTGGCATATCCTCAGCTCAGAGACTTTTTCCTGAGCCACATCCAGTCTACTAACAAGCCCATCAAAAGGATTTCTCTTGGTGTTTTTAATCTTTAGTATTTCTTTTTGACTCTCTCTTAGGTTTTCCATCTTTCTGCTTACAATGCCCATCTTTTTTTACATGCTGTCTACTTTGTCCATTAGAGCCCTTAGTATATATTTTTTCTTTTTCTTTTTTTATGAAGTATTATTATTTTTTTATTTCAGCATATCATGGGGGTACAAATATTATGGTTATGTATATTGCCCATGATCCCCCCCTCGAGTCAGAGATTCAAGCGTGACCATCGCCCAAACGTTGCACATCTTACTCATTATGTTTGTATATATCCATCCCCTCCTCCCCCCTCCCACTCGCCCAACACCGGATAAATGTTATTCCTACATGTCCACTTAGGTGTGGATCCGTTAATACCAATTTGCT
>VBSM01002153.1:44740877-44771174 GCA_008086735.1 Cheirogaleus medius | reverse complement strand
CTCCTGGAATCACCAGGCCAGCAGCACCTGGGAGGCCTGGCGGGTAGGGAGCTCACCATCTGAGTACCCCTCAGTCAGTTGTAGGGCCTCAGAAGGGAAGGTCCTGTTCCCTGGAGATGCCTCTGGCTGGTGGCTATATTGTGTCTCTTGGCGGCCGCAGTAGGGGCGGGGGAGGGGAGAGTGCAGCAATATGGCACCTGCCGCGTGGTTGGGTCTGTGCACACGGAGGGGCCCGAGGGAGTTGGGAGCCTGGTGCCGTGTCTGCTACAGGCTTATGGCTCACTGGTGGCGGCCGTCTCTGGGCTGGTGTCCACAGGTCTCTCCAACTACTGGGGAGCCTGCCAGCAGTCCGAGATGCAACGGAGGGGAAGTTAACCGCTCCACCTACCCTTGCCGCCAGTCTCCAAGCTGCTCAGGAGGTCTCTCCTTCCAGTTCTCCTTGGTAGCCTCCTCCTGTGGAGTCTCCTGTAGTCTCCGGTACCCCTCCTTCCGACCCCTGTCCGATGTATGGTCGTCTACTTGCTTCTTTCTTCTAATTTCTTCTAGAAGCTGTCTTTTCTGCAGAGACACTCTGTCTGGCGGTGTTTCTTGTCCGCCATCTTGCTCCGCTCCCCCTAGAGCCCTTAGTATATTAATAATAGTTGTTTTAAGTTCTCTGTCTGATAATTCCAACCTCCCTGCCATATCTGATTCTGGTTCTGATGCTTGCTCTGTCTCTTCGAATGCTTTTTTGCCTTTTAGCATGCCCTGTAATTTTTTCTTGATAGCTAGACATGATTTACCAGGTAAAGACAACTGCTGTAAATAGGCCTTTAGTAATGTGGTGGTAACTTGTTGAGGAAGGTGAGTGGTTTACAGTCCTGTGATTAGGTCTCAGCCTTTCAATGAGCCTCTGCCTCTGAACCGTGAACTTCACAAGTGCTTCTCTTTTGTTTACTCCCCACCTTAGGTGGGACCAGATGCCTAGAGTGGATATTTCCCTCCCTAGGTTGGTTATTGTCTGACAAAGCTCCAATAGTTTAGGCTCCAGTGAAATAGTTTCTCATGAGGGCAAGCCTTGGTGAGAAGAGAAGAATGTTCTGGCATAGTTCCAAATGGTTCCTTTTCCTTTCTCCCTGACAGAAGCATGAGGTGATTTTTCATTGATATTCACTATAAGAACCTGGTTGAACGCCTGGAGGTAAAACTCACAAAAGTATGGGGATCCTTTATGACGGGGCTCCCCCAACCGTGAAATTTTTAACTCTCAAAGTTGTCCATACTGAGCCCCCAGAAATTTATCAGTTGCAGTTTAGGTTTTCCTGCCCCACTCCTGGTTACTTCAGAGGATTCTGCTCTTGGATTTCTCTCCAGTAAATTGTGATTCTCAGTATTTACCTCTCTGTTTCTCCAATTTGGGGGCAACAAAATTGCCAAGTGACCTTACTTCTCTGACAAATCTAAGAAAAGTTATTTATCTTTCAGTTTGTTAAGCTTTTTACTTATCATTAGGATGGAATGACAGCTTCCAAACTTCTTACATGCCTGACTGGAAACCAAAAGTCTCAATGTATTTTTCTAAGACATCTTTATTGGGGTATAATAATACCTCAATATATACCATAAAATTTACATGCATAAAATTCACCTATTGTAAGTGATTCAATGATTCTTGGTAAATTTATAGAGTTGTGTAACAATCACCAGTCACCACAATAAGTTTAAAACATTTTCATCACCCCAGAAAGTCCGCTGGTGCCCATTTGGAATACTTGCTCCTCCTACCAGTTCTAGGTAATCACTGATGTACTTTCTGTCTGTATAAATTTGCCTTGTTTGGACATTTCACAGAAATGGAATCATCTAATATGCAGTCTTTTTATGTCTGGCTTCTGTCACTTAGCATAATGTGTTTTTGACATTTATCCATGTTGTGGTATATACCTCAATGAACTTTTAATACCAAAAATTGAAACACAATAGCTGATTTCTACTTATTAATATTTAATCACATTGAAAATAATACTGAACACTATTCAAATTCACCTTTCTCTATGAATGCCATCTTGTGTATTACACATGAAACATGATGATTGTTCTGTAGATCATACTCACAGGTCACTGGCTAGCCAACTGATTTGTAAGAATGATTTTAAAAGTGCAAAGTTTTACCAACAGAACTATATATTGAAAATATAGTTACGGATACACCTGCATTGATTTATTTCAGTAGCTTATAGCAATAAACCACAAATGAGCAAAATTGTTAGGAGGATATATCATGTTCAGATTTGCAGGAGTGAATTCAATTTCCTCCTGAAAAAAAATCTAATTAACCTTGTCAAACAAATGGAACAGGTAACATCTGATTTTTCTTAAAACTAGTTTGAAAGTTTCAAAGCTGCCATGGGCTTATCACTGTAAAAAGTCTGAGAGTCATAGAATGTTCACATATATAAACTGCTGTACTTACAAATTATCCTCGAGTCTCTTCAAGGATTCCAAGACCAATGAATGAACACTGTCTAAGGAGCAGGATCCAAAGCATTCTAGGGCTGGAATATATCTAACTTTCATAACCCAGTCATTATGAAGCTTCCTTTTAACACTGGGAATTGAAAAAAGTTGGGAAGGGATTTATGTTAGACACATAAACATATGATGTTGAGTTTCTACTCAGCATTTTACCTTGACTTTAACTGAATTGTAACTCTGAATTGTGCTAAACCTGCATGTATAATACAGCCCTATGCATTATACCACTTTTAACTGTTTAACTAAATGTTCATAATCAAGCATATTTAAAATGAAAAAGTAACTTTAGACGACTATCATCAAATTTTAAGCTATAAATCCAGAATTAAAAGAATAATCTCAGAGAATCCCAGTCCAATATTGGCACTATTATCCTTATTTTGCTAAAAATACTCTGATCATCCATGTGGAGCGCTATGTTTCATATTATTTTATATCTTATATGAGTCTATTCATTTGAAAATATTTATTTATATTTTCCATTAATACTTTCAAAACTGAACAACTGGGAAATTTATAACCCCAGATCACTGGTGAGGCTGCGGCTGGTATATACACCATATTCCTTATCAGAGGGTTGCCCATCAGTTCACAAAGCATTTGAGTGAAAGGCTTAAGGTTAGAGGCCAAATCTCTGTCTCAACATTATTGTCTTAATCTGGAAGAAGCCATCGTCATGGGGTTATATTTACTCATATTTAATGGTTTACTGGTCTCATTCACAAACATTTATTGTACACCTACTGTATCCCAGGTACCAAAGACCTGGTAAAATTCTTGTCTCCAAGTTTCTTAGCTTCTAATTGAGGAATAGACATGCTTACAACTCAAGGCATGAAAGTTCTACAACATGGCATTAATCAGAGTGGAGCAAGAGATTTCTATTTCCATGCCAGATTGTGTTTAATTTTGAACTCTGGATGCTGACTACTTTTTTCTTTAATTTGCACAATGTTTTGCATATCAGTGTTTGCTACCCTCACCCCCCACCCATTAAACATGAATAAATTCTGTGGATGATAGCTTCAGGAAAATTTGTGTGATAGCTCCAAAATTTAATTACTCCTTTTAAAAAGGTATTTTTTTTTAATACTTTCATTCTTTCAGGTTTGAAAATCTCTTGGTGAAGAAAATGTCTCAACACTTAGCATATATATATACCCCAGTCTTGGATGATTTAAATCATCTACATGATTAAATCATTTACATGCAAATAATTATTCACAAGAACTAATTCATTTAACTGTACCCAGATTCCTCAAATTCCTCAGATTCCCATATCTCATTTTTGACATATCTCTCTAATGGAAACAGGAATTGACAACAACAGGCTATGGAATTTTCTGACAGGTGGCATATGTCTCATGTTTCAGCACCTATTCCGACAGCCTATCGTAACTGGAATGCAATGCTTGATCGTATATAGAGCAGCACATCACAGACTGGGAAAGTCCCCCACTGTGTCTCGTACTTTGGGGAGACTAAGTAATACTGCTCACATGTGAAGGATGGAAAATGGAGCCAGTGGTTTTATTGTGTCATTCTTAGAGTTCCAGCAATGGGATTAGCTTTAATTCCATGTAGTAACAGTTGTAATGAGCTTTTAATTTCATATTCTAACTCTAGGATAAAATATTTGTTACATTAACAACAAAGTACACTCCTGTATTTAAGAATATTAATTATGAAAGAAAATAAATAAAAGAACAATTTAGAAAGTAAAGAAACATAAGGAAGGAAAAAAATCACCATTCTTAAGTCCTATAGAAGCCATTATTAATATTTTGGATATTTACACTCAATATTTTTCTAAGTGAAAATACATACACGAGTGCATTTACAAAATTGAATTCATATGTACATAGAAAAATAATTTTTTACTTAACATTATATCATAAACATTTTCCATATTATTAAATATTTTTAAAACATAGTTTAATGGGTACATGACATTTCCTAATATAGTTATACTATGGTTTATTGAACATCCTTAATACCTTAAATATTTTTAAGTGTCTGACAAAAAATGTGTTTTGTATATCAATATATTACATAAATTTCACTTATATTATATTATGTTTATATTATATATTCATATATCTGAATTGTGTGTATAAATGACTAGTTATTTAAATTAGTCATTTCCCTACTATTGGAAACTAGATAATTCACCATTAGAAATAATGCTGTGATAACCATACTTATATTTTTGAAGATGGGGATCCCAGGTCCCAATCTGTAAATGCTTACGAAAACATTTGACTAATCTTCCCAAATTGCTTTCTAGAAAGGTGGATGCAATTCACACTTCCTACCAACAGTACCTCAGAATACCCACCTCACAGAATCTTTCTCATTTTTAATCTTTTCCAATTTTATAAGTCAAAAAATTGTATCATATTTTAACTTGTACTTCTTTGATTATTAAGGAAGATGTATTTAATACAAAATTTATGTTTTTCTGATAATAAAAGTAATATATACCTTACTCTAAAAACTTCAAAGATATTATAATTACAAGGGAGATAATAATCATGAGTTGGAGATAACTGTTAGCGTTTTTGTCTGATAATCATTTTGAAATGAATGTTGACCATTTGTACTGTGTGTGCATGTGTGTCAATCACGTGTTCCTGCCTTTGTTCATTTTTCTCTTGGGGGATTGTTATTTTTTAATTCAATTCTAATACCTATTAAAGAATATCAACCCATTGTCATATTTGTTACAAATATTTATTCTAATTTGTTATTTACTTTTTAAATGTTATCTTTTGATGTCCAGAAGGTTTTATTTTGTACATAGTCAAATCCATCAAACTTTTTCTTTGAATTTTGTATCCATTGCTTTTATGTTTAGAATCTTTTCCCATATCCAAGTGCCAGTAAATAGTCACACATATTTTTATACCTTTTTTACGATTTAATTGTTTTCATTTAACTCTTCAAGTACCTTTAAGTTTTTGTTGTCAATAACATTTAAAATAGGAATTTCAGTTACTGATTTTCCTATCTCCCCTATTATCCTGGAAGTTCGTGAAGGCAAGAAGCATTTCCTCTTCAGCTCTGTATCTCAAATATCTACCATGGGGGTCTTGCACCTTGTTTTCTATATATATGTACACACATACTCACACCCCCCCATATATGCTTGAACAATGACTGTAATTATTAAAACAATTATGCTGCCCAAATAATACCCTTACCTTTTAAAGTTCTTTGAGTCTAAGACCTGACTTTGTAATTTCTTTTTGGATTTTGCCTGCTTTAGTCCAAAATCATCACTATTTACTGTGAATCTGTTCACAAAACCACCATCATCCCCCAAGATGATGTCGTCTCGGCAAAGGTGGTTGGGCATAGACACCACACACACACACAGGAGGCAGTGATCCATCGGCTTTATGACAAAATAGTTTTCCTAGAAACAGAAGAATGCTTTCAATGAATTATTACTTTGCTCTATTTAATAAACGTTGCTCCTATTATTTGATAAAAGTTTTACTTTCCTATGTTTCTCATTTTAGATACCCCTACAGTGATTAAAATAACTTGAAAATAACAGTTAACTAAGTAAAAGTTAATGAAAACTCACTGTGAGCCTAACATTATGCTTTTGGTTGTTTTGTGGGGAAAAGGGGTAGAGCATCTATCTTTGGCTCAATGAGGAATGAGATTTTCTGATCTATTACTGTAAATGGCTCTCTCTTATATTTGTAAGAAAATATTAAAGTAAGCATAAAAAGCTTCAGGTGTTACCAGATCATTGCCATAAAATTGGGTGGTAAACAGGAAAATGAAATATCAAAGTCTCAATTATGTTACAAAGAGTCATCAGGAGAAAAAAAATCCTAACATCCAAGTTTATCCAGAAATATTCAGCAAGTATTTGTTAAGCCAACTTTGTACTATTGAATGGGTTCATTAAGCTATATAGCTATTTGTTCTTCTGAAATTCAGTCTCTATAAATTTATTCAATCAATCAAAAATATTTATTGAGCACCTACTATGTGCCAAGAACTATTTCAGGCATGACTGTACAACGAATGATGATTAAGACAAAGTTTCTGACTTTGTGGAGCTAGCATTCTAGTGGAGGGAAGACAGACAAGTGAAAATAGATCATTTCAGATAACAGAAGTGCACTTAAGGAAATAGATTATAGTGCTATGATACAGAGTGATTGAAGAGACCACTTTAGCTCCCATGGTCAGGGAAAGTGACCTTTGATTTGGAGACCTTAATTGATTAAGAGGTAGATTAAGAGGAGGTTGAGAGGAAGGAGCCTAGAAGGAGAGAGTAATGTCCAAAGATAGAGAGGGAAGAGGCTATGGAGCGTTATGCTGGCCAAGACAAGGGGGGCTGGGGGTGTCAGAAGCTAAGATATTTTGTCTTCAGGGAAAGGAAGGAAGAAAGGAAGGAAGGAGCGATGTGTTTCCAGTTAAAGCTGTAGGTGGGAGGGCTGGAATTTTGAAGAAGAAAAGCCTGAGAGTATACTCAGTTTTCTGGGGAAAATAGGGGCAAGTCCATCTGCTGCAGGGAGAGGGCTTGGGAAGAATACTGAAATTTTGGATTACTTGTGAGGAATAGGAGAGTGAGTTGGCAAGGACAAGAAAGAGATTGACAGAAGCTACTGAGAGCTCAGCCAAGTCTGCAGACCCTGATGCCAAATAGCGTGGTTCGTGTTTTTCTCCAGCAGTGCTTAGCCACTGCGGAGGAGCAGAGCAGGGCTGGAGCGTCTGTCCAGGTTGAAAGTCAGAGATTGAAGAGCATGGAGGTGAGGTTGACCAGCTCAAATGACACACCCAGGGGGTGCAGGCTGGAAGAGAAGAAGTGAACAGTGGGGGACTGAAGACTGGCAGAAGATACTTTCAGGAAACTGGAGGCTTCTGTGTATGGGATTGAAAAGCAAGAGTGCAAACAGCAGAGAGCTAAAAGGAGAAGAGTTTACATTCAAAGTCCGGGACTTTGGAGTTTAGGGTTTTGGAAATTAATATCACCTGGTCTATAACCGTATGAGACAATAACACACCACATAATAAAGTACGCTAAGCAACAAGCTGCCTTCTTCACAATTATTCTGGCATCACCAGTTAGTTGTTTACAATATTGTGGACAAATAGCACAGGAAGTTTAGTTTTTCACAAGGCGCAGAACGAGCAAGGCATGGAGAAAGGTTAAATTATTTCTTAACCCTCATGTCCTTCAAAGTCAGCCGGCTTCCTGAAGACTTTTTTTATAACCCCTATGCTCAGTGATCTCACCTCTCCCTGAACCCCTATTGTACTTGTTCCTTTTTACTGTATAATTTTCTGGACCATTATATTATACATTATGTTTTTTCATGAGGTGCTTTAAGACTGAGTTTTGTTTGAGTGCAGAGAACATGTTCATTACTTCTAAATGGCTATAAATGCTCAATAAATACTATAGATTGGTTAAGTGGTAACATCTCAGCCACTTAAGGACTGCCTCATTAGATTTTTTTGCCAGAATTAGGCATTTGATTTTAGTAATTTTCTTACCCAATGAAGCTAGACTTGAGAGAAAGGATTTGAACTTATTAACATGAGTATAACCAGAAATATAATACTTGGATTCAGAGAAGGGGATAAAAGAAGAAAGGAATTAGCCTCTCTTTTGCTCTTGAAAACAAAACAAAACAAAAAGCCCCAAATTAAATATACACTAAATGAAAAAAAAAGAAAAGAAAAATAAATAAATATACACTAAATGGAAAGAACATTTTCTTTTAATTATGGAATATTAATGCTGAATTTGATTTAAAGACTTATTCACTTAAACCCTCTCATTTTACATACGAAGAAACTGACGTTCAATAGAGAAAGTGGATTGCTCATATCCTACCAGTACTAAAAAGATAATCTTATTTCTTTGAGTGTTTCTCTTGGCACAGTACCTGGTTGCTCCCTTGAGCTTTATAATCCCAGACAATAATGGTCCTTTCTGTAGTGGCAACGATCCGCTTCAGCTGTGACAGGTAGTCGCATCCTGTAATCCAGGAGGTGTCCTAATAGAAAAGCATAGCGTTGGAGGACCTAATGCGTTTCTTTCTATGGCATGCTGATGGTTACTAATGAGTAGCTTGATTACATGAAAAGCCCCGTTTCACTGCCTTATTTACAGGGGAGGCTCACAGTGCATCCCATTTGAGGGTGCCGAGTGGGAGGCTCCCATTTTTCCCCTTTCACCCTTACCTGAGTTTCTCCGTACCATCATCTGGAGATGGTATTCAGCTAGAGCTGAAACTGCCCCCTGCAAGTGCATGGCAGCTGGCCGGGCATCTTTATGCACTATTCACTGCTGTAGACTGCTCTTCACAGGGGCACAGGGAGACTAGATTTAGGTCACTGACTGAGCAAGCTCTCTGGCCCTGTCCCCATGCTAAAATTTTTAGCTAGAAAAGATCTTAGGGAGTACCTGGTCAATGATAAGTTGAAGTCATTGAATTTGTCTTGTGTCTTGCCTAAAGACACCAAGCTAGCATGGCTAGGATCTCCCATTTATGAGTGCTATATGCACTTCAGGCGTGTCCTTGAATCTTCTGTAAAACCTATTAGAAATTCTAATGGGTTTTTTCAGTTTAAGAAATGGAGGCTCTGAGCTTTAAAGAGAACCCAAATTCCTTTGCCAGGCAGCATGGCACCCTGCTTTGCAGTTCAGTGTGCTGAGTGCATGCAAGCAGGGTGAAAAAGGCAAGCATCTCCCTGTCTCATAAATCCATGGTGGGATTCTGCAAGCAAGTCACCATAGCTTTGGAGCATCTGCTGCAAGGTTACTATTCCAATTAGCAATATAAGTTAAGTGAATTACAGAATGGCACTAGAATTGTTAATGCTGCTTTCAAGTTTAAAATAAAATGTTTTCAAATCATTCCTATTGGCTATCTCCTTCTTGTTCCCACAACTTAAGTTGTGCCCGTTTTTTATATTCCCTGATCGTGAATGCTTGGAAAACCTTAGGAGAAGCTTTTCAATTGAAGCTTCCAAGGATTAACCAGTTTCCAAGCAATTCTCTGCAGCCAATTTAACTCCAGAAAGCAAGACCTGGATCCTCGTTGCTGTTGCTCAGCCTTGGTTTTGATCCTAATCAACACACATAAATTTATAATCTATGAAACATGCTCAGAACCTATTCAGGCACTTCATTGAGATTTTGGTGAATTCTAGAGGAAACATCATAGCCCCAACTTTGATTTTTAACATGTACTTACTGTAATATTGGTGCTGGTCTGAACTTTCATCTATGAACAAAGGAAGAGAATAATGAAAACTAGTTGGCACTACAATTAGAGTTGAGAATGCTGCCTCTAAAACAACACAATGTCTCCTTGGTTTGATCTCTCTTGTCATTCTACCCTCCATGCGTCTCCTTCCCCTGAAACGTCTCTGTGGAATAATGCACACTGCTTTGGGCAAGGCTTGTATCTCTAGGGCCCATCTTTAAGCCTGGTGACTGTGCTCTTAAGAGTCTTCCACTTATTATTTTATTCCTTCTATATGAAAACTACCTCACATTCTTTAGTTATTCCGAGGAACATTTGATACCAAAAGTTGGGAATGCAAAACAATACTAAACAGCAATAGCAAGACTACTTAAACAAATACTAAATAGATCAATACGAATATAGAGTGATGTAGAAAAAATAGCATTGTTTCATTAGAAAGTTCTCTCCATGTTATTGAGACACTTAAAGAACACTCTATCCAGTGGGCCTCCTTTTTCATTCAGTAAGTTATCTACTGAGCGAATATAATGCTCTATGCACTATGCTGGTTGAGACTCACAGATTTATCCCAGGCAGAGAACTAGTATGTATATGAGCAGCCTTTCATACCCTGGAGGCATGATAATTGCTCCCAAGGTAAAGACAAGTAGTTGAAGTATTTCAATGGCCTTGTTTCTCTTGCATGATCAGATGGCCTTGGAGAATATTTAGGAAAGAGCTGCCCAGAAGAAATAGATTATGTGAAATTCTAAAAAGTAGATCAGAAAGATCACTATTAGTCATGGCTATCTGCAGACTGTCTTTCATCTGAAAAGCTGAAAAAGATTTTTCTCATCAGGGACTTATTTCACAATCCTTAGATATATTCTGAATTTTTAATATCTAGCTTTTGCAAGAGTTTTTACTAATAACATTCACAGTTTATGTCACCAAGAAAATCCTTAACTATATTTACTCTACTTCAGATAGAGCCTAAGTTATGGATGAATCTATTATATTTTATGTTATTAGTGGCTACCTTTTAGTAAATTACTCCTGTTACCTACACTTCCAACCTACTTTTCTCACATAATGTGTCATCTTATTTGTAAGGCATGCAATAATAAAATGCTATTTATTCCTGATGTATCAAATCTTAAAATAATTAATATTTAACAGTGTTTTCTGTCCAACTGCATTATCTTATTAGAAACAGATATGAATGTGTGCATGTTTGTGAGTATACATATGCATGCACCTATAAGCTTTTGTGTGTGCGCATGTGCACGGGTTTGTGCATGTGTATGTGCACGTGTGTGAAGCATCTCTGGAAACATGAAAGCGCAACCTCACTTATTTCACATAATCCTACACTATTTCATTATGCAGATCATCATTTTCCTCCTCACATTATTTTTTAGATACCATCTCATTCTGTTTTTGAGGAAATAAAAGTAAAACAATGAGAAGGGAAAAAATGTACAAAGTAAAAAAAGATCGAGAAGGTTTTTATATTTAAATGAGGCAAATTCATGTTTGTTTTCACATCATGTGTTCACAATAGCAATTGCTCCCATCTATGAGTTCTTCCAATGATGTAAGCACTTTATGAGCATTAAATAGCACAACTACCTTGGGAGGGAAATTCTACGATTCTGGATGAGGAGCCAGGGCATGGAGATATTACAGAACATGCATAGCTGTTAAGTGTGAGCGATCGGCCAAATCCAGACTCCACGCCACGCTCCAAAGGGCCCACTGCACCACCTAAGGGGCCCAGAGCCCTCTCCTCTGACAGAATCTGGCTACCTATAACTTCAACTTCTGAAAGATTCCCTGAGCTAGTGATTACTGAAGAGCTAAACGGTGTATGGAAATTTTAATCACGTGGCAATTATTTCAAATATATTTTACTTGTGTAAAGTTTGTCTGTAGTTGGAAATGAAACTAATAATTAGATTTTTTTGGATTTAACACCAAACATTCAGCTTTTATTTTCAAGGTGAAATATTATGTAGGGTGTATCATCATATATTTTGTTGAAATCTGTTGTATTTTGAAAATGGAAGTCCAAAACTTATAAATTTAGAAAGAAATGACATTGATAACAATTCCTTACATTTATATAGGCATTTATTGTTCATAAAGTGTTCTTACATTCATTATCTCATTTGACCTTCATTTACTATAATCCTCTGAGGGAGAGAGGACTGGTTCTATTGTCCTCATTTTACAGAAGTGAAAAAAGAGAGGTGAAAAGATATAAATGGCTCATCAAGTTCCCTATTTAATGCCATAGCTACTTAAATAGAGGAGCTAGAAATTGAGCCTTTTTTTTTTTTTTACTCTAAGTCCAAGGCTTTTGATGGGACCTTTTATTACTTGATAGGGTGATGATAAAATCACTTGGCTTGTGAGTATTTCTGATTTTATCTGAGAAATTATCTAGGATCATCCTTTAATTGTGTCAGTGCCAACATGGTTCAGTATAACACCCTGAGGAACAATACCAAATGCAGTTACCAATCTCAAAAATTGCCCCAAGGCCCAGCAATCTCTTTATTGCTAAATATTTGGCTTTATTTTTTGGAATAACTCTGAAATATGGTTTGTGGTTTCTGCTGTACCTGATACATGTACATAATGCATAGACAAAACAAAAGAGAGAAAGGGAGGGAGAAAGAGAGGAGAGGGGAAGGAGGGAGAAATCCAAGCTTTCATATTACCTGGCTATTAAAGACTGTTATTGATCCTCTCTGAGTAGCTGTTAATAGTAAATCCAATTGAGGAATCTTGACAATGCACTTAATTACATCCCGTCTTCTACTACCTGTCAATGGCATAATATCCATTGCAACTTCCAGCAGTAAAGACCCTAAAAGTCATTTGCTTGGTTTGTTTTTTTAAAAAAAAAAATAAAGAAAGAAAGAAAATAACCAACTTTTTGCTAGAAATCCCCAAGTTACTTAAAAATTAAAGTAGACTAAAACCATAAAAACCAACAACCATTCCTTTTAATTATCCCCAGAGGTATTAATTTGAGTATATAGAGCTTTCCAACTAAACATGGTGCATGGATTCCCAGAGAAAATGTAACATATACACCCACCCATCCTAGCACATGTACAAGTACGCGTGCACATTTCACAGAGAATGAGTTTCCTGAACATTTTTTGGAATCTTTTCTATTTTGAGATTTTTCACATCTCCTAGGAATCCTCTCTTTGAACTGTTACCATCGTAGTTTACACATAATAAACACCTAATACTCTCTCAGGCTTTCCAGTATAAAAGAATGAAACTACTTTAATGTGGTTATTAAAGCTTTTTTTTAACTTTGTGCATTTTGAATAAAAGCAAAACAAAACACTAGACACTTTCATGTTTCTATGCCCATACTGAATGATAAAGCCATGTATACTGCTTGAAAGGCAGGTTTGCCCTCTCTCACTTCCCTCAGGTCATTTTCAGTTCTCAGAGGGACTTCCCGGGGACCATCCTATTTAACACTACATTCCCATCCCCAAACCAACTGCTCCTTCCCACGTTCCTGCTTTATTTTTCTCCACAATCTGCTTCTTTTCTTTTCTTTTTCTATAGCTCATATTACTATCCGACATACTGTCTGTTTTACTTGTTTTGACTTTTTTATGTTGTCTGTCTCTCCCCATTGGAATGTAAACTCCACAGCGTCAGGGATGGGTGCCTGTTTGTTCACGGCTGTATCTGCCGCACTTAGAAAGGTACCTGGCCCCCTTATATTTGTTGAGTGATAAGTGAACTATAGAACCCAACTGCCATCTAGAAAGATGCTTTCAAAGTTCTAACTTAGGGGGCCAGCAACACTTCTCGCCTGCTCACTGGCCCTTCCTCAGCTCAGCATGATGGCAGCAAGGAACAGCCCTTTTGTGTCTGTTCTTTGATGAATAAAAACATTTATTCATCTGTTTCCAAGGCCAGAGGCTAGGCTCTGCTGAGGCCTATGTTTGGGCTAAGGAAGTGTTAAGGATGAAGGTGAGCTTGGTTCACAAAGCCCTGAAGTCCAGGTTCTTTTTTTCAGGGACACTAGATTCAACCTATACTACACATTTCATGTCAGAATATGGGATGAAATGCGGGAGGACAGGAGTAGGTGTGAGGGTTTGTCTTTTTTCTTCCTGAACTTCTCACACTGAGGAGGGAAGAAAATCCCAAAGTGCCACCAGTGGGGAGGGATGGGAGTTCTCGGGTCCCAGGCTCAAATGTGAAAAATAACATACATAAACTGAAGACTTCCTAAACTGAGGCAATACCCTCCACGAATGGCCCAAACTCACTGTTTTAAGAGATGCAGGTTAGACTTCATTAAGACAGTCAAGGGTAGATTAGCGTATGGAGAGGAGTCCTATTTAGTGAAAACTTGAAAACTCAATTTTAAGAATGTTTTAAAAGAAGCATGATTCCAGTTGGTACCGGAGCATGCATTACTGAGATACCATTGTAGAGAGGTTTAACTGGAGGTCTGAGCCTTTTTAGGAAAATGTGATTTTTTTCTGCTCACATGCCCTATTTAGTGTCCTTGAGAACAATGATAATATTTTAATTTCAATTATAGTAGAGTTTCTTCTGATACTGCATATGAAACTGTCACATGCCCCCCTTCTAGTTATAAAATATTGAGCAAGGAGTGATAGTTTGACCTCTTCTGCCCCATTTGGATACCCTTGACTTCCTTCCCTTTCTGATTGCTCTGGCAAGGACTTCCAGCAATCCCACTATGGGGTATTTACCCAAAGAAAAACAAGACACTCTGTAATAAAGACATCTGCACTAGAATGTTTATAGCAGCACAATTCACAATTGCAAAGATGTGGAAACAACCCAAGTGCCCATCAATACATGAGTGGATTAATAAAATGTGGTATATGTATACCATGGAGTACTACTAAACCATAAAAAACAATGATGAACTAATACCTCTTGTGTTATCCTGGGTGGAGCTGGAGCCCATTCTACTAAGTGTAGTATCCCAAGAATGGAAAAACAAGCACCACATGTACTCACCAGCAAATTGATATTAACTGATCGACACGTATGTGCACATATAGCAATAACATTCATTGGGTGTCGGGCAGATGGGAGGGGGGAGGAGGGGATGAGTGCAGTGCACACTTTCTGTGGGATGGGCATACTTGTAGCTCTGATTCAGACGGTGCAAAGGCAATATATGTAACCAAAGTGTTTGTAGCCCCGTAATATTCTGAAATAAATAAATAAATAAATAAAATACTGATCAAGTAAATAAAATAAAAAGTGATTCTATGGAAAATTATATTCCTAATATTTATTCTTGAGAAAAATATTAAAACCCATACTAATGTGGAAGGGAAATTTAAAATGTCACCTGAAATTACAACTCGCTGTTTTCTAGACACAAGGAAAATCAAATTTTCTTCATCCATCTGGGAAGCAAGGTAATCATCTTCAGAGGAGAAGTATCCAAAGATCTAAAATCCCAAACAACACATATAAAGGTAAACAATATCTCAGAATTGGCTGTAAGGTAACAGCTTTTGTGTCAGCTGAATTTAAAATCTAATTTGGAGGCTGGGCGCCTGTAATCCTAGCACTCTGGGAGGCCGAAGCGGGCGGATCCCTCAAGGTCAGGAGTTCAAAACCAGCCTGATCAAGAGTGAGACCCCGTCTCTACTAAAAATAGAAATAAATTAATTGGCCAACTAAAAATATATAGAAAAAATTAGCCGGGCATGGTGGCGCCCGCCTGTAGTCCCAGCTACTCGGGAGGCTGAGGCAGAAGGATTGCTTGAGCCCAGGAGTTTGAGGTTGCTGTGAGCTAGGCTGACGCCACGGCACTCACTCTAGCCTGGGCAACAGAGTGAGACTCTGTCTCAAAAAAAAAAAATCTAATTTGGATTCACAGCCAACATCTTGCTTTATAAACATCAGGGGGCTCCCAATACCAAAATCAGTTTAATGTATTCAACAAACTGTATACTGACGGTGCATGATTTCTGAGCACTGATTTTTCTTCCTAATTGAAGACGTGATGTGCCAGGCTGGTGTCCTTGCTTAGACTGATAGATCTACTAGGAGCTGGCATTGATTTGGAAATCAAATCAGTCTTCATCATACCGGGCCCCAGCTAAGAACCTTGACACTGAATTTGGGCACTCTCAAATGACTGTCGTACCCATTTTCCATGAATCTTTCAGGGCCAGATTATTCATCCCTGTTAGGGAGAGTTTCAGAATTTAAGAGACTATACAGTTTCTTTATTTAACTGTTCCAAATCCTACTCTCTAAGCATTGCATGAGAATAAATTACCATGAGAGAATATCCCAAAGAAGAAAAGAACTCTTTATCTGTGAAGATATTGTCAAATTTGGTAACTCTGAGAAATTCGGCAAATAAGCTAGCTGTTCTTCAATTGTCTTATTAATAAAGACATAAAACTCTTATAAATTAATGAGAGAATAAAAAAAGAATTAACTATTTACAAATTTCTTTTTAATTAATAAAATTCTTATAATTAAATCCCTCCATAGTTAACATGTCAGTATTTCTCATGAAGTTGAATGAACAAAGTGAACTGCGGAGTTCAGCTTTTGAAACATCAGTGCGCATACGAACCGCCTAGGAATCCGTTAAAGCACAGATTCTGCCGCTGAGCTTTAGATCTGGGCGGGGTTCTGAGAATCTGCATTTCTAACAAGCTTCTCGTGAAAGACCACACTTTGAGTTTAAAGGAACTGGTGACCAACCCAATTAAAAATAAATAAAAAATTCAGCCTCATGGGAGGGAGGAAAATTAATCATAAATTATATCCAGACCACAGCCACAAAATGCAAAAAATTGACTTCTTTTGTCAATTTGCCTTAATAGCATTTATTTATTTTGATGCTAGGTGGTGGCTTAGTATTATGTTTTAACATGTCCTTTCATCAGTTGCTTCACAAATGTTACCACTTCTTCCTTTACATACTCAACCACCTCAACAGTAGAATAAACCACCTCATCTCAACCACCTCATCAGTGGAATAATAGGACAAACATCTGAGTTTTGTTTCGTTTGTTCTGTTTTAATGAGGTTTAAATGACACAATGCATGTAAAGCATTTTTGCACTGTGCCTGGCACATAGTAATTTTAAAAAACATTAGCTATTATTATCATTAGAAAGCTTAGATTGAGAAGGCCTCATGGGAGGGTGGAACATATTTTATAAATTATATCCAGACCACAGCCACTAAAAGAGAAAATTAGACTCTGTTTAAAGGTAGTAATTTAAAACCATCAGTCCACTTGAAGATGGAACTGGTTTTTCTGATAAGAAAGGCTACTCAAGTGAGCACTGTGATAAATTGATGGTGTAAGAAACTTTGCAAGGAAAGTTGTATGACTTCCACAGCCAATCAGAACTAAGAAGGAAATTCAGTCTCCTGTCCCTATAACCCATCATTTCCCTACAGCTTCTGCTTCCTTCCTTACCCAGCTTAGAATCAGTGGTCTGTCACCTCAGTCATACATTTCCAAGTCCTCTATCCCTTCACACCAGTGCATCAGCCAGGCAAGAAACTCCACCGCTGGGTGACTCCAACTGCTGCATTCCTTGCACCCACGCTACTGTGGCTGATCAGCACAGAGAAAATCTCCCAGCAGAGATGTGGATGGGGCCACTAACCATCCTTGAGCTCCAACCTCCTGGGGCTTCAGTGCCACCCAGCCATCACCCATGCTTCCTTAGGTTATCTGTTCCATTGTCCACAGAGACAATGTCAAGTGTCCAAGCTCATCCAACATTTGACTCCACTGCCTGGTCACTCTCAGCAGCTGATGTCACTTCCTCCTTCAGATGATAGTAGAAGCCACCAAACAAGAGCATCCTCAGCTTCTTGCCACCCTACCTACACACTGACCTGGTCTTGGATTCATCCTTTCTTTTCTCATTCCCTTTTAAAGGCAGATACAGTTCTCCTTTCCAATGCTAATCCTTCCATCTGTCCTTGGCATCCTAGTCCCTTTCATTTCTTCCATTTTTCTCCTTTTTCTTTCCCCAGTATCTTCAACCTCTCCCTTTCTACTGACTTCTCCTTTCAGCATTCAGACACGTTCATATCTCTTTCATCTTAAAACAAAATACAATAAACCTTCCAAAGTCAATTATAGATAATACAATAATCCTTCTCCAGCATCCTTGCCCAAGCATTGCCCTCCTTAGAGTGCTGTTCAGTTTGAAATCTGCTTATAGCTACATTTTGTTTTCTGTTGATTGTAACAGCAGACACACTGTTTGTGAACTTTGACACTTTCCTCTCTGAATTCCTTTTCTATTGATGCCCAAACATAGCGACCAATGCCTGTTTACTACCTCACAGACCTGTAGGTTAGAAGTCCAAGTGGACCTCATTTTCCTAAAATCAAGGTATCAGTAGAGATGTGTTCTTTACTGGGGACTTTGGGGAAAGAATCTGCTTCCAAGCTCATTCATGTTGCTGGCCTGAGGTCCATTACTTTGCTGGCTATCAACTGGGGCTGCCTTTTTCTCCTAGAGGTCTTTATTCAGTTTTATTAATAGTACGTGGGTCCCAACATCTCCGCAACAACAACGGGGCTTCAAGTTCTCCTCATGCTCTCTTCTACCTGCCTCTTTTAAAGACTGGTGTGATTACATTGGACCTTCCCAGATAATCCAGAATAATTTCCCCATATTAAGGTCAACTGATTAGTACCTTAATTCCATCTGCAAAGCCCCTCACAGCAGTCCCTAGATTAGTGTTTGATTGAATAACCAGGAGACAGGAATCTTGGGGGGGGGGCACCTTTAGAATTCTGCCTGTCACACCCTCATTTTATAAACATAACTCAGTACAATTGAAACTACTTGTGCAAAATAAATGAAAAATGGATGATCAATGTTAGCAGCCAATTTAACCCAAGATAATAGTGTGAAATAATAATTTTCAGATAATAATGTGAAATGACAATGATAATGATGATTGTTTCTATATTAATGAATTCCAGTGTTTCTCAGGGGTGGGAGAACTCAACACCATATGTGCTGACATGTAATGTGAAATTATGTCTTATATGTCTATAATATCCATATTCAAAGAACAGTTTACAGACAGTCATTTAACTTGATTTTTAATCTCTGTGTAATTTTTGTGGGCATAATGATAATGCATCTAAGTGTCTAAGAACATATATGATATAAGGAGAAACCCAGGAGCAATGTCCTATGAGAGATAGTAGTAGGTGCTTTAGGACTTGGACATGGATCCGAATCCTGGTTCTACTGTCTGCTAGTCACATGACCTCAAGCAAGTTCCTTAATTTCTCTGTGCTTGAGTTTTCCCCATCTGTATTATAAAATGAGGATAATCAGTAATAACACCACCTTATGGCCTGTTGTAAGGAGTAAATGAGGAAGTGCATAATTAGATTGCTTAGTAATTAGGAAGATTGGAAAGTTCTTATATTGCACCAAGTGCCAGGTAGGAGCTCAATCAATGTCAACATTTGAGTAATTATAATTTCTAATTTTTCCAGAGACAATATAGGAAACAGAATTTGGGTGGTCCTCCTTGCTAGCTTAAAACCGTTCACTAAGCACCTTTGCTAAGACAATGCATCAGCTATGTAGTTTATCATACATACATTTTATTGTCACATCTATGTGTAGATAGATGGCATTGCGTGGACATCGGCTCTTATGGATGTGGCAAATTTTGCTTTCACTTGTAATAACACAAAATTATAAAGCTTATGAACAATAACTTCCAAAGGATACTAAAATCATCAAATTACTAAAATTTCTTTTTTATAGGCCATTTAAAGGACTTTAAGTAAAATTTATTGACAAAAAATTTAAGATATACCAGATAAACTCCTTCAGAAGAGACAGCAAAAGTTTTACATTTTGAAAGGAAATGTGTCAAACAAGTAATGATGTTGAAGAGCAGAAAATACCCATTTTTCCTGTGACAGGCCATAGCCACAAGGATCTCAAATTTCTCTTTCAACATTTTAAATTTCAGTCCAGTAATTGTATTTTTGACAAGATTTGAGTATTCTATGACTATCAGAGTATTCATATTATTTTAACTATGCTATTTAAAAGGCTTTCTCCATGCTTTAAGTGATTTATTTTTAACTACATTTTCCCCCTGATTACATAAGGAACATATGTTCATTGTAGAACATGTAGAGAAAATAAATAGCAGATAGAAGAAAATAAAAACCTGTATGCAACTTATTTTTTAACCCACCCTGGAACGTTCTTTTCACATTTTAGAAGTTAGAAGATATAATTTTAGATTTATAATAATTCACTTTAAATTCACTTGTGAGGGGGAATATAATTATAGGCATCCATATGGTGTGGTATGCCTCTTCTTTGAATTAATTTGTAGTGTGCTCCTAAAAAACAGTGTGTTTATGAGTTTTCCAATGGAAGCACAGATCAACATGGCATGGTAGGAAAAGTAGACAGTGCCTGCATCAGACTCTCCCACTAATTAACTTTGTAAACTTAAGGCAATCATATTTCTTTGGATCTCTTTACATCTAATTTTTCTCATTATAAATTGAAGGGGCAGGCTTCCATGATGTTTTAGTTGAGTTCTAAGATTTCATTATTCTATGAATCTCGAATTCTCCAAGTGCCTTTGCATCTAAAAATTTAGAAAGTGCAACCTTTTGTGGCATAGCTACAACAAAGAGATTTATATCTGGAATCAGATTTGTATGACTGTGTCTGAGTTGAAAAGAATAAATCTAGTTCTTATTACCTGAGAAGATTGATATTGGCTGATAAAAACAAAAAAAAACAAGTAATCTATACTGAAATGAAGTTAGTCTTCCAGCATTGAATTTCCATTTTACAGATGATGGATCTGAAGTCCAAAAAGGTTAGGTCACACGGCTTAAAATAGAAATGCCTCTTAGGAACATTGGCACAAGTAGTTGGTGAGAATAATGACAGGACAATAAGAGAAAAACCTTCCTGCCCCATTTTCTCAAACCTCAAGTGACTCTTCATATACATACAGTGTGCCAGAGGCTGGTCCTGAGTTTTTCTATTAGACTTGTATATGACTTGTATACTAGCTTTACAAATTGAGCCTCTCAATTATTTTCCTGATCTTATTTTACTCTTTCAGTAAAGTTTCATGGCCTTATACATTCCTTAATAGATTTATCCCTTGATATTTTCTCCCAATTGTAGCTCTTGTGAATGGAATCTAGAATGCAATGAGGCCATTAAAATCTTGGTAGTTATTAATAGCATGAGTAGTTCTTCCAATTGTCAGCTTGATCTAAAAGTATTTAAGAGTTACTCATTAATAATACAATTAAACAGTTATCTGGTTTACCCACATTCGATTGTGGGTAGTAGCTTGGTCTTAATGGGTGTAGGCATTGAAACATGCCACATTCATATTGTGGATTTAACTCCTGTGGGAGTAACACTTTGTTTTAATTATTTATTCTGAACTAAGACATGATACCTGGATTTCCCACTATAAACATGAAAAAGACTACCTCACACCAGTCCATAGATGCATGAGGGTTGTTGCAGAGTTTCCTGTAAAAGCATTTCACGTCTTGATTCTTCACTTCTGGACCAAAGAGTTCCTGTACTGATGCATAAAACTTCTCATAATCAATTGCATCTGCATTGGAAAAAGTATATTTCCATCAAATTTCAAGGACTATCTTTTGTATTGCAGTTGCCTTTTTTATTTCCTAACTTTCTACGTTCTTATTTCAATGTATAAAAACCAGATTTATTTGCATTTGAAAGATCTTGTCTTTGGAAACATAACTAGGCCTTTGGCTAAAATATTACTAAATCAGAAGAAAATATTTTACTTTGGTGTTTTGTACCTTCTCCATAGCTTTTGTTTAAGCTATTTTAAGAGTTTTTTTCCAGAAATACAAAGATAAGAAAACGAATTACTCTTTTTTCCTATTGTAAAAAATTTCACCAATTGGAGTATATATTAGATTTCATCTTGAGTGGAAAGTAGAAGTGCCCAAAAAGCAATTCTTTTTTTTTTTTTTTCTTTATAGAGACAGGGTCTTGCTATGTTGCCCTGGCTGGGTCTCCAATTCACAGCCTCAAGCCATCCTCCTGCCTCAGCCCCACAAAGTGCTGGGATTACAGGTGTGAGCCGTCAGGCCTGGCAATTGGACACATTTGTAATTGTTCCAACTAGGGTTGGGTGTGCTACTGGCATCTATTGGGTAAAGGCCAGGGATGCTGCTGAACATCCTATAATGCACAGGACAGCCCCCACTACATCCCTCCCCCTCCAATTCATATATGGAACAAAGAATTGTTCAGCCTAAAATTCAATAGTGCCAAGGTTAAGAAACTCCAGTCTAGAATTCTGGTTTCAAAACTCAGAAAATGTGGTCCTACAGTAGTTTCCCTTTATCTGTGATTTCACTTGTCAATGTTTTGGTTACCCATGGTCAACTATGGTCAGAAAATATTAAATGCAAAATTCCAGAAATAAACAAATCTTAAGTTTTAAATTGCACCCTGTTCTAAATAGCATGACTAAATCACGCGCCATTGCACCCCATCCTCCCGGGGATGTAAATCCTCCCTTTGTCGGGCATATCCACACTGCACTTGCTGCCTGCCTGTTAGGCACTTAGTAGCTGTGTCAGTTATCAGATCGACTGTCACAGCATTGTAGTGCTTGTGTTCAAGGAACTCTTATTTTACTTTATAAGACCCAAAACACAAGAGTAGTGATGTTGGCAATTTAGATATGCCAAAGAGTAGCAATGAGGTGCTTCCTTTGAGTGAAAACATTAAAGTTCTCGATTTAATAAGGAAAGAAAAAAATCAAATGCTGAGGTTGCTAAGATCTGTGGTAAGAACAAATCTTCTACCTGTGAAATTGCAAAGAAGGAAAAAGAAATTCATGCTAATTTTGCTGTTGCATCTCAAATCGCAAAAGTTACAGCCACAGTGTATGATAAGTGATTAGTTAAGATGGAAAAAGCATTAAATTTGTGGGTGACATGAACAGAAATGTGTTCCAACTGATGGCAATTGGGTTCAGTACTATCCGTGATTTCAGGTATCCACTGGGGGGTCTTGGAATTATCCCCCTTGGAAAAGGGGTGTCTACTGGATTTATCCAAACAAGAGCAACTGAAAAAGGACTATGATTCTTGGGGAAAAGAAAGCATCCCATTTTGGTCATATTAAGTTTGAAATTTGTATGAGACATCTAAATAGTTTTAAATTCACAGCAACTAGTACAAGATATGTGGTTCATTGTAAATGTCACCAGATAAAGATAATGAGACTTTCTTGTCCTGGGATGATTTTAATTCTACCAGGTCATTGACGAGACTTAAGAGCAGTATTGCTTGGACTAATTCCTGCAGTCTACTTGATATAATTTTTAAGGCAGACCTTGTTCTGTTAAAAATATTCTCTCTAGTTCTTAGTTCCTTGCCTCTAGTGAGAGGTAGATGCTATTTTCCAATATTAATTAAGAAACATAAATTTATGCCAGACAGTATTACCAGCCTGGTAAAAGTTAAGATCATATCTCTCTTCTCCTCAATCCTTCAGACCACTCTGTCATAGAACATAACTTGTCTAGTAGTAGTTTGTATCAAATCTTAAAAACTATTGGGGAAGGAAATTTTCATTGTAGCTTTGCGATTGCAAGCTTCTTAATGAGAGCAAGGTTAATTTGCACATTTAGCACACATTTAAGGAGCACCTCCTGGACACCAGCCCCTGTGCCAGGCCTAGGTTTACAAAGCTTTCAAACCACTCACAAGTCTGTGGCAGAGGGAAGGGGCAGGAATGCACACATATGTATCAATTCCAGCAGGTTCAATGCAGCGGGTAAATTCCCTGCGATGGCAATAAAGTGCATTAACGATAGCATTAACTGGCAGGGTGCAGTGGCTCATGCCTGTAATCCTAGCACTTTGAGAACATGAGGCAAGAGGATTGCCTGAGGTCAGGAGTTTGAGAGCAGCCTGAGCAAGAACGAGACTCCATCTCTACAAAAAATAGAAAAATTAGCCAGGTGTGGTGGCATGCACCTGTAGTCCCAGCTACTCAGGAGGCTGAGGCAGGAGGACTGCTTGAGCCCAGGAGTTTGAGGTTGCAGTGAGCTATGATGACACCACTGCACTCTAGCCCAGGTGACAGAGTGAGACTCTGTCTCAAAAATACAAAACAAAACAAAAACAAAAACAAAACCCAGTAGCATTAACAGTACTGACATTGGCTTTGCTTGGGGAAAGTTTGGAAGTTTTTACAAAGAAGTAATATTTAATTTGGTTCTTAAAACATGAGCAGAAGTTTACCGGCACATGAAAAGGAGGAAAGGCACTCTACACTGGGGGATTGATGTCTGTAAAATCAGAGTCATTAAGAGAATGACATGGTTGGAAATGCTGAAAAGTTCATGGCAGAGCAGACGGTGCATAAAGGGAAATTCCAGGAGCTGAGGCTGGAGAGGTAGGTTGAGGCAAACTGTGAATGGCCTTACATGCCAAGTTAACATATATGGATTTCAGAGGTACACTCATAAACCAGGAATATGGCAGATCAAAAATTTGTTTAAAAGGAAAAACTCTTGGCAGAAGTACAGAGAAAGAAATAACTCCTTGGCAAGAAGGCTACTATAGTAAGAGGCTATTGTATTACCCTGAGAGAGAGACAGCATGACATAGTCAAAGCTCATGCAGGATGAGTATCCCTTATCCAAAATTCGTGGGACCAGAAGTGTTTCGTGTATTCAAGCTTTTTGGATTTTGGAATATTTGCATGTACTGTACCTAATGAGATATGTTGGGGATGGGACCCAAGTCTAAACAATAAATTTATTTATTTATGTTTTATATATGCCTTATATATACCAGAAGGTAATTTTATGCAATATTTCTGATAATTCTGTGCATGAAACAAAGTTTGTGTGCATTAGACCATCGGAAAGCAAAGGTGTCACTATCTCATGTGATACTCAAAAAGTTTTGGATTTTGGAGCATTTTTTATTTCAAATTTTCAGATTAGGGATGCTCAACCTTTAGCAAGACATCTAGCTAAGGAGACTAGGTAGATGGCAGTTATGCTATGAGAGAACACAGTAGGCAAGGAGAAAAGGGGGCAAAGAATGAGAAAGGGGAAAAGAAAAATAAGAAACAGAGGAGAAGGAAGTTTCTTGAAACAGAGGCAGCTAACACTGTTAATGCAGTGAAATGGGCCAAGCGGGCTGGAAAATGAAAACAATTTATTGAATTTGGCAATCATATTAGGTTATCAAACACCTTGGTCAGAGCGTTTTCAGCAAAGTGACAAGCGAAGCCAAATGAGTAGACTGAAAATTAAGCGGTCATGCTGTGGAGACATTTAGTGGCGAAGCAAAGGAGAGCCACACAGTGGTAGCTTAAAGGAAAGAGACAGCCAGGGTCATGAGGTTTGAGTGTATTTTTAGATTGAGAGGAAAAATCCAGTGGAAAAGGAGATTTTGAAGCTGCAGCAAAGTAATAGCCTCGAAGGGGTGGCGAGACAGCAAGGGCACGAGCCGCTTTCGATGGTTTGGAAGTGGAGAAAAGGGAGCTTGAGAGAATTCTTGTCTTCCAACCTTGCTTTTCCTTATGATGCAGAAAGCTTGACAGAGAGGAGCAGAGATCCTGTAGAGAATTCAGGAAAAGTGGCAAGGGTTTGGAAAACCAATTACAGAGAGAGATGAAATAAACTGACTAGGGAAAAATGAAGGTTTTGATGAGTAGTTTAGAAAGCCCAGCCAAGTTCACAATCATCTGAAGAGCATATCTAAAAGGTTCGAGTCTTAGCTTTGACACTTAGAAGTTGAGTGACTCGGGTAAACGATTTATCTGCACCTCCCATTTTTCCCAATTAAAATGAGCATAATTGTATTTATTACAATGATTTATAAATTCTTGAATATTATTTAAATAGTGCTGGTTTGGATTTGAACACCCAAAGTCAGGATTTTCACTTACATATGACGATGCAGCCTGGCACATGGAGAGGCTGGCCATGCTATCCCTTTAACAGTTATATGGGCCCCGCTCCTTTTATTGCAGTACCGGGATTCGTTCTGTTAGTCTTTTACTCTGCTCTCTGGCCTACTCTTCATTGCTGCCCTCAATGCCTTGAAGCTGCACACTTCACTTCCTTGAACTGTGGCCATGGTGGTATACTTTTAAGTTCAGCACTGGAGTCTCTGCTGCTAATATGCCTAGCAGACCACTGTGTAGTATATTCCCCCTTCCCTTGACATCGTCAAAATCATTCCTGCCTAGAGAGCTGAGGAGTGGCCAAGACAGTGGGGAGATACGGTGAGTCAGGCAACTGCACTGCTTATGAAAGTCCTATGATCTCATGACACCCTCAGGTACGGAGATGGCAGCGTGGCACACAAGGCTTACTGATGGTCCCTGCATACTACTGAGAGTCCCAGGTCAACCAGTGAGCCATCAAATGGCAGAGCCTACAGGAGAACCCTAAGATGTCTTTTAGTCCAATCCCCTAATTTAACAATTCAGACAATTTAGGTTCAGAGAAATGGAAAAAAAGCTTCCCCGAGTCCACTTAGGTATTGAAGGCCCCCATTCAGTGTCTTTGCTACTAAGCTCTGTTACTTCTCTCTGCTGGCTTAAAACATTTCCCAGTTTTAGCCAACAAACCGAACTGGACTGCCCTGAAATCACTGATCTTACCTTCTTTTTGGATAAATAAGCCTGCTCTTTCATCTCTTTTCTGGGCTGCTGTTTGTTCAACCAATTTTTCAAACCCTTTCAAGGCCATATGGAAATTGCTAGCCTGAAGTGCAGCAGCGAGATGCATTTCCTCCCTGCTATCCATAGGGAAATAGGTAATCTTTTACTTCCGTACAGAAATAATACTGCAAACTTGCCAATCTGGAAAACCTTCCAGTTGTTACAATGTGTCCCTGCTGTCTCAATTTTTGCCCTAGGCCTCATTCCTTTGATCTTAAAAGCCCATACTGTGGGTAGGAAGAAGAGTTGCCACTAGGATTTTAGCAGGGAGGAAAGCTGACTTAGGTCTGATGAATTTCATATTGGCAAACATTGCAGTAAAAACCCTGACCTCATAATGTTACCAGTGTCCTCCCTTAGGCGCGCATTGCATCACAGTATCTCTGCAACATCCTCCTTCCCTCTCTCCTGTATCTCTTCTCACCTCAAACCTTTTGCCTTCCTCAATGTTGTGGAAAGGAAAGTTCACACTCATTCTTGCAGCTGTACTGTATATGGAAACTTGAACTTCTGATGAACTTCTTTATGTTGAAAATGTATTTCAGCACCTGCCATTTCTACCACAAATGAAGACATTTTTAGAAGTTATAGGGAATAAAAATGCCTCTTCTTCCTTTTATGTATTGTCCCTTCAATTAAAATAATAATGAGCCAAGGCTGAGGAAGGAGTAGTTCCTGATTGTTTAGTAAGTTTTTCCACTGAAAACTTCATTCAAGGTGCCATTGAATGAGATAAAGCCTATCTGCATACCTCCTTTCTTTGAATTGCAATCCCCAATCCCATTCAGTCTAATTGCTATTGACTCGTTTTCCAATTTTCAACTTTTTATGGGAAAGAAAGGTTGTCTAATGTTTTATCAATAATTAGATAACTTTGTATGGTTTAGGTGAGTTAGTTGAAGTTTCTACCCTTTGGTGGTCCATCTTTTAAAACATCCTGCAAGACTTTGCATTCAGATGTGAAGCAGATGGCATTTCAGGACACCTCCAATTCCAGTACTGTCTTCTTGGTGTCCACCTCTGATTACTATCTATTCAGAAAGCATAGTAAGATTTTACACAGAAAACAATCTCCCAGCTTCATTTGTTCCTTCTCATTTTTCCTTTAAAGCTTTCAAAGCACTGTGCAATGACATTTGAAGGAACAACTTTTCTACAATTCTAGTGTACACATTCATCCATTCAACCACTTCATTGTGGTTTTGATTTGCATTTCCCTAATGACAAATAGTGTTGACCTTCTTTTCATGTACTTATTGGCCATTTGTAGATCTTTGAAGAAATGTCTATTTAGGTCCTTTGACCATTTTTGAATTGGGTTGTGTGGAGTTTTTGTTGTTGTTGAGTTGTAGGTGTTCTTTATATAGTCTGGATATTAATCCTTTATCAGATATATGATTTGCAAATATTTCTCCCATCCTGTGGGCTGTCTTTTCACTCTTTTGATAGTGCCCTTTGATACACAACAGCTTTAAATTTTGATGAAGTCCAATTTATCAATCATTTTTTTCTGTTGCCTGTGCTTTTGGTGTCACACCCAACAAGTTTTCTTCTATGAGGTTTATAATTTTAGCTTTTACATTTACATCTTTGATTCATTTTGAATTAATTTTTACATATGATGTAATATAAGACTCCAACTTCATTCTTTTGCCTGTGGATATACTGTTTTCCCAGCAGCATTTGTTGAAAAGACTGTCCTTTCCCTACTGAATGCTCTTGACATCCTTGTCGAAAATCAATTGACCATGTATGTAAGAGTGTATATCCTGGCTCTCTATTCTATTCCACTGGTCTATATGTTTGTCCTTATGATAGCACTGCACTTGCTTTTTAAATTTTAGTATTTTGCCATTATCCCATCATTACATAATTCTGAAATTGAAAAGAAATATGTATCACTATTGACAAATGAAAACATATGTGTAGTATCATTGCCTGTTTCTGTAAAATTCAATAGATATCCGTAACAGTTCATAGTATAGTAAAATAATTGTATCAAAATTCTTAAAACATTTGAGCCCCCGAGCTCAAGGCTGCAGTGAGCTATGATGGTACCACTGTACTCCACCTTGGGCAACAGAGTGAGACTCTGTCTCTCTTAAAAAAATAAAAATAATAATAATAATAAAGAAAGAAACAACATTCTTAAACATTTGTCAAAAGCCTCTTACTCCTCCTTTACATGCACCATTATTATTCCTTATGCATAGGCATTGCCCTGGCCTTTACTCTGATTGATAAAGTAAAAGCCAAAGTCCTTTCATTAAAATGGCCAGGGCCCTACATGATCTCGCCAGTCACCATTCTCACCTCTCTGTCCTTATTTCCTAATTCTCATTCTCCCTTCCTTGTTCCTCCAAAATGCCAAGCATAGTCCTACTATCTGTAACCACCTTGTCTAAGTAACAACCCCTTCCTTCCTTACATTATTTTTTATGGCACTTGTCAGCAGCCGACACCCTACATATGTACTTATTTTGCTTTCGTCTTTTCTCCCAATACCACCAGAATGTAAGCTTTATGAGGACAGGGACTTAGCACCAAAGGATGAAAGAAAATACTTCAGAAAAAAATATAGTGGGTCCCTCTTCATGTATTCATTCAACTAATATTTATAAAGAACTTAGTGTAGACTAGGCACTATGCTGAAAACACAGTAGACATTAAACATATAGAACTTGTTAAATGGTTGTATAAGTCTAAAATAAAAAATTAAAAAATTTTTTAAAGGGGTGAGTGGGCTAGATAGTCTCATGGATAGCAAGTCCATATCAGAAACCTTAAAGGAAAATCAAGATTTATAAGGCACAACACACTGCCTCTCAGCTATTGCTCAATGCACCAGGGTGGCCCAGCTGATTATATTCTATTTCCAGAGAATTTGGAATGGAGATTGCAGCTAGTCATTCTTTATTGATATTTTGAACAGAGGTGGGAGGGGTACAAAACCCTCATGGAGAGCAATTACTTCAGTTTCCACAAACCCTGTGCTAGTCACCAGTGCCCAGGACAGCCTGCAGGTGTGGCTCGGGACTGCTATCCTCCTGTGGGGCCTTGCCAGGGACTGTGCCGAGACAGAGGCAGAAGCAGTCCTTGCAGAGTGTGATGACGTCCACAACCTATATTTGACTTGTACTATATTTCCTTCGCTACTGGGGAAAAGGCCCAGTGGAAAATGTGTGCTGTTCTAAATATAGCACTTACCTTTCTATACATGCTAGATTTAGGTTGAAGCTTTGGGGGCACCGCCTAAGCAATCACGGCCAGTGAAGGACTTCAGCAGGCCTCAGTTAAGAGGACAGATCTACCAATACTTTAGAGCGGGGCAGGAAGGATGATATTGGCAGGCCTTGGGGCCCAACCTGGGGCTTAGCCTCAGTCCCACTCAATACCATTTCCTTCCTTATCCCACACTCTCTGAGAGTGGCAGACTCTTTTATAAGCCCTTGGACGTGTCCCAGCTCTCAGGTAGTTAGGTAGGTGGGTCTATCAGTTTAGCGCTTTTCTTCCTCAGTTTTCCTGTTTGCAAGACTACTCCAAGCTTTTCGGTGTTTTGTTTTCTTTTGTTTCCATTAAGTATATGAGGCAGGGAAGGCTTTGTAGGCTGGTGGTGGGTTGTTATAGTTTACAGGGAAGGGGAGCGGCCTAGGGTGGAGTCCTTCATCCACCCAAATCTCTCACTATGTGGCCGGCGCAGGCGCGCAGAAATATTTATGAATGAATGAATGCATCAGTAGTGAGTGAATGGATGAAAG
>VBSM01002153.1:44712253-44740777 GCA_008086735.1 Cheirogaleus medius | reverse complement strand
CGGGGCCGGAGCCCCACCCAGTGCGGAGCGCGCTGCGAGCCACGCCGCACGCTGAGCGCCTCCGCCCGCCGAGCGCGCCGGCGCCGGGCCATGTACTCGGGGAACCGCAGCGGCGGCCAGGGGTTCTGGGAGGGCGGCGGCGCCGCGGGCGCTGAGGGGCCGGCGCCGGCGGGGACGCTGAGCCCGGCGCCGCTCTTCAGCCCGGGCACCTACGAGCGCCTGGCGCTGCTGCTCGGCTCCATCGGGCTGCTGGGCGTCGGCAACAACCTGCTGGTGCTCGTCCTCTACTACAAGTTCCCGCGGCTCCGCACCCCCACCCACCTCTTCCTGGTCAACATCAGCCTCAGCGACCTGCTGGTGTCCCTCTTCGGGGTCACGTTTACCTTCGTGTCCTGCCTGAGGAACGGCTGGGTGTGGGACACCGTGGGCTGCGCGTGGGACGGGTTTAGCAGCAGCCTTTTCGGTGAGTTGGGCTGGGAGGAGAAAGCGTCCTCCCCTCCTCCGCGAACTTCCCATTCCCTGCCTTGCCGCCCCTCGTGTGTCCGCCTGCCGCCCGCCCGCCCTCCGGCCCTCCGCTCGGCCTCGCTCGGCCCCGCTCTCCGCTCGTCCTGCCTCCTCCGCCCCGCCCGGCCTCGTCTCCCCTCGGCCCCCTCACCCTCCTTGACCCCGAGCTGCATGGCATGCCTTCTTACTTCCTTCATCTCCTTCACGCCACGCTGGCCGCGGCTCGGGTCCTGTGCTCCTTCATCCCTCCCCACGCTGACCCCAAACCCCAGCCCGTCTTCAACCCCAGTTCCCCTTTAGACGCCAGTCCCTCCTTAACTCTGTAGCCCCTGGCAAGCGCATCTCCTTCCATCTCATTTCTCTGTTTTCACCTCCTGATGTAATTCAGCAGGGCACGACACAGTGGCTCTTAGACTTTGGGGAAACAGACGAGGGCCTGTAGAGTCAAGAGATTCAAGAAGAAAAAGTGATTAACTCGTGAAAGTTAGAGGGGGGTGATGAGATTTGATTTATATATTATTATTATTTGTTCACTAAAATGAGAGGTAAAGACCTAAAATAGCAAGGTGTAATTTTTTTTTTCTTTCTCATTAGTAGTTGTAAACCTTTGAATGATTTCTAGGGAGTGAATGGTTTCATTCAGGTCCTTAGAATGCAAATTGGTCTGTTCCCTATAAGCTGTTTTTATTATATTTTTCTTCTTATAGATTCTATTACACCAAAATCTAAAGTGAGATTACAAATGGCTCAGAGAATCCTGTCTCAGGTGAACAAATACTATAATTAGCTGTGCAGCCAGTAGATTTCATTAAAGTAGAACTTGCATATTCATTGAAGATTTATTTGTACAGTACTCCTAATCATTATGGAAGATTTAAGTCCATAATGAGACTTGACATTTTGAAGTATGATCCACAGTCCAGCATATCACTGAAGATGTGATTTTTTTTTTCTCAGCCTGGGAAATAAATGTTTTTGTGTGCTCTGGGAATTTCATTTGTACCATGACTCGAAATAGAGATGTGCATGTCTTAGGTCTTAAAGTTCCTTTTTTCAATGCTGAAATCCATTGATACTTTATTATTACTTTTAGTCCAGTAGGTTTTGGAGAAATTTGTAGCATTATCAAAAATATTTTCTTATTCAGCAATATGCTATAACAGACCCAAATGTTACGATGCTTGTAATGATTCACTTTTTGATATTTTCGAGGAAATAAGAAAATGTCATAGAAATCATTTCATTTATTTGATGGCCTCAATGATTATAATATTCTCCCTACCCCCCAATAAGCATTGATCTGAAAATTTCATTTGTACAAAGATTTGAAACTTGGGGAGGGGACTATAAGTGTATGTAGGATGTGATATAGATGGCTATGGGATTACACTCTATATTAATTAAAAATACTTAGCAGGCAATTTCTTAGGCAGGGTAAACTTTAAAGAAGTTGATTCAAGGCCAAGCCTAAAGTATCATCAATAATGCTCCGTAGGGTGGGCAACAAGTGTTTGCTCACAGACATTAGTTCAAAGATCTAATTTTCATGAAGTGCCTTTTCTGTGCTGGAAAATTCTATTTCTGTGCCTGGGAGTTTGAAAACAAGAATATATTGAGTTCTTTATAAGTACTAGCACCCATCCTGTTCGTTCATCTCTTCCCTCTGCTGACCCCACCCTCTTGGGTTTCCTAGTCTCTTCTTTTTTTCTGTCCTTCACCATCCCTCCTGGGGTCCCATCCCTATCAGAATTGATTTTCAAAATTCACACAGTATTTTATCTCAGGGCATTTAGTTAGTGCTTTCAACCATGACTTTATCCCTGTTTTTAAATTAGAGGTTGAAACTGTGGGCTAAGAGGTTCAGAGACTTGTTTAACAAGCCTTGAGGACAAGTCAATAGTGATGTTACCATAGAGCTTCAAAAGTTCTTAGCAAAGATAAAGAATTTCTTTGCCTGGAGTAAATTCCAGTGTTTGTGCTTCTAGATTAGGGTTAAAAAGGAGGGAGGGTGCTTCCTTGTTGTTATCCCAGTTCTCTGAAGCAATGGAGCAGTGATCAAACAAATAACCAATTGTGGAACATTAAACCGGGAGGAAATTAAAAAATGCTGAAAGTAGCTGCTTGTTTCTGAGGCTTTGGGGAGACTGCCCTATCTAGTGGAAAGACCATTGACCTGATGGCACTAGAGTAGGTCCTGCTCTTGATCTTGTGACTAATGCATTGTGTGGCTTCCCCAAGTTGTGTAATCTTTCCAGCCATCAATTTTCTCATCTCTGTTATTGAGTAGTTGAACTTAATGTTCTTTAAGGTTATCCCACTTGCTTTATATTCTGATGACCCCTTTGATATCTGTAGGTGAAAATGTGCCTAGGCTTAGCACTTACGGCCTGTGTCCTCAGCTCTTATTCCCACCCTTAGCTCTATCCCCCTCTAAGCCAAGAATAAGCATGTACTTTGGTTATACCTCTCCTAATACCATCATAGGTTCTGTCTCCCTCTTCACACCCTGCTGGAAGAAGGCAGAATAAGTAATTCAGACATACTTATATTTATACATGAGTAGGCCAGGCGACTGATTTATTTTGTTTTCAGTTCCTGGCTTCTCAGGGAATACTGAAAATGAATGGAATCTCTGATATTCTTGAGGCAGAGGCTTTGACTACACAGGACTATTGCCATTTCAGTTTATGAATGGCAATCAGGTCAGTGACCTGCACAATTTAATCTAAGTTCCAGCTGAATGGCTTGTTTTACCAATATCCAAGATAATTAGTCATCTTGGCCTAGTCAGGTCCAGTTTGTACTGATTAGATTTCAGTAGACTTAACAGTAGTGAAAATCAGAACTCAAAGAGCTCTTACTTTTCCTGTGCAATGATGAAAGATAGAAAGTTTAGCTGTGTGGTATGTGTAGTGCTTTGGCCTAAAGACTTCCAGGTGAGTATGCCCTTCAGCCCCTTGGCTATGCCACCTCTAGCTACAGCTGGCATCACACACATGTTCTGCATATGGAATATAACCAGCATTGTGCTGAAATAATAACAACATGTTAGTCTTGGCAGAGGATGTTTAAACAGACCTTTTTCTTGGGATCAGAGATACAAGGTTGCAGATACAGTCTGGCAAAATGCAAACATCATCCTATTCAAATGTTAGATGTTTTTTATGTTAAGATAACATGAAACCAAGAATTTTCCTTTTTAACTTACTCTTATAAAACACACTGTACATATGATAAAGTATACAATGTACTTTATATGTACATTCATATAAAGATTTTTTATAATTAGATTTTTCTCCTCAGTGGGCCTATTGGGCCTATTTTATGTACCTAAATATATTTAAATGCCAGTTGTTTTACTGAATTAATCCTTTTGTAATAATCTGACTGGTTAACTCAGTAGAAATAGTCTCATGTTGCTACCATGAGGTCCGAAGGGTGGTTGGGGTGTGGAAAGTTCTTCTATTTGGCTGTTCTGGAATCACCCGAAGACTGTATTGGCCACAGGGATATTTCTAATCATGGCAGTATACACATAGTATATAGTCTATTTCCATAAACACAGTGGAGCAACACATTTCTTTTAGTCTAAGCTCACAGATGTTTATAGTTTTATTCAAATATCAGTAATATCTTTTTAAGTATAAAAAGAGAATGGTATTGTGTTAATTTTTCTTTATTTTTGTGGGATATCATTTTGTCAATCCTTTATTACTGTATTGCCTGATTTGGGGGGAGGGTTGTATCTCTATTGTTCATTTTCAAGAAATTAGAAAATATGTGAGAAAGCATTTAATGATTTGTTTTAGTAGAGGTATATATCCAAATAACAAATTGGGATCCAGTGGATTGTAATTGCTGTTGAATGAAATTACTTTTATATTGTTTACAGTTGTATTTTTTCTTGAATTTTCTTCTTTCAGAGAAGAGTTCCAGTCACAAATGCATATATGATGCATTTTGACATTTACTGCTAAGATGAAATGCAGAAATGAAACCACACATCCATTTTAGTATTCTCAGATGTGATTAGATGTACTTTCTCATGTTTTTATGCCACTGACTTATAAGAAAAAAATATTTTAAAAGGGTCACAGTTAAGCACCTAGGACCTACCACCTCAGTGCTTCTGGGATGAACTGGAAGATCACAAGGAGAAATTTTATTACACCATAATCATACCTCGGCTGAGTCCTCAGCTTAGATTCATACATATTTCCTTCATCGGCAGTCGTCACCAGACGCTTTACATCGTAGGATGGCGGACAGTCTACCTACAGAGTTTGATGTGGTTATAATAGGGACAGGTTTGCCTGAATCCATCCTTGCAGCTGCATGTTCAAGAAGTGGTCAGAGGGTTCTGCATATTGACTCAAGAAGTTACTATGGAGGAAACTGGGCTAGTTTCAGTTTTTCAGGATTGCTATCCTGGTTGAAGGAGTATCAGCAAAACAGTGATGTCGGGGAAGAAAGTACTGCTGTGTGGCAAGAACTGATCCATGAAACAGAAGAAGCCATCGCTCTTCGCAAGAAGGATGAAACCATTCAACACACAGAAGTTTTTTGTTATGCCAGTCAGGATGTGGAGGACAATGTTGAAGAGATTGGTGCTCTGCAGAAAAATCCTTCCTCAGCGGCATCTAGTACCCTGACTGAATTTCTGGATTCTGCATCCTTGCCTGAAGAAAAGCACTCATCATATTTTACTAGCTATGAAATGCCTGCCAAGTACCCTCAGAAAAGTGACAGAGAGATTGCACTAGAAGTAACTGATGTAGAGGAATCGCTGGAGGAAGGAAAGGACTGCGGAGCTAAAACTTGTATACATATTATTTCAGAGGGAGATAAAGATGAAAACAAACCTACAGTAGAAGACAACACTGATCAGCCAAAGAAAAATAGGATTACTTACTCTCAAATAGTTAAAGAAGGCAGGAGATTTAATATTGATTTGGTATCAAAGCTGCTGTATTCTCAAGGATTGCTAATTGATCTTTTAATCAAATCAAATGTTAGTCGTTATGCAGAATTTAAAAATGTCACTAGGATTCTTGCATTTCGGGAAGGAAAGGTAGAACAGGTGCCTTGTTCCAGAGCAGATGTCTTTAATAGCAAGGAACTCACTATGGTGGAAAAGAGGATGCTAATGAAATTTCTCACGTTTTGTTTAGACTATGAACACCATCCTGATGAATATGAAGCTTTCAAGCAATGTTCATTTTCAGAGTATTTAAAAACTAAAAATTTAACTCCCAACCTCCAACATTTTGTATTGCACTCAATTGCAATGACATCAGAATCATCTTGCACTACAGTCGATGGCCTTAAAGCAACAAAAAACTTCCTTCAGTGTCTTGGACGGTTTGGTAACACTCCCTTTTTATTTCCTTTATATGGCCAAGGAGAAATTCCCCAGTGTTTCTGCAGGATGTGTGCAGTTTTTGGCGGAATTTATTGTCTTCGCCATAAAGTACAATGTTTTGTAGTTGACAAAGAATCTGGAAGATGTAAAGCAATTATAGATCACTTTGGTCAAAGAATAAATGCTAAATATTTTATCGTAGAGGATAGTTACCTTTCTGAGGACACCTGCTCAAATGTGCAGTATAAGCAGATCTCTAGGGCAGTGCTCATTACAGATCAGTCTGTGCTAAAGACAGATTCAGATCAGCAGATTTCCATTTTGATAGTGCCTCCAGCAGAACCAGGAGCTTGTGCCGTTCGGGTCACAGAATTATGTTCTTCAACCATGACGTGCATGAAAGACACTTATCTGGTACATCTGGCATGTTCCTCTTCTAAAACAGCAAGAGAAGACTTAGAATCAGTGGTGAAGAAATTATTCACCCCATATACTGAAGCAGATATAGACAAGGAAGAACTTACAAAACCAAGAGTCTTGTGGGCTCTTTATTTTAATATGAGAGATTCCTCAGGAATCAGCCGAAGTTCATATAACGGTTTACCTTCCAATGTGTATGTCTGCTCTGGGCCTGATGGTGGCCTGGGAAATGAGCATGCGGTTAAGCAAGCTGAAACACTTTTCCGGGAGATCTTTCCGAGTGAAGAATTCTGCCCCCCACCTCCAAATCCAGAGGACATTATCTTTGATGGTGATGATAAGCAATCAGACACTCCTGGAACCAATAACATAATAATGGCCAAGCTAGAATCCTCAGAGGAAAGCAAAAACCAAGAAAGCCCTGGGAAGCACCTTCAAAATTAGAAAAAAACAAACTGGAAATGCTACTTTGGGCCTTCATCCTGGCATCTGAATATTCTCATTTAAAGGACAGTATCCCGTATGACTAATTAGAAGTGGTTGTATGATGAATTCTATGCAGATGTTGTCTTTAACTCTCTTTAAGACATTCAGCATTGGATGTCTTTGTTAACCTGTCAGTTAACTGATTCATCGGTTATTGGACACCTTGTTTCAGAATGGGCTCCATGATCTAGAATCTTAAAACAGAATTAGCTTTATTTTAGTATTGGGTATATATGTGAGAGTTCCATATTAGCGACTTTGCTTAAAGGAAGATAATACTGTATCTGCTAACGATCTTCATATTTTATTATTGTCTACAGAATAATTAGTATCTAAGGAATATTAATTACTTTTTCAGCTATTACAGTTGCTACCACCTCTGAATAGTGAAACACACACAAATAGTAAGTTATGTGTGTCTTCTGTATATAATATAAACATGTAGACATAGTGGTAGGAATAGCAACTAATAAAAGTGCCAATATAGTAAAATACATTTATAGATTAAAAGATTGTTAAAAGATTAGCTTTGCATGATCCTTTATTCTTTGTGAAAGTTTGATGTTTATAACACATTTTGCAGTTTAACTCACCTACTTGACCCTTGAAACCAATGAGGCAATGACACCACCACTGTCTTGCACTTTACAATAAAAGTTGGAGTTCAGTTAGTAGTTAAAAATCTCATTTGGGGCAGTTTTGTGCCAAAGAAAGCCTAAGGGATAAGATTTATTCTCTATTCACCTAAAAGGAAAGAACTTCCAACAAGTAACTCAGGCCAAAAGGAAAAATAAAGTGCCCCAGGCAAAGATACTTCAGAATGACTGTTGTGAAATTCCTAAGGAGAAACTGAGTGAGGAATTTTTAACCTGGAATTACAGATGGTTTTAAAACCCTTTCTGAATAGATTACCCAGGTCTCTGAGTGAGGACGAAACATATGTTGGCTCTACCACTTTAGTTAGTGACAGTAACTACAACTGATAGGAGTGAATCAGAGTGGGATTTACTATGTCCCTTTTATTGTGTCCCAGCCCACAAATACTGAGGTAACAACCTTCATAATCACTTCTACCTGTTGGCTGTTTATCTTTTTTATTGAAACCCAGCCTGCTCCAGAACAAATACTTCTGAACCTCTTGGCTGTTTAATCTAGAAGGTAAAAACTTTTTTCTCCCAGAACCACCAGAAGTCATAAAACTGGTTGTACTCCAGTGGTGAAAACCTGTGGAGCTGTCAGAACAGCTGAACTTCCTCTTTCTTTAGTTCTGTTTCCATTTTCAGACAGAAAATGATGAAGCCCTTCGTGAAGGCTTTTGCCCAGGAGCACAGTATTTATTATGTGCACTTAATATTGTGCTTTCTTTTTATAGTGTCTCAACAATCTTGTGAGACAGATATTATACGCTTTGAAAGAGGAAGTAGAGAATTATTAATAATCTGTTCAGAGTCTGGTGTGTGGAAGAGCCAACATTAGAACTCCGGCTTTCATGATTCTAAAATCCTTGATATTTCCCCTTATGTTCACTGTTAGAAGAGTATAGACACTGTCGGAGAAGGGAAAGGTGCCCATGAAAATCAGTCTAACGTTGCTGGGGAAGAAAAGCAGACAGTGGTCTTGCAGCTTGATATCGAATTGGAGAAATGTGAATATTAAAATTAATTAAAAATATATTTTGGAGTATGGATCTCATTGAAGCAGAATTTGGCTAAGTTTTAACAAAATAGTGCTATGCATTAACATCTGTTGATCTGAAGATTAAGTTATAAAAAACAAATGTTTCTAGGCCAAACTGTGTTCTGTAGTCTTTGTTGCTCTTCTAAAAGTGAAAATAAGACAGATTTAGGTAATTGACAGCTTAAAGTAGAAAAGTTGTGTATTGGTATTAATATTGACTTTTTTTGAATATAATAAAGTGGGAGGATCCTAGTTTAAATCTGTCAAAACAGCTGAAATGCCTGAAATAGACCTATAAAATATTAAAACGAAAAGAAATTAAGATGATAAATAAAATAGAGTTGATGGTAATCCAGATCTGAAAGGTTTTCCAGTATCACCAATTATTTATAAGTAATTGAGGAAAGAAACAGAAGGTGGTTTAGCTTAATGTAGTGGAAATAGGGAAAAAAGTGACAGACTAGTCCAAAATAAGTGTTGGTTTAAAAACCAAGAAAATGAAAATATTACTTTCTTAAATAAATGGGAAATGGGAAGATTACAACCAATAAAAAGCACTTAAAATTTAGGGATATTGTAACCTTGTATAATTTTTTTACAAGTTGGAATTTGACCCTAATGGGCTTATTGGTGAACTTTTTCAAATGTTTAAAGAATAATATCCATGTATCATGAAAGACAATATGCCTCTAATTGCATTTTGAGGCAAATATTGCCTCAGTACTAAAAACCACACATTTTAAAAAGGGTCTCAACAGAGCAAAATGCAAAATAAAATATTGGCAAACAGTAGAGCAACAAATAAAAGTGATTACTGTCACTCAAGATTATAAGGCTAGTATTCAACAGAACAACCATTAAACATCAACAGAACAAAAGTAAAAATCCAAAACATTAATTACAGGTAACTTTTTAAAAATTCGCCCTTCATCTTTGATTTAATTACCTCTGGTAATGATTTCCTAGGTTTCTTGCAATCTGATGAATAATTACTTAAAACCAAGAAGTAATATTCTTATTGGGAAAACATAGGAAACATTTTTTAAGCAAAACTAAAAAATGTTGGCATCATTTTTATTTATGTTGAAAAAACTTGTCATTGCAATAAAAACGAGCATTCATAAAATGAGGAAGATAAAGCAGCACAAACATTTTCCATTAACTTGGCTTTATGACTAGACCTATAGAATCACATAAATGTACTAACAATAAAAGACTAATTCAGGAAGTTGCAAGGATATACAATTTTTAAAGATCTCGTCTCTGGATTGTAACCGTGACCAACTGCAATTTGAAGTGTTCGGGTATTAATAAAGTTACACAACTGTATTGGGATAAATTAAGAAAGATGCCTAAATAGAAATAGGTTTAAGGAACTAAATTTTAAAAATGAGCAAACTGCTGGGAGAGAAATCCAGGTGTAATGGAAAAGTAGTAAATGGGGTGTCCTCCAAAAACCAGAATTACAGTCCTCGCTTCACTACTTCCCGGTGATATAGTCTTGGGAAAATCACTCCCGGCTTCCATTTCACCATCTATGAAATAGAGGTAATACTTCACAGAATAATTGTGAGGATTAACTTAGATAATGTATATGAAATCACAGCCAGAGGAGCACCAATATGTGACATTAGCATGTATTAACAGATTTACTACAATTCCATTTAACATTCCATCTGGATGCTTTATGTAATTTGAGATAATTGTGATAAATTATTTAGGAAAGTGAGCAAACAAAGATAGATGTATGTTTTTTTCAATTTAGAGGAAAAAAATGGAGACTGGACCTTTAATTCCTTAAAACATGCTGTTAAGCAACTTTTCTAAATATTCTGTGGTGCTGAGTGGAAAGTTTAAAACTAATAAACCAATTGGATAATGTAGCTGGATGTCAGTATGGAAAAAGATATTAGGTCCACTTTACTATGATATTGCAACTTATTCCAGATGAATTAAAATGTTTAGTATAAAATAATGATGCCAATAGTGATACAAAGGAACTTCATGGCTATTGACAAGGTGGAACAACAGAAAAATGAAAAATGTGTGCTAAATAAGAAAAAGACAGAACAAGATGATGGAATTTTTAAAAAGCTATTTGCATTATACACAGAAAAAGTGCTTGATACTTTTTAAAAAGTGGATACATATCCATAAAGCTTTCTACTCTTTCCTAGGCAGATTTATAAAGGGATAGTGTACAAAGGAGAAGATACAAATAAAAATCAATTCTTAGAAACATATTCAAATTTCCTAATACTAAAAATACAAATTGAAACAATTTTGACTTAGTTCATGCTATTATATCAGAAAAATACTTCAAATTGTCTATGTCCTCATCCTCATAGCATTGTATATTAGTATTCTTTTAAAAGAACTATTTAGAAGACTATAAAAAGAGCTTTATAACCTATTATCTTTTGACATGCTAACTTACTTTGAGTAGCATACGCCTAGGAAAATATTTAAAAGAAAGAAAAGCTATTTGTACAAAGATGTTTCTAGCAATTCCATTCATATGAGTTTAAGGAAAAAAAAGCCCAACAATTGGGAAACGGATATGTAAATTTTGGTGTATTGTTATTGCTATCATACTGTTATATAACCATTAAACTATTGATATGTGTAAAATTGTAAAAATGGTTTAGTGAGACTCAGAAATGTTAATTAGAACATAACTTATTATGTTAACTGATTATATTTGTGTAAAAATTTAGATCTCTACATTGAAAAGAGTCAGAAGACAGCATATATGTAATTGCAGTTTAACATTAGGGTTTTTTTTTTCTGTAAAATATTAATGTGTGCAATAAAAAATAAAAGATTAACTGTAAAGTGGCTTACTGAATTGGTGATAAAATTACTGATTTCTTAGAAACTTCTAAAATTCTTTTGAAATTAAAATTATACATTTCTAGATGTTAAAGTCAAAAAAGATAATCTCCAAAAATGTGTAGCAGAAAGTTTTACAAATCTAGATGGGAAGGAGTTCTTGGTCAAGTTGGACTTTGTATCTTTTCTCGTTTGCCCAGCATTATGGAATAATAATAGAAATAGTAACAATGCATCCAGGACATCAGCATGAAGACTTTACATACTAAATAAAGTATGGCCCTAAATCCAAGAACACATCTGACATTTGGGAGCCTCGGAGGCCAGGGAGATGAAAGTTGGATTCATAGATGTGACCCAGTCCTGGCCACAGATGGGTTTGCTGAGAAACCTGTGCTAAGAACAGGGAGCTGAGGTTGTGGGCTGATCCTTCCAGTTAGCCTGAGAGATCCAAATCAAAGTGATCTAATTAGCAAATAACAGTGAAGCAGCTACTGCAGGTTATGAATTGACATTATTCTGGGGATTAGAAATATAAAAATGAATAAGACAAGTTCTCTACCTGACAAATAATTCTGCTGGAACATTTACTTTAAGGTAAGGTCCCTTTTTTTACCGTAATGAGCATTTAAGACATTTTCTACCCATCGCACTCCCCACAGCTAACTATCAGTACCCTTCTCCACGCAAAAGAAAAAGAAACAAGATAAATCTCTGCCTTGTGTAGGACATTCCTTTTTATAGGGTGCTAAAACTTTTTATAACACAGTGGAAGCACGTGGCTTCAAGGTTAAAAGCTGGATAATTAAACACTTTCTGACATCTACTTAAGCTAACTTTCAGTTAAGTTTCTCACATTAATCAGAAGCTTTCTCTCTCACCTGGGGGGAAGGATCCACCAGGGAGTCCTAGAGAGGAGGTCCAGAAGCTCAAGGCACTGAGGGTTTAAGGCGGAGGTGGTGTAAAGAAATCAAAGTGAGAGAAGCAGATGATGAATTTCAAGACCAAGAAATTCTGATTAGGATTAATTTTATTTTCCTTCATCTTGGTGGATCAAGTGGAAGTCATGCTCCTATTGCATTGAGGTAGCTGCTTCCTCTTCGAAGATTTTTAAATTTTTATTTTGGTATTTTTAATTTTTACCTTCATTGTAAAGAGGGATTGTTTCCAGGATAGTTCTTTTCTTTTTTTTTTTAAACCAACATCCAAATGTATTTACATTGTCGACAGCAGGGGATGAAGTACCTCCAGCTTTCTATAAGGTATGAACAACAGTACAGAAGTTGAATGATTCAACTGAAAGAATTTGACTATAACTTGAATATTATGACAGAAGTTCTGCTACGGCATTCGTAGGAATGCTTTTCTCTTGACAACTACATTTTCATATGTGATCCTCAGGAAAACTGTGTAAGGTAAGAGAGGGCAGGTATTTATTCCCATTTTGTAGATAAGACCTGAAGGAATTAAGTGACTTGTCTGAACTTACTCCTAGTATTTAGATCCATTAATAAGAATTGAAATGCTACTATTCTGCTTTTCCTCCCTTTCAAGAGAGTGATTTATTGCATGTAGGAGTGTATGACACATAAATCACTATTTAAAAAGTGGCTTCTAAAATTTTAGAGTACATTTACTTTTCAGCAAATAACAAAATAATCCTATAAATTAAAACTTGAGTAATTAAGGTGGGTTTGAAAAAGGGGAAGAGAGTTGATTATTTAAGCTCACTTCTAAAATCAAAACAAACTATCCTGAAATTTATGACGAGAGCTTTATTTCTTTATGTGTAATATCTTTATTAGTTCCTGCTTTTGTCCTATGGTTCTGACAATTGCTTGTTACTAAATATGTATTTAACCCTAATACACTGTGAACAACTGTTTAATATTAATAAAGGCATACCCATGAGAATGACTTTGGATCCAGAGGTGCAGGATTGACAAAGTGTAGCAGGAAGATGAATTCCTATTTGTAGTTCAGTCAGGAGGAGATCACATCTTTGAGCATTTTATAGTTTTAAAGAAATAAAAATCCTTGGGGATGCTGGTGCAGTGGGTTTTATGCCAGTTCTTTTTATTATATATCATAATTAAAGCCCTACATTTTGTTTGTTTGAGGCTTTTACTTCTTCCTTTATTTATTCATCTCTTATATTTAAAAATAAGAACAGGAATCTCACTAATCCAGTATGCGGAAAGTATTTTCACATCATACGTTAATTTTATTATATTTGTAAGTTTATAAAGTTTTTGTAACAATTTCAGTATTTTTATCACCCATTAATAATGAAGAAATTTTGGAGAAATGTGCTGTCTGGGAAGCCAGGAATCTTGTTTTTAGGCCACTAATAATACAATTGTTAACTTCCTAAAATGATTTAAGTGAAGCACTGTAGAAAAATGAACGCTATGTCCTCTGGTCTTATTTTATGACTGCATGGCATTATTTACAATGCCCCCTGCTACTGAAACATAAATGCTTATTTTAAAAAAAGCAAATGATGAGAACTGCACTGGAAATAATTTGCCATGAGATTGTAATCTCCTTTAAAACAGAGACTGCGTACTGTACTTGGCATTCCCTATAGTTTCTTGCATATCACAGGAATGCAAAAAAAGATTTGCTAATTGAAAGACTAACTAGTAGTTTCTAGTGGCTCTTTTCTTCCACATCACTGTTACCTTCCTCACCCCCTTCGAGATTCCAGCATGAGTAAGGAGGACCACTGGGGCCCATCTCTGGGAAAATGTATCTCAGTCACAGTCCTGGCTTGTAATATTAGTACAAGGAATTTGTTTTAGGATAAGCCTATGTGAATCAATAAAGCAACTTAAAAAGAGTGCATATTTAATCTAATCAATCTATAAGATGTTCCATCCAATAATTTTACTGATTTTCTCCCATTAGAGCAGCGGTTCTAAAACCAGGGTGTTTTGCCCTTCAGGGGACATTTAGCAATGCCTGGAGACATTTCGGCTGTCACAACTGGAAAGGGCGTGCAACTGGCATCTAGCAGGTACTGGGCAGGGGTGCTGCTCAAATCCTATAATGCACAAGACAGCCCCTCATAACAAAGAATATTCCAGCCCCAAATGTCAATAGTGCCAAGGTTGAGAAACTGCATCAGAGTAAGTAAAGGTTTGAATATTCATAAGGAATTTATTTTCCTTTTATGCTCCCTACTCCTACCTCTTTTCCTCAGGATTTGTGACTCCATAAATGCTTCCTCAGCAGCATCGTTGTGGATAGGAACTACTGTCTTTGCTGCTTCCGTATCTATCCCCTACTCCCTTCTCCCTTCCCTTACCAATCCACTGTGGCTTCCTTCTGGAGGTGTATGGCAACTTAAACTCCAAAACAAAAAGTCAGAGAATTAGTGAATATTTCTCATCCTGCCTCAATTGTCAGGTATAGATTACAATTTTTATGAATTTTTGTGTTTTTTTAATGCATTCGTTTCATCCAGAAATGTGATTCCTCTGCAAAGCAATTATCGATATGAGAGGATATCTTTCTAGACACTGTAAACAACTATCTCAAAATCAATGTAAAAATATTTTAGCATACTTATTTTTGAAGGGATACTAGTCGCTTGACAGACTATTGGCAAATTAATGTATTACATTACAAATTACATGTATATAACAATATCCTATGAGTTTCAGAGGAGCCAATACAAGACTAAATAAGCCATCCATAATAGAATTGTACTCACATATGCACTTACTGGTGGTTCACCAAGTAGTGAGACAGTGCAGCAGCTTGGCATTCTGTAGATGGATGTTAACTATAGAAAATAGTTAACCTCACTGTAACGGAATGAGCCAGTATTGATGCAGATAAGAACCTTAACTAGATTGCACTGCAGAGTGGAGCATAGTAGTAAATACAATTCAATATTTATTGAGCATGGGCTATGTCCCAGTTTCTGTGCTAGACTCTGGGAAAACAGAGATGGTAGTTGTAACTAACACTCAGCACTTACTGAACACCAAGTACTGTTCTGTGTGCTTGCTACATTTGTTTTATTCAATATTCGTAACAACCGATTGGGTAGGTACTTTTATTATTCCCATTTTGCAGATGGGGAAACAGACACTGTGAAGACAAAGAACTTGACCAAGATCACAAATTGGTAAGTGGTAGAAGCGGGCCTCAAACCCAGGCAGTTTGCCTCCATCGCTCACATGCTTTGACTGAAATGTGACGTGGTGTCTTCAGAGAGGTGTCGGATGAAGTCCAGGAACATAAGTAACTACTTAGGTGCCAGGAACTGTTCTGACTTCTTCACACATTTTATCTCAATTTTTAAAACAACCCTGTGAGGTAGGTATTAACATTTCCATGTGTAGATAAGAAATAAGGCTCAGTAACTTTCTAAACGTCACAGAGTTGGAAAGCAGTGGAACTCTCAGTCTGTTGGGGCTGACACTGATGCACAATTAGCCACTGCGTTAATCAGGCTGTGATAATTTCTGTGATGTAGGTATAGATAAACTTTAATGGATGCACAGAGATTTTAAATCTGATTAGGGAAGTCTGGGAGTGCTTCACAAAAGAAAAGGTGTTTGTGCTGGCCCCTGAAGGATTTCCACAGGCTGACACGAGGAGTGACATCCGCGTAGCACGAAGGCATGGCAGCACGGAGGATGCGGTCTGCATGGCTTGAGTGTGGAGCACCTGAACTGGAGGGGAGAGGGGCTCAGTGGAACCCAAAGTGTCAGTGGCCCTGAGTAGCTTGCTAACTCAGGTTGGGACTTCTATTCTGTGGATAATGAAGGACTGTGGAAGGTTTTTCTAGATAAGACTTAACGTTTTAAAGGCTAGCGTGGCGGCAGTGTGGAGGAGGCTGGGAAGAAGGTGTGGAGGCCGATGCGGTAACCGCTAAGGACAGAGGATGTGATAAAGCCAGATAGAGCAGGGTGATGGGAGTGGAAGAGGCAGAGACCGATTTGGAGATATAGGACCTGGAGAATACCTGTGTCACATTAAGGTAGAGAGGGAAAGGAATTGAAAATGACTAAAAATTTCAGCTTTGGTTTCTGAATGCATGTATTTAATAATACATTTAACTGAGACTGGGAACGGATTTCGAGGAAAAGCAAATGCATTTGCTTTTGGTCATATTAGGTGATCAGAAGGTTATGGTTATGAAAGGTCTTGGAGGGCTTCGTATGCCATGCCAAGGAGTTTTGACTTTATCCTAGTGGACAAGCCTTTAATGTTATTATTATATATAAGGAAACATTGCATTTGGATGTGTGTTTGTGTGTGTGTGTGTGCCTACTGTATGTAGGATGAATTCAAGAGAGGCAAGAACGGAGAAGGGAGACCAGACAGAAGGCTGTTAAGATAGTTTGGCAACAGATGGTTGGTGAGGGTCTGAATTAGGGCAATAGTAGCGAGAGCTGCAAAGGACAGGTTTGAGAACTATTGAGGAGATTCAATTAGCATGACTCAGTGATTGATTGGATGTGAGTGCTGCAAGAAGGGAAGAAAAATCAGGAGGAAACTGAGAAAGAGCTGGTAGATATGGACTTGGTGGGAAGGCAAACATGATATCCTGTCTGATTGGAGATAGTAACTCCTTCCCCTGGATTAGTCCTAGGCTAGAAAGATTCCTTTTCTAAGATTTCTAGGTATATACTCCCTTTTTTTTTTTTCTCCTGGAATTAAGGATTTGAGTCAGAAACTGCTAGTACCTTGATTACTAAATAGTCTGCCTGAGACTTAGGCCCAATAGAGAGGAACAAGGCTAGTGACAGGAGGAAAAAGACAAAGCCCTTATGGCATTACTTCAGGCCCCTAGAGTATGCGGCTCACATTATGTTTCTACTGGGCACTGTGCCTGAAGCCAGTGCCTCTCTGGATTTCCCAATTACATAAGATTACCCACTTACATTTTCCTTAAAAGAAAAAAATATATGACATAGAAATGTCAGGTGATGCAGGAGAGAGAAGTGTTGTTAGAAGCCAAGAGGATTTCAACAAGAGCATGGTCCAAAGTGTTGATACCGCAAAGAGGTTGGGTAAACCAATGTTTTGGCAATTGATTTATCAATTGATGAAATTCTAGAGCAATAGTTTTAAACCAGAGAGTGTGTATGAATCAAATGGGACTTTAAAATGCAGGTCTCCAGGCACCACTCCTGCATTCTGGGTCAGTGGGTATACAGAGGGCAATTTTAATCGATTGCTGAGTGGATGGTGGATCATCATGCATTGCAGCATAAATAAGAGGGAATCAAACAAGTATCTGATGATATGAGATGGTAGTAGGATTTGATTTTTCTTCTGGTGGGTATTTTGGCAGGTCATATTGAAAACATTACAATTTTGTACATCTTCTCACCTAACAATTATATTGCCAAGAATTTCTCTTAAGGAGACAATCATGGATGTCTGTAAATATACAGCTATATTGGTTATAATGTCATAGCTAACACTTATTAAGCATATACCATATACCAGGTACTGTGATAAGAGCTTTATGCATATTAATTAACTCTTAATCTTCATCCCAACTTTGTGAGGTAGTTAGATATTGTTATTGGCCCATTTTACAGTTTAGAAAATTAAAGCACAAACAGATCAATTTGTTCAAGGTCACACAAAAGTGGAGGATATGGAACCTGAACCCAGCGTGTTTGCTTGCTATGCTATATTACTATCTCTCCTCACAGCAGTGTTAGAAGAGTGACAAATGGAAGAAACTTAAAAGTCCACAGTGTGAAATTTGAGAGAGCACACATTCCAGAAATCAGCATACCACCAAGCATATCATTCAGGATGCGACTCTGGAAACACTCTTTACCCTGCCGCTCCCCAAAAGACGATCAGAATTAATCCCATCATGTCTCACATCCCTGCTAATGTTAGTTGTTGCCGGAGGGAAAACTTCTCCAGGTGTCCATGACTGGACTCACATCTCTTTACGACCCAGTATATTTCTTGATCTGGTCCAATTCTGAGCTCCCATGGTCTCCTCTCTGGACCCTCCCTTTATGAGCAGTAAACTCCCCGATATCTTCATCACCTCTGAGCATTTTATCTACCTACTTACTTTAACTTAACCCTGGCTCCCCCCAAGGATCTTGATTTCCCACCTCTCTCAGCTGTCTTTTCGCTGCCATCCCCTATACCCCAGGCCCAGGTAGTAGGTGACACGTTGAGTATCACTGGTGCTTCCAAAGCATCACTCCCCATTCTATTAAACCCTTTGCCTCGCCATCACTTGCCCATAGTGAGGTTACAAAATTTAACTTGCAGATGTACAGGGAATACAAGAATTCTTGGGCTATTGTGTCTGCCACTCACAGTCTTCTTTCTCCTTCCTGGGTCTTTTCTATCATATGACAGCCTCACCACCATCTCCAACTGTCCCTCAACTTATGACTGCCTCTCTCTATTCTTTCTGTAAAGAGCCAATCTCTGATTGTCTAACACTTGCTACCTCCATATCCTCAATTAATTTTATTTTATAAAATATTTTAACAGTTTTTAAGCACAGAAAAATACAAAGGATGATACAATAAGTGTTCATGTATCTATTATACTACACCCAAGTTCACACTTGGTCCAAGACTGCTCCATGAGGTGTTATATCCCTTTGCTTCTCAGTTAGGGCAGCCAGGTCCTCCATGGGTCCAATCCGCAGGGGTGCAGGTGCAGCTTGGTCCTGCATGTAGGTCCGTGGTGGTGGTTATGGTGGCAGCAGCTGGAACTTTGTAGCTGTAGTCTCAGAACCACCATTGCTGGGGAGCGAGGCAAATGGTCAAGACCCACAGTTGGGCGAGGAGGGCTTGTGAGCTGGGTCAAGGAGATGGCACGTAAACTGAGTCCAGTCTAAGATCAATCTGGTGTTGGTGCACGAGAAGATGACAAGACCCACATGAAGAAAAAAATAAGGTAGGAGTAAGTGACTGCCATGGTTTATGGGATATGAGTCTGCACTAGAATAGAGGGAATGGCATAAGACATAGAAATGAGTTTAGAAATATTTCAAAAGAAAAGCCTTCTGTTAGTTTTAAATGCAAATATGAGACAGGAGAGAGAAGAAATGGAAAATGAATCAAGCAGACGTGTTCCTAAAGTGCATCAGAGTGAAGGCCTTGGTAGGAGAGCATTTTCTTGAGCACACTGTGGTGGATTATCACAAAATCTAGATTGCTATGTTCCAGAAATAATTTTGATTAAGTGTTGAAACCAAGGAAAGTGTGTGCTTTCCATTTTGCCTACAGTACCACACTTACTCCACGAGTGAAGTTGAATTAGGATTAGAATTTAGAAACCTTATTTCCTGACAAGTGTTTCCTTCTGACTGTTTTCCAGCCTTTATCCCCACTGTACTTACATCTGTGGTTCTTCCAAACCATAAATAATACCACAGAGAAGTTGCTTTATGTTCAAACTGTTCTTTTCCACTTGACCTGTAGACTCTAGTCACAATGGATGCTTCCTAGGTCTCTTAGTGTAACAATTACCCATTTTTTCCCCATTGTTAACCATCTTGTTCAATACCCTTTTCTGACAAGCTGAGATATGAAGTACGGAATAAATTCCGATGAGACCTTATTCTAAGATAGAGCACCCCTTTCCCTTGGTTATGGTGCATGGAATTAAGCAATTATTAGGGGAGGGGAAAAAAGCCTAAAAGTGTGTCAAATCAGAAGCAAGTCAAACAGTCTAAAGCAAAGATATCTGTGCAAATGGGCTTATAGGCAGAAAAGAAGCCAAGATTAAAGGCAGAGTAGTCAGAGACGAAGGGGAGTGGATATGAAAAGAATCAAAGAGAACAGAGAGGAGATGAGCTTGGAATGATTTCTACCATGGAATGATAACTACCCAAGGTTGTCCAGGAGGAGCAGATACCCAGAGCGGACAAAGTCTGTATGTTTTAGCAGCTGAATCAACAAGTATTTGGCAGGGGCCTCCCCTATAAAAAAAAAAGTCATCAGATTTAATGTAAAAAAATGTACTCCCTGTTCAGTGCATGTGAAATACCCGTGAAGGGCAGCATGAGTGAGCACAGCAGAAACAACAGGGCAGTCACCTTAAACTGTGAGCAGCCAGCCCGCGGCCGTGTCCTGCAGCCTGCTGTGCTCACTCTCTTCTGGCCGTCCACTGGGGGACTCCCGGTTTCTAATGCACTGTTCGGGTGGCTATGTTGGTACAGGACAGTCAAAAATAAGTATCTGTTTAAGCTGCTTACCTGAAATCATAATTTTTTAACCCATTGAAAGGGTTTTCACTTTTATGCTACACTAGGTTTCCTTTGGAACTGAGTTTTTGTATACTAAACATGAAGAATATTAAACATAAACCATTTGGTTTTGGAATAAATAATAGAAACAAAGAATTTGATAAAAGGAAGGAAACAGATATGAAAAAAGGATCAATTGCCTAGAACTAATTTTCTGCTGTCAAAGACATCCAGTAAATGCCTAAAAAATGTATAGTAGAAGCCAACCAGCATCCTGGTGTTTTAGAGAACCACTTTTATTGACTAAATAGAAATTGTTTATTCCAATAGTTGAGCAAAGTTATTCAGATTGATGGTCTTCTCTAATTTCCTCCAGAATTCTTCAGCTTAAAAATAAACTGAGTTTAAAAAATGACCTGATATCAAAAGTGGACATGGTTACAGAACATAGGTAGTAGATAACAGATTAAATATGCTTTCTGTAGAGACTATATCACTAATATAAAAGTTTTGATAATTCTCAAAGGCGAATTAGAAAATAAGTATAGCATAGTATGGACTTTAGAATCAGACTGTGCAATTTGAATCTTGGCTCTGTTATTTATTAGGTTGTGACAATTTTGCCTCAGTTTCCTCATCTGTAAAATGGGAATGATAATAATTTCTACATGTCCTACAGACTTATTGTGAGGATTAAATGAGGTAACACAGGTAAACTGCTTAGAACTCTATATACTCATAGAGACACATAGTATGCACTCTAAGTGTTAGTCGGCTGGAATTACCATTGTTAATTAATTAAAAGGAGTGGGGAAGCTTTCTCAACAAATAAGCCACGTCAATAAGATTTCAAAGAAGAACTGTTACTTGCTTAAGACAACAAACTTTTTCAGGCATATCAAAAGTAGTGTTTTTCTTTAACGTTCACATATGAGTAAAGGCCACTAATTAATAAAGTATCATCTTTATTAAGCAACCTTCACATAGTTTTGTGTCCATTACCGTCTTGGACCAATGTAATTACACTGCGTCTTTGAAAATTTCTACAAATCAATATGTTTTTGAATGAACAAAATTGGAATTTTCATTAGTTTGAGAAAATGTGCACCCACTTTTTGGGGAAGATTTTCCTGTGCGATCACCCTCCTGGCCAACTCTCAAAACAACAAGGCAGGTTTTCACAGTTGCCCCATTTTATAGGTAGAGAATTTGAAACACATCAAGTGATTTGTTCAAAAAGCCCCAGAGAATCCATGATGAAGTGAGTTATCTCCGGGTCATCTTCCCTCTCGAATCTACTTCTCTCACATTTCCTTTCCACGTCGATGCATTACCATCCATTCGTTTACCAAAGCCAGGAACCCAAGACTCCCTTTGATTCTTCTTCGTTCATTCCCACAGCCAACAAAGCGCCCTTCCTTAACTTTGTGGGACCTGCCACTAGGTTTCCCTGTGGCCAGCCTTGTCCCTCCCCACCGTCCTTTTTCCTCATTGCAGCCAAAGGGAACTTTCCATAAGGAAAATCTGTAAAAGTAAAATCAAAAGAAAACATAACAAAATTCTCTAGAATTGTACGACGACAGAAGTGTACAAAAATGGTTTAATGGCCCCTCGGAGCCCTCAGGATACGTTCTAAACTCCTCCCATGGCATTTGAAGGTCTTCCTGAGAAAGTCCTTGGTCTCAACTCTTTCTTTCTAGAACTCTCTGCTTCTATTATTTTGAATTATTTGCAGACACCCAAATGGTGCCAGCTCTGTCAGGTCTCCATGTACTGACATAAGCTGTTCTTCTCTCCTGGGATAGGATTGGCAGCCCCTTCCCTCTCACCCTGCTTTTGCCTGGCGAAAGTGTACTTAATCGTTAAGACTCACTCAGGTGGTATCTGCTTCCCACAGAAAATCTCCTGAGTTGGATATTCTTCCTCCCACTATTAGAGTTTCTCCTTCCACCCCCCTCTCTGGAGTGAGTTGTGCTCCTTGAAGGCAAGAACTATGTCGTATTAACTCTTTTATCTAACAGATAGGGATTAACAGATCTGCTCATGGCCCAGGCAATACCTGAACTTGCTTACCTAGAGCTAGGACAGTTGAACTATAAATAAGCTATTCAATGTGGCCATCTAGTGGCCAAAGTAGGAAAATAACTTTATATTTTGGTATTTTGGTATTTGTACATATTAACTGAGTCATCATGGATGTACCCACTTTTGTGCCTTTTGCCTACTTTCTACCACTTAAAGCAATTTTGCTTGCATATATTCAGCTATTCAATAATAATACCTTATGTATTACCATTTTACTAAACACGTTCATATTCTCATTTACATATACACATACAAACACACAATGAGACAATATTTTGGTACTATTATCCCTATCTTACTAGTGAGCGGATTTAGATTCAGAGTGTTAATTAATTTTCCCAGAATCACATGATAATTATGTAAAAAAACTGGAAGTGATCCGAAGTCAGACTCCTTATTCGTTAGGCAAACATGGAAAAAACTGGAATTGAATCCAGGACTTTTGGCCTCAAACACATTCCCCTACTGTAGAATTTATCACATTGCTTTATAATTATTTATTTCTTTGTTTATAATTCATCTTTGTTTTACCGTTGCCTAACATGGTGCCTGGCACACTGTATGTGTATGATATATGTTTGATGATAAATGTCATAAATGATTGTATAATCATTAAGTTATATCACAAAGAACTGTTTGACTCAAACTGATGCACTATATCATTGGCATATCTTCATCCTTGTCAACTGATCAACTTTTCCCATTCATCAATTCAAATATTTCTTTCTCTTAAAACATTCCCCAGTATTTATCCAGGCAGAGATCAATACTTCATTGCATTCTCCAGCTCCCCGGACACAGTTTGTTTCAGCTCTTGCCACATTCCTGGAATTATTTGTTTACAAATCTGTCTTCTGCAGACTGTGAGATCTTTGTCAGCATTTCAGGCAGAAGGAGCAGCAGTTCCAAAGCAGCCAGCTCTCAATGAATGTGGCTGGCAGTTTGCGTCATGGTTTGTATCCTGATGTAAGCAATGCAGCAAGATTAGGCAAAGCCCAGTGATATGCCAGTGAGATTAGATTTTATGGACTGCTGTCTTCAAATCCGCTAGGGGTACATAAACCCTTTCCAATGGCTGTGCAAGGAGAGTTTTACGAGAATTGATTTCTAACTTCTCAGTTTCTATTTGTATTCTCTCCTAGAAATCAGCTACCTGCTCTCAAGGCACTTCCCTCCTCAATCACCCTTCTCCTACTTTACCCCAAAAGGCAAACTCCTCACTTTTCCCCAATAAAATAAAATCTTACTGTGGAATATTGCCAATGGGGGGAGGGGCTAGCTTCCAGGATAGCAAACAAAAGAATAATTTAAAATATTGATGAAGATATTGAGGAAGTGAATGGCCACTCAGGTGGTTTCCCATGATTTGCTCTTAACAAAATTGAATTTTTAGCTGGTAGATCATTAAAAATGATTTTTGACAATAAACACTATGTGATTTTTTGGCACATAAATTCAGAAAAGTTACAGTAATTGAATATAGAAAGAATGCTTGTATAATTAATAAAAATTGAAAATAAAAAATCTCCTTCCATTGCCATCTGAATATACATGTGACCCAGAAATCTTTCTCCAACTTTATAAATAGAAAAAAATAGTAGTAGAATTGATCTTGCATCATTCTAGGTAATAGTAATAGTAATCATGGATAGATACAATTTTGTGATGAAAGAAAGCCACATTGATCTCTTTAAGAGATACATTTCTAATTAAATTTTTTACTTTTATATTTAACAAAATATTTTGATCAATTGTATACTATAATATTATACATTTTAGTAACTCAATTCATAAGACCATTTTTTTAATGTCACCCTTTAAATATGAATGTGTACATAGTTTTTCAAAACTCTATTAGGAAAAAAAATTGAAGATCCTTGCTGTGGACCACGGACAGCCACAGAGAGTGTGATCAGCTTTGCACCATCCTTAGTAGTTAGTGACTGATCTTCCCACTCGGGCCTGGCTCCAAGCCTGAAGTCCAAGGCACTCTTGCAAGAATTCAAGGAGGCTCACCTTGCCTTTGTAGAAATTGCTCTTCCAGCCATGCCTGTTCCGATCTTTTCTGTTCCTTAATACCTATCCCATATTTTGTGAACCAACTTAAGTTTTATCTCTTTTATTTATTTGTTTATTTATTTATTTATTTTTGAGACAGAGTCTTGCTCTGTGGCCCAGACTAGAGTGCAGCGGCAACATCACAGCTCACTGCAACCTTAAAGTCCTGGGCTCAAACCATCCTCCTGCCTCAGCCTCCTGGGTAGCTGGGACTACAGATGCCCACCAAGACACCAGGCTAATTTGTCTATTTTTTGTAGAGATGGAGTCTTGCTATGTTGCTCAGGCTGGTCACGAACTCTTGGCCTCAAGCGATCCTCCCACCTCAGTCTCCCAAAGTGCTAGGATTACAGGCAAGAGCCACTGCACCTGGCCAAGTTTTATCTCTTAATGAAGTGATTCCCACAACACAGTGCACTGGGATTTTCCTTTTTATGGTTTGCTTTTGCATCATAACCTTGACACATGATTACATATCATCTTACTTTGCCCTCTAATGTTGGGTATGAGTTAGTCTTGGTCTTATAAGAATACAGTATTGTAGTCTCCTCAAGGGTAAGGACCCCGAGTCTCTGGTTTCTCCTACAAGATCTACTCAGCACAGTGATAAGTAGGTACTTCATACACACCTGATCAATCTGCTGCTTTGCAGGGAGAGCACAGACATCACTCTACCCTGGTAGAATTTACGGGGAAATACAAGTCGCCCCCTAGTGGCAGAAGGTGGTGTAAAGGCAAAATCGTGGGTTTTGGAGTCAGTTGTGGGTTCTCAAAATTGTGTACACCACCCTCTGAGCCACAGACCTCTTTTTCCAAAAGGAGGCATACCACGTGTACAGTGATAATCATGGGGCCTGATGCATTATCGGTGTGTTTCCCTCAACACTACGATAAGCCAAGGGGAAGATGAATGCTGCCAACAGCACTGCTTAGTGAGGGCCTGGGACTTGGCCCCAGCAACCTACTCCCCACACCGTTCCCCTACTTCTCACGGCCCCAGTCTTATTTTCATTCTCCATTTGAGCCACTCTTTCTCTAACCTCTCTCTGCCCACTCATTCGACAAATATTGATGCTGATGTGTTCTATGTTCTCACAATTTTGTTGCTTTCCCCATATCTTCTCATACACCTTGTAGTTTTTATTTCCGTTAACGTTATCAGTCTCCACTCATTAGGCAAGTTAGAAGTCTCCATGTTATTGCTAACACCTCTCTCCCCTCACTCCCCCGTTCAAGAAGCAGATGGATTTTATTGACACTAGTTGCTAAATGTCTCTGCGTTGGAGACTTCGCTGTTCATGCCTTTAATGTCACCCTAGTTGGGGCCCCATCATACTTTGCTTGAACTATTGCAGTAGCTTTCAAGCTGGTTTCCACGGCCCTGGACCGTGTTTTAAGTTCTATACTACTGCTAGAATAAGTGTCCTTTCAGAAGAAAAAGAAGGGAGAGCAAAAGGGGAATTTAACTGTGTCATTTTCATGCTTAAAAAGAATGAGACAACGACAGATAATATAATTCCTGTTTCATACAGGAAAAGCTTAACAACAACCAAAAAAAAAACCTCACAAAACACCTTAGCTAGAAATTTTGAAAGTCTGTCTCAGTGTGGCTTCATCTGCTCTCTCTAAATTTCTCTCTCCATCTCCTCTGGGCCCTGGCATCTCAGAATCCTCTCCCCATTTGTAGACCATTCTGTGTCGTTTTACACCTCCATGCTCTGGTACATAATCTTTGTTCTTCTGGAATGTGCTTCTGCCTTGTGCACAAAGGCTTCCTTTTCTGTGACTCCAGTGCATTGTGCTGGTTGTTTAAACACCTACAGTCCCTTCAAACTAGAGTTCTTCTTAGCATTGGATGTTCAGTGTCAGCACAGCACCTGACACACAGTAGGTGCTCAGCAGGTGCTTGTTGAGTAAATAAATCACTCTCTGGGGAGCTTCAGAGAAATACATGAATAATATTGTTAATTTTATTTTGTGTGGATTTGTTGCAAAATATAGGTATAAATGAAGACCATGGAAACAGACGATGACCCCCACTCTTCTCAGCCATTCTTCCATGCGAACGGTTCCTATGCTGATATCCGCTAGCAGGCAGTTTAAGGCAGCCCTCTGCATCATTTCACCATGGCTTTGCTCAGTCTGAGTTTTTGGAACCCTCTTTGACTTTATGTCTGGCTTAAGCCAAGCCAGATACAGCCGAGAGAGGGCAACACTGAAAGAGACACTTGCTCCAGTAACTCTCCCTGACTCACACCAGAGTTTCTCTTTAGGAGAAAATTGAATACAATAGCTGCATCACTGGGGTGGGGTTAATTTTAGGGTTTTTATTCTTGTCTTTCCTCAATCTGCATGCCATTTTCTATGTTTTCTTTTACGGATAAATACGTTTTCAATCAATCAAATTTCCTGGGGACTATGGGGCACAATTACTCTTAGATCTTTTAGCTTTTAGAGCACTCTCTGTCTCAGATACTCTGGCTGCCATTCCCAACCCACAGGCCAAAGCGGGATACCGGTCTGTGGCTTGTTAGGAACTAGGTCACACATCACTGCCTGACATCCCCCCCCACCCTCCCCCCCACACACCCCTGGAAAAACTATCTTCCGTGAAACTTAGGAACTAGGCTGCACAGCAGGAGGTGAGTGGCAGGCCAGCCCAGGAAGCAAAGCTCCATCTGTATTTTACAGCCACTCCCCATCCCTCGCACCTCACACCACAGCACAAGCTCCGCCTCCCCACCCCCAACCCCGTCCGTGTAAAAATTGTCTTCCATGAAACCAGTCCCTGGCGCCAAAAAGGTTGGGGACCGCTGCGTATTTCCAGTGGAGAAGGCATCACCTCTCTTATGTCTGGTTCTCCCCTGCACCGTGGTATACTTTTCCACTTTCTCTTCTTGCAGGGATTGTTTCCATTGCCACCCTAACCGTGCTGGCCTATGAACGTTACATTCGTGTGGTCCACGCCAGAGTGATCAATTTCTCCTGGGCCTGGAGGGCCATTACCTACATCTGGCTCTACTCACTGGCTTGGGCAGGAGCGCCTCTCCTGGGCTGGAACAGGTACATCCTGGACGTACACGGACTAGGCTGCACCGTGGACTGGAAATCCAAGGATGCCAACGATTCCTCCTTTGTGCTTTTCTTATTTCTTGGCTGCCTGGTGGTGCCTGTGGGCGTGATAGCCCATTGCTATGGCCATATTCTGTATTCTGTTCGAATGGTGAGTTGAAGACTACAAATGCCTTTTCCCCTAACCACATCCATGGTTGAAAATTTTGTGCGGAGAAGAATCAAACTCTTCCCACATGGTGGGTAGTTACTGAACTGGAGCCACACTGGGGGACTTCCCAGGGGGTCGGGGTTTGCACTATGAGTCACTCTCTGAAAAGACCAATGAGAAGTGGCATTTACTCTCCCTACGTCACTCTCTAAGCCAAGGGAAGGAAAGAAAAGGTTTCTGGACAGACAAAATCAACGACAAAAAAACCCTACATTATCCAGCACTCTTAAAATTTAAGAACTCTAAAAAAAGGAATTGCACACTTCCTATAATTTCATCCAGTCAGAGGTCACATGAACCCACTACTAGAGAATGGCACAGATGTTCTGTCTGGAAATAACACCAGCGTCATAAAGGACAAGAACTGACCACAAACAGGTGTCATGTTTGGTGCTACCAAGAAGGACGTTTGAACTAACCAACCAAGTGCGCGGCACACCCCACATGCCAGTCTCCCACTTCAGCCACAGATGTCTTCCTTGATCACTGCTTCTTCTTCTGACTCTATCCGTTCTCTAATGTGGTCAGCACACTCTAGTCTCCTAGGCACCCTGGCAGACCGTTCTGACTTTCACCCATCATTCTAAATCGTCCGATTTAGCCACGTGCATC
>VBSM01002153.1:44631522-44712200 GCA_008086735.1 Cheirogaleus medius | reverse complement strand
AAAAAAAAATCCCTGAATCAATCTATCTGTTTTCTCCCTGCCTATAGTCAAACTACAAAGAGGAAATGGAAGAAACCCCACACGCGTCCATTCTCAGATGCCTTCTCAGCCCCGTCTAACAATCTTTGTATCCTTTGTACCCACTCCCTCCACATCTAGGCTATTATAATACAGATCCTCATTTTCCATTTTAATCTCTTGCTCTGTTATCCTCTCTCATTCCTATCAAATAACCATGCTTCTTATTTATTGGACAAAACAAAGCCATTATCAAGGACTTCCTCAACCCCCTGCCACTCTGTATACAAACCGCTGATTCTTAGACCTCACTCTTCAGTTACAGGGTGGGACAGGAGAGTCTCCCGGGACCACACTGATTCTGTGTTCCTCTTGTCCCCCCACCCCTTCTCTGCCCCAGGGACCTCTCTCAAGTTTATTTTCTCTTTCATTTGTATCTTCCATCTCTCCCTTACTCTTGGCTCTCTCCCTTTAGTATATTACCATGCTAGTTTTTTATTTTTAAGAAAATCTACTCTCAGCTCCCTCAGCTATCACTTTATTTCTCTCCTTATCACTGCTAACTCAAAGAATCATTGGTGGCTTTTGGTGCCACATCATCACTCATTAAGCATTCATCTAACCAATATTTATTGAGCATCAAAAATGTATCAATTTCTTACTGTTACAGACTGGATGTTTGTGTCCCTCCCAAATTCAAATGTGGAAGCCCTGATCACCCATGTGACAGTACTGGGAGACGGGGCCTTTGGGAGGTAATTAGGATAAGACGAGGTCATGAGGGCGGGTCTCTGGTCTGATGCCATTAGTGTCCTAACAAAAAGAGACACCAGAGAGTTTGCTCACTCTCTCTTCCCACATGTGCATAAAAAAGAGGTCGTGGGAGCACACAGCAAGATAGTATCCGAGAAAAGAGGCCTCAGAATAAAATCTGCCTTGCTAGCAACTTGATCGTGGACTTCCCAGCCTCCAGAACTGTGAGAAATAAATTTCTGTTGTAGTTCAAGGAGTTTGTAGTTTAGTGAATTCATCTAGCATTTATTCCTCAACCCATTGCAAACTGGTGCCTCCTTCCTCTACCATATTCTCACCGAAACAGCCCTCTCTTTAAGGTCATTGATCAGTTCCCAAATGTTAGATCCAATGGACATATTTCTATTCCTTTCCGGCATCTGTGGCATTTGAGACCGTTGACAATTTCCACTTTCTTGTGACATTCCCCTCCCATCAATTCTAGGACCTCTGCTGTCTTTATTGCTGACCCGCTGGCCCCATCTTCTTTTCTCCTCCAAGTGCTTTTCCTCCTTGGGCCTCCCCAGCATCCTATTTTTAGGTCTCATTTCATGCTGGCCTTGGGTGATCTTGTATTCTGCCAGGATTTCTCCTTCAAACACAAGCTCGATGACTCTGAAATCTCTGTTTCCAATCCAGGTCTTCTGACCTCTGTCAGATCCTCGTAGTCAATTGCTTATTGAACACCTACACTTGGATGGTCCACAGACTCAATTTCAACATATGTGAAGATTAATTGGTAAATTAATCTTCTTTTGTCCCAAATCTTTTGCTTCAAATCCTCCACTCCCCCATTCTCTTTCTCATTGAATATTCATCTTTCCTAGCTCTGTATGTAAGCCAGAAACTAGGGAGTAATCTTTGTGAATATTCTTTATTCATGTCTCCCCCCAACAACCAACGAATGATCAATTCTTATCTGTTCCACTTAAATATTTTTCAGTAGATACATTTATTTCCCTCTCCCACTGCTGCAGACTCAGTTCAAAAGGGTCTTAGTTTTCCTTCCTTTGTTCTTGCTTTTCTCGAATCCATCATTTTTGCTCTAGTCCATTCTGTGCACACTGCCACCAGAGTAATTGTTCTCAGATATTACCTTCAGAGGCTCCACTGTCTTTGTGAATAAAAACAAAGCCCCTCAGTACGGCTAGCAGGTTCTGTGTGGCATCTCCTGTCTACCTGTCCAGCCTCATTTCTTAAGACTCCCCTCCTCTTGCCACCTCGGACTCCGGCCAACTGCAATATTTCTTGTTTACAGAACCTGATATGTGTTCTTTTGCCTCTGTGTCTTAGCACACTCCTTTCTCTGGAACATTCTGTCTATCCTCCTTACTTGGCTAACTCCTAAAGGCTGACAGTAGGATTTTCTTGCTCTAACTCACCTTCAGAACTGGTTACCCATCCTACATACACCCGTAGCCTCCTTGGTCACCTCCCGACGGCGCGTAGCACCTGTTGAAGTAGGTCTATCTGTGTGCCTGTCACCCTCATCGAATAGCGAGTTCCTCAAGAACAGAAACTGAACCTTATTTTTTCACCTGTAGCTGGGAGAGCATCTGCATGTAATAGATGATCAGGGCTTATTTTTTGAATGAGTTACAAGCAGAGGACACAGGGAGGGACAGGGGTGAAAATGTAAGGAGGTCTAACTTCAGACTGTGCTATTACTTCAGCAGAACTCTGTGCGAGTACTTTGTCTCTATTTCCGTACTTAGAGAGGGGAGACTCTTAGAAGCAATGGAGACATAGCCGCTCACTTGAGAATGAAGGTTCAGAGGGCAATCTTTGAAAATCTACAGGTGTCTGGATCACTAAGAACTAGATACCAGTCATCTGTATAGTCAGAGAACACTTTCAGAGAGAATTGTGGAGAATTTGTCTGAAGTGGTTCATTCTTTAGGACAAATTTGTTCATGTGCTCCTGCTTCATTCATAGCAATTTTGAAAAACATTCTCAAATGATTGGGTAAAGGGTGCGAGACATGAAGTAGAGCTCTTTACCTGGAAAACATTCAATGAGCAGTGTAAAAGACCAGAGAGTGATGAAACAAATCCCAAAAGAGATAAGTAAAAAATAATGATGAGGGCCGGGCGCGGTGGCTCACGCCTGTAATCCTAGCACTCTGGGAGGCCGAGGCGGGTGGATAGCTCAAGGTCAGGAGTTCGAAACCAGCCTGAACAAGAGCGAGACCCCGTCTCTAAAAAAAAAAAAAAAAAAAAAAAAAAAAAAAAAAAAAATAATGATGAAAACTTCACACACGCAAACCCAGTCTGAAACGTTAGTCGGGATCCTCTCCTTACACCAAAGAGGCATTGGGGAAGTATAGACTAACATCTGTTTAGATTAACTTCTCCAGCGTGCATGTAATTCCAAGGTGACAAATGAGTGCTCCACTTTGATAAATGGTGAGAGAGGAAAAGGCCTAACTTGCCCCCAAAATGGTACAGATATAACTGTTGGGACGTAGATAGCAGCGGTGGGGCGGGGGTTGGAGGACACACAGATAATTGAGATGTGGTTATGTTACTACTAGTTAATTGAAACTATGAAGAGTCAAAAATAATGATGCCAAATAGTCTTTAGTATCACAAAAGTACATATACATATAAGTGTGTTAGTTTCAAATATAAATAAATATTTAATCTTGAAAATACCCACCAAAGTCATGTGTGTGTGGAACTGGAACCCAGGTCCTGTTAATTCTAATAGGTTATTTGTTTTAACGTCCTTTCATCTTTACTCTTATAGAGGGTGATTGACTTGCTCAATATCATACTGGGAGCAAAAGTGGTGAATCTAGAATATGAACCCATATTTTTAATATTCCAAATGTAGAGCTTTAACCAGAACCCAACGACCTCCCTATAAAGTCTAAGGAGAACCCCCCCCAAATGATGTTCCGAAAATAGAATAATATTCTATCACATTATGTAAAATAGTTTCTATTAAAATAAAATTGCACACACATAACAGTATCAGAAGTTTAAGATTCAATGCCCCCCTATACATTCTCTCTAATAAAAAATCAACCATTTTTCTGTTTCCTTTTATTCTTTGTCAACCTGAATACATAATTTTGATTAGAACATAGGTTCTTAAATATAATTTTAGATGATATCAATAATTTAGGAATTTCAATTCAAATATACTTTAAATACTATAAGCACATGTTTTAAATGATTTTTTTGGAAAATTTTCCCTTAATTTTTATGATAATGCTAGAACTAAAAGGTACACTTAGAGTTCATTGAAATGCAGTAAATTTCCAAGCTTAAAATTATCAATACTAAGTGTCAACAGCATGCCTGGTACCTTTTTAAAAATCAATATATAAAGCATTTGTATTTTTGTAGCGAAATTAGTACAATTTCTTACAATGTTCAAAAATAACTTTTTATTTATGAACATATTTTTGGTGTGCTGGAATATTCTTTCCCTCACCTTAATAATGCATTTATAATAAATAATAATAAGAGAAACAGCTAAAAGAAACTTATATCCAGGAAACTCAAAGAACCTCCAGACTGTTCGTCATTACTCCTCAATACCTTTAATGGGACGAAGTGGGAGCAGAAATGCTGATTTTAAAGGAGTGGAGCTCCCTGAGTTTTATCAAGCGCTTTCCTCGGCAAATGAGCCCCTGATGAAACCAATTACAAATTCCTCACCAAATTTTACTTTATAGTCATTAGCAGTGAAATTGAAACACACAGTGGTTTCAAGCAAGAATTCATTTGGGAATTAAGTTCTCATCTGGATCAGCTACAGGCTTAACTGCACAGAACTCCTGACATGACATGGCTTTGCTGCCTATTTTGAGAACTTGAGAATTAATGCTCTGGATAAAAGGGTTTCCAAAATCATGGGAAATTGTTTTCGTTTTATCATGCCTCAGGCTTTGAACAGCTTGAAGATCTAGGCAAAATAATTCATTTTATTCTTATTAAGTAAATTAGGAAAGCATTAAATTCCACTGGAGGATCTAAGAGTCTATATAGTTCAACCATAACATGTTACAGGTGAAGGGACTATGGCCCAGCGAGGGTAAGGCTGAGCCCAGCGGCAGGTCTGGGATCAGAAGGATCCCAAGGTCCTATTCAGGTTTCTTTCCCTTAAGTTGGGGACAAGATGGTGTCTGAATATCTGTTGTCAAAACAACAAAACAAAATGATTCTTTCATTTTTTCAGCACCCCTCCTTTCTTTCTTCTGCAGCTTCGTTGTGTTGAAGATCTTCAGACAATTCAAGTAATCAAGATTTTAAAATATGAAAAGAAATTGGCCAAAATGTGCTTTTTAATGATATTCACCTTCCTGGTCTGCTGGATGCCTTATATTGTGATCTGTTTCTTGGTGGTTAATGGTCAGAGACATCTGGTCACCCCAACAGTATCTATTGTATCTTATCTCTTTGCCAAATCCAACACTGTATACAATCCAGTTATTTATATCTTCATGATCAGAAAGGTAAGCTTTGTGATTAACTGATTCTTTTCTCCCTGGGGGTGGGGTTGGAAACTACAGTATAATACTTCCACAGAGATAATTCAGAGCAACTTCAATGATGAAAACCCAAATCAAGAATTTCATAGGAATGTAAACGGTTCAGGAAGAAATAAATGTAGAATATCCCCAAAGAAAATAATAACAATTCTAAGATCTACCTATAAAGATTCATACTTGTAAGGTAAAATTCTATTAAAATTAATATTTAATTCATTAGAAAATATTTAATACCTAGTAATAATAATAATGACTACAAAGTTAATGATACATTTAAAATTCTTCCTGTACTATGCAGGTTACCCCCGTTATCTTTACAAAGCTCCATAAATACTATTTCTTGTTGTATTTATGGATTATGAATAAGTTCAGAGAAGGTAAATAACTTGCCTGATCTGGAAAGTGTTGGTGCCAGGGTTGAACCTGGTTTGCTTGAATCCCCAAATCCAGTGCTTTTAGCTCTTCACTTGCGGTAATAGATACTTTTAGCAATCAGTCTGAGTTGTTATTCACATGCCATAGCCAATGTTTAGACAAAATTAATTTGGTTCAAGAAACTTCCTTTAGGTCTGTTGGAAAGCTCATTATCTATTTCTGTAGTAGAGACGTTTCGACTTGATGGCCGTCAGCCCTGCCTGTGGGAGCTCACAGTATGATTAATAAATATAAAGCTGAGCCTCTAAGTTTCAAAGTTTAAAGATCCATAAAATTTAAAAAATAAGAATAATGGTTAATTAGTCCACTGAAATTTTATAGGTAACAAATCAAAATATTAATAATAACAGGCAATAATAATTACTCTGACTTCTAATGCCTGAGATTTTGGAAGAAATGGGCACTTTTTTGTAGTAACTTTGTTATGTTCGGTGTTAATTCTCCCTCTCTTTTCATATATGCCTTTCCTTTTCTTTGACTGTTGTTGCCTTACCCTCTTCCTCAGCTCATTCTCACATGGCTTCATCTCCTTTTGCTGATGATCTTTCTCCCCCTTTCTTGTTGCTTTCTGTTTGCCTATTTCCTTTAACCCAGAGATTTTAAACTTGGTCCCTAGAATCTAAGAATTCCTTGAATTGGCCTCAGGACAGCCTTTGAAACTCTATAAATTGTTTATAAAACTTTTTGAGTATGTGCAAATGTGAAGTTTTCTAGTGATATAGATTATAATTTTAATTAATTTTCTGTAGGAGTATAAGATATTTTAAGGACCACCTCAACAGGCAAATTTTAAACATATTCACTGACAATTATTTGTTGCACCCTTTGTCTCAGCCAATGGGCCATATAATCAGTGCTTCTAAAACTTTAATGTGCATACACCACCCCTGGCAATCTTATAAAAATGCATGTTCTGATTCAGTATGTCTGGGTGCCCAACATTCTGCATTTCTAACAAGCTCCCATATAGTCCTGATGTTTCTGGTTCCCAGGGGCACAATTTAAACAGGAAGTCTAAAAGATATAATAAGCAAAGAAAAACAAATAAATAAGACAGTGATCTTTGTCCTCAAAAACTTGCTATTTATAATAAAAAACTTTTTTGGCATACATAATCTATTTAACCCTTATAATAATATATCTTAAGCACATCAAACAATGGTTTGATGAATAAAGACTCAGACAAATGAATGTTTTAAAATGTGAGTATAAACTAAGTGATAACTTGTATATAAGTGAGGATCAAAGAAGATAGAAATCAATTTAGCTATTTATTATATTTTGTATTGATAGTTCCTCATCTGGGCAAGTCCATGTATTAAACAATTTATTTTACTTTAAACAAAGGGGATAACAATTAAATTAACTTTATATATTTTATTGGTCATGATAGACTGACTCCTGTAACCGACAACCCCAACATTTCAATGGATTAACACAGAAAGAGTTTGTTGCTCATTCAAATCAGAGTCCGTGGTCTAATGTGTTCAGTGGAGGAAGTGGGATCTGTTCCATGCAGTCATTTAGAAACCTAGGTTCGTTCCATTTTATGGTGGCACTATCTTCAGACCTTGGCCTCCAAGGTTCTTGCAGAAGGGGAAGAGAAGAGAGGAGCCCCTAGAAGGGGGCTGAGACATATGGTTTCAGTGTTGTACCCAGGACGTGGAGAATAATTATGGGTATTGGTGACATGAGTACTCCTTGCTATGGTATTTTTTCCCCCAACTGATTAGTAATCTTGAAAGAAAAAAATTCTTCTCTTAATTAAGGGAACATTAGTGAGTACACCAGGCTGTAACCTCTACCAGGAAGGGCTTTGTCTATTTTGGCTGCTTATAATATCTCTAGAATATAGCACTGTGGCTGTCACCTAGTAGGTGCTCACTGAATATTTGTAGACTGAATTAATATTCAAAATCCCTTATAGATCTAGCCGCCCTCGTAGAAAGTGCATGCAAATTGAAGCTATGGAGATTGTAAGGTATTGAAATAGTACTATGTGGTCTGGTTAATAAGAATCATAATAAATAAAAGACATAAAACTCCAGGGTGACTGCAGTAGATTTGAACATTAACCTATAACCCCACATCCACATCAGTTAACAAACAAAAAACAAGTCAAATTAAACTCAACTAATTTCTGTGAATGTTAATCCAGATTGAGGGCTAAACCTTTACTTAATATTCAACTTTATTTTTTCTCTGCCCAGTTTCGAAGATCCCTCTTGCAGCTCCTATGTTTCCGGCTGCTGAGATGCCAGCGGCCTGCTAAAGACCTGCCAGCAGCTGAGAGTGAAATGCAGATCAGACCTATTGTGATGTCGCAGAAAGATGGGGACAGGCCAAAGAAAAAAGTGACTTTTAACTCTTCTTCCATCATTTTTATCATCACCAGTGATGAATCACTATCAGCTGACAACAGTGACAAAACCAGTGGGTCCAAGGTTGATGTAATCCAAGTTCGTCCTTTATAGGTGATGAAAGATGGGGCCTTAAATTGGATGTCACTTGTAGACTTCCATTATAAGGAGTGTTATGGAATCCCCATTCTATCTATGTAAAATCACCAGAACATTTGCGGCCCAGCTGGAAATCTGAATCGCCCATATGCTCTCTGGCCTCAGGAAGCGATAGATTAAGAGCAAATTATTTTAACTCAATGGGTGCTTTACATAATGAAAAACCACTTGTGGCACAAGATGGGCATCTGGCACCATCATCTTCTAACATGCTGGAGATTTTCATTTCAAATATATTTTTTAAATGACTATATTTTCCAAGGCACATAATACATTTTTCTCAAAAATACTTCACTTTAAAAATAACTTTGTCTCATATATATGTGTGAAATAACTAGAAGATATTGAATTTTCTGTCGTGCTGTGCTCTGTTCATTGTCATGTCATATGTCTAGTTTGACCAACTCAAATTTATCAATGAGATAATTCTACAATGTAAAAGGAATATCAATCCTCTAACTTTATCAGAAGCAAAAGATTTGTACGTGCAGTATGACAAAGAAGAGCTTGAGTTGACGTGCTCCTGAGCAAGCTCTAGAAGGTACTGCTGAGAAGCGTCATAGCAAAGAGAAGAGAATGATGAATTTTAAGGTAATCATGGTGTATAACTATACTACAGTAGAAGATATATGTGGTGAAGATGGTATTGATGGCAGAATGGCATCTCCATCTACTTCATTTCAAACATGAGCATGGCAGGGTTATCCTCTTCTTTTCATAATTTCACACAATGTTGCCAAGAGTTCTGGATTTAGAAAAGGAGTTCCAAGTAAAACAACAGACAAATTTGGAGGGAGATGAAAGTAAGTGTTAAACTGTTTTGCTCATCAGTCAGTCCATTACATAATTGATAGTCAGTATTAGTGAAGAGGCCATTTTTCCATGGGTCATTGCTTAATCTTGTAAGAGACCAGGGTGTGCTACCCCAAAATATGCCTCTTTGGCATAAGGATTATTTTGAGCTGAAGACAATTGAGAAGAAGCAGATACAAGACAATCTCTGCCTACCCCATTTGCCCAAAAAGCGGGACATAAGTTCACAAAGACATCCACCCCTCTGTTCTTCACCAGGAAGTACAAGGTTGATCACCAGAGACAACTTTAGATCATTATCAGCCTGGAAACCAGCACCAGAAGAATCTACATAACAAACTCCCATATATTTGCCTCCCACAATTTACTGCCCCTACAGACTCAAATTCTTTTCCTTTGTCTTGTCACTTGTCTAAAATTTTACTCTTCTTTGTTGAAGATGTATAAGCCGGGGAGTTCTAAGCCAGCTCTTTGAGATTTACTCATTCCCTGGTATCTCCCAAGTGTATATAAAATATACATGCTAATAAACTTCTGTTTGTTTTTCTCTTGTTAATCTGTCTTTTGTTATAAGGGCCCCAACCAATGAACTTAAGATGGGTAGAAGGAAAAATTAGTTTTCCTCCCCTACAAACTAAGCATAGATTATTAGAACTCAAGGAATTTTTTTTTGACAATACAGAAAAGAAACAATGAATCATTTTATTTTATTGCCTGATTTTTATTTCTTAGACAACTCCTTCTAGTGTTGCATCTTCATAATCATGTTTGAAGGACTTCTAAATGACTCCATCATCCTATTGAAGAGGGAAGAACCAAAGAAAACATTTTCACTAAATGTACTTTTAAAAATCAAGTTTATTGCTGGTTTTGCTGCAGTATATAGTTGAAGAATAAGTTACTAGATTGCTTCTCAGGGTCTGAAATGGAATAAAATAGTGGCTTTGTATTTCTAAGAGTTATCTCTCCCGGTCTCCTTTCTACTCTCTTTTATATGTAGACATTTAACTTACAGATAAAACCCTTTACTTAGTATGGCATTAGTACCATTTTTCTTATCTTTAGAAGGTAATACTGGCATTTGAAAACTGGAAAATAAAATGGATTCATTTTGTAACTCTCTGGAACCCCCCTGAATTCTTCATTTACACTTCTGGTTTTACCAAGTATTGAATCTGAGCCCTGTGGTTAGAAAAGTTGCATTCAGGTAATGAAAAGTACAGTTACCATGTTAGGCAAGTTGTGATTTTTAGTCCCGGGTGTTGAGACAATCCTACTGTGAATCCTATTATGTCTTCTAAAGGAAAAAAACATGATTTGTACCTTCATGGAGGCCTCTGGGGCCTTTCTGAGACGTGAAAGAGATCTTAGTCACTGCACTTTTACAGCTAGAATGACCCAACCTGAGTGTGCATAACGTGGTGGAGAAGCTGCGTGTTGGGGCTTTAAGAAAGTGGTGTTTTTTTTCCCCAATAATTGCAATGAACATGTCAGAATCCCAGGTTTTGACACCAAAGATGCCAGGGTGGGAGTCTGCCTTTGGTTCTTGTTGTTTTTTTGGCTGAAGAATGACCAGACACAGCGAAATGTCAAGACCAGACTATTATCTCAGTCCTCTGACTCCTTTCTTGGAAAAGTGACCAGCAAGTCCAAAGTCCAATACAACAGAGTAAATTCAGGCAGGGAACAGTTTCACAAGAACAGCTCTTTATTGTAGAATAAAACAGGTCTGTCTCCGCTAGTGGAGAGAGACAGACCAACTCACTCACTGTCCACTCACTTCCTCACTTCTTGGATTGTTTTCTTTTATTATCCCAGTCTGGGGGAGGGCTCTTGGGAAGCATAGAAAGTTATCAAATGATCAACAGGTATCCTCAAAATTCCATCTGCATATACAAGCTCCCTCTAAGAAAGCCTAGATGGGTGGGTGGGGGGTGGGGTGAACCGCAGTGCAGATTCAAGCTGATGGCATATTAATTAAACTTAGGTTACTCTAGGTCACTTTCTAAATTCTATTATGCAAGGGCTGGGAATTCCCAGATTGATAAAGCATTCCTTCCTTCCCCAGGGGTAGCAGCTGCTCAAGATAGAATTAAGGGTGGAGCAGCACCAAAATGGAGGGTCCACCCTTATCCTTCTTCCCAGGAGGAGCAATTGCTTGAAACAGCACCAAAACAGGGATCCCTTGTCCCCAGAAGAGCTGGAGATCCTATCTACCTAACAAACACACAGAGAGATTTTACATTTAATTTAATTATAAGCTGACAACTATCTTCCTTTAGTAAATTAAACATGGTGATAGAAACATGTTTTTGATCCTTAATTTTGGCCACAGAGAAATCAGGCATTTGCTATCTCAAAACCTTTGTATCACCTGCTCATGAGACTGGGAATTTATTTTAGTGCCTCCATGGAGTTTGCAGGGAAACGTGTGTTCGGGTGGGAGCTCACGGCTCGGGCTGAGAAAGAATTCTAGGCACAGATTAAAATAATTTTAAAGAAAGAAGGTTTATTTTACTTTCCAAAGGTGGGAAGGGCACAGCACAAGAGAAAGAAAGGAGAAGCGCTGGCCCTGAGGCTAAGGGGATCGGGGCTTTTATGGGGAAAAAAGTTTATTGCTGTAGACTGATTAGCAGGAGACAGCTGTGGGATGTTAGGGTGTTCATTTTTTCCTTTTTTTTCCTCCTTGAAGCTGTTTTATCAGTCTCCTCTGGAATGCGGTCTGGCCAGTCTGGTCTGGCAGAGGATTTACATTCCTTTTCTATGTGCTCTCCTCTTTTCGGAGTCCAGAGTGCTACAGTGTTTCCCTGAAAATAAGACAGGGTCTTATATTTATTTTTCCTCAAGAAGACACCCTAGGGCTTATTTTCAGGGGATGTGTTATTTTCCCCTCAAAGCCTCAGCTTGCAGCATGCACAGGATGGCCGGGACCTGACAGGGGGAGCCGACCTTGTTGGTGGGGCTGCCTGCACCTTTCCGGTCACCTCTGGGATAGTAGCTGTCACGATGGGGCAGATGAGAAGGGCTGCTCGTTGTCTTTACCGCTCTGTGACAAAATACATGAGTTGTGCAGATGCGCTGTGTAGCCACGCCCATCGCTAGGTCTCATTTTCGGGGTAGGGCTTATATTGTACAAATGCTTAGAAATCCTGCTAGGGCTTATTTTATGTGTAGGTCTTATTTTCGGGGAAACACGGTAACCATTACACCAGGGAACCTCACACACTCAGCTCTTTCCAAATGCTGGAAAAACAATCTCCGCAAGTGGTTAATCTTAAAGGCAGCGAGTTAAGACCCATGTGGTTCATTTTCAAGACAGAGAGTTAAGGTCCATGCTGTTAATCAAACACAGGACAGTGATCTTTCTCTTCCTTTTTTGTGCTAGTTTATTAGCAAGGCCACCTTTCAATGTCCTGTATTTTGGAAGTAAGTGATCCAGTTCCATGGCCTTCTCAAGTAGTCCAGGAGTCTTGGTGATACGTAGTGCCTAAGTAGGTAGGTACTACCCATGGCTATCAGTGATCCAAAGAAAAAGAGTCCTTTCTTTATCACCTGTAAAGACAGCAAAAGCTCTCATTTCGTTTGTCCAGAGATAAAATCTTGAAATAGACTTCATCTTAAATGACAATTTCCTTTTTGTTCTTTAATCTGGAAACAGCAATCTAATTGCATGATCACCAGGCAAAGAATTGATATGGTCAAGGTAAAGTCAAGAATTGCGAGCTTCCCTCCTCCCTCTCTCCCAAGGAACTCATGATTCCAGGCAGTTCTGTATGAGGAATTCTTAGCAGTCAACCTTTGTGCAGCCATAACCACTCTCCCCCGCCCCTCCCCCGCAGTTTAGAGAAGGAGTTGTGAATTCTGTCTTAGCAGATCAACTGTGTTGAGGACACAAACAATTCTGTCACTTCTCAGACGCTGCACAAAGTCTCCAAGAAGAGGGGTGGGCCTGGTGGCCCCTGTGACTGAGAAGACAAACTCACCCAAAGACTTCCAAACACCATGCCTTTGTCACTAGCAGTAAAACGACAGCCCGAGGCTCATTCTAATCCTGCTCAGGTGCACTCCAGGGTCATCCTCACCATATTTGCTCTCCTGCATTCTAACTGCCTGTCTCTTTTACCCTTTTAGACTTTTAGCTCCTTTTAGCTCCAGGGATGCTATTTTATCCATCTTTGTGTGGATAAATCTTGATTCCTTCCAATCCATTCTCCACACAGCAGAGTAATCTTTCTAAAACCCAGACCTGAATCTATGAGCCTCCTTGGTCTCCCTGTTTCTCTCAAGATAGTATTCCAGATGTTTAAGGCTCTGCTTACCTGTCAGCTTCCCCTCTGGCCATTCTTACACACGTGCGTGTGCTGCCTTCGGGCTCTACTGGAGTCCTGGCCTTTCCTACTTGGGCACATTACTCATGTTCTTCCAGCCTCCCCTGTCCAGTGCATGCCTGTTCTCCCCAGAGCAGGTTAGCCCTCTCCTCTGTCTCCCCCACTAGCCTCTGAGCCATGTGAAAGGTAGGGACGGTGTCTTGCTCGTCACCACGGCCACTCAATGTCTCTGCACTAAACAAAAACTATTTGTTGTAAAATTCCCAAAGAAGATCAGGAATTTGAATTCCATTTGATGGTATTCCTGGGTCAACTGCCCAACATGAATGTATCATAGCATTACATTGGAATTAGTGTTTTATACGTGATTCAATTTTTTCCCCTGTTACAAATTAAATCCATAAGACTATTGCAAGAAATGAAAGTCAAGAACAGTTCACATTGCTAAAATAAAGTAAAAAGTTGAGAAATACTGGCATTAATTTCTTTCTCGAATTTCTTCCCTTCAAAAGCTCTCTTTCTCTTTTTGCCTCTTCTTTGTAATGTTGTTCGGTAAGCTCTCTGCCCTTTGTGTGTCAGGACATTTTTTTTGTCTGAAAGTCAAACATGTGGTTCTGCCCCATCATTTCTGTATTTACCTGATATAAACATAACCATAACACGACACTATGACATTTCAACACAGCAGATTTTTTTTAAAACGGAGTGTAATCTGTTCCAACCTTTTTTTGCCAACGCCAGTGCAGCACTGCCTCGTGGTACCTCATCCTGGAAAAGACGACCTGTAGGGAAGTTTGAAATGTGGCTTTGTGTATTCTTTAATGGCTAAACAGAGGATTAGAATGAGAAACAGTCTTAAATCCAGACCTTACCATGGTATAGAGAGGGATAAAGGTAGATGGCATCATAGCATGAAGAAATCTCTCTATGCTCTTTTGAAAAATGAACCACCTTGAGTTGACATGTGCTCGCATCTGCAATCATACGAGAGTCTTAAAGAATACTTCTGAAGAAAGTATAGGCATTTCCTTATCACAACTTATCATTATTCATCATTCTTACTCATCACAATTCCAGACACAAAGTAGTCAAATTTTTTATTTTTATGATACTCATTCCTAATCCCTTTTAATAAACGTCTGTAATATAGGACATTACCTTGAAAATATATAGCAATTACACAAAACCTGTTAGGGAAATCTATTTTTCTCAATGGAATATAAGAATTCCATTTCAGCAGTTTGTTCAACCAGATATGTGGGTAATCTGTGAGCTCAAAGATTGGACTAATTTTCTGTTGCTTCCTTGTTGGTTTGAAATACTGTTTATGGCAGCAAAAGATTGTTTAAAGCTGTGTTTGCCTTGATCTTCTCTTTATTCAAGACAAATGTGTTGTAGCTGTCCTGTTTTTAAAGACTCATGCAGGATACATCAATAAAGCCTTCCAGTATCTTACAGAGCTTCCTTCACCACATATGATGCAATTCTCCTCAAGTTGAAGTCACTTTCTTTCTGTCTGTCTTCAGGAGAGATGGAAAACAGCTAGCTACTCTCTTCTTTAAATTTATCTTATAAATTCTTTCATTTGATTACTTTAAGACTATAATCACAAACACTTATTGTGAGCTTTTCATATAACTGGCTCAAAATAGAAGTAATGTGTTTTTCTTCAAAGTACTAATCTTTCTTTTTTTTTTTGAGACAGAGTCTCACTCTGTTGCCCGGGCTAGAGTGCCGTGGCGTCAGCCTCGCTCACAGCAACCTTAAACTCCTGGGCTCAGGTGATCCTTCTGCCTCAGCCTCCCGAGTAGCTGGGACTACAGGCATGCGCCACCATGCCCGGCTAATTTTTTCTATATTTTAGTTGGCCAATTAATTTCTTTCTATTTTTTAGTAGAGATGGGGTCTCGCTCTTGCTCAGGCTGGTTTCGAACTCTTGAGCTCAAATGATCCGCCCACCTCGGCCTCCCAGTGTGCTAGGATTACAGGCGTGAGCCACCGCGCCCGGCCAAAATACTAATCTTTCTGACCATGAATTTCTTTGGTATGATAAGCCTCCAAAGGATATTTAATGCTACTTTAAATATGCAGGTTATAATGTTAAGAGTGAAAAGATCATTTAACATTTCTTAGATTTTCTAAATATGTTAACACATCTGAAAGTTATATTTTCATTAAAATGGCATATTACTAGCTCTATTAAATGTCTAAGATTTAAGCATGTGAATTATCAGAGGGTTTGTCATCTCTATTACCTCCCAAATGTCCCTGAAGTGTAAGTAGAAATGGTGTGTGTGTGTCATTGTAACTAGCCACATAGTCACCATCCACCCAAGCCTAAGCAATGTTCTGTGTGTGTTCTTGTTTGTACCTACTTTTGTGCAGCACACATGAGATGAGGGCTGGAGCAAAGATCAAGAAAAGAACGTTCGTTAGACTATCAGTGAACCATCTCACGGAATCAAGCCAAACCTTCTCGCTCACCTCTATGTAGTTGTACATGGATAGGTCTGCAATCGCATGATCATCTGGAGTCCTAAACCTTGAGAACGCGGGAAGACACAAACCTAGAAACCAAGTCAAATAATACAACTTTCTAAAACAATCTATAAAAATGTACTGGGCTCTACACAGGTCAAATTAAATGATATATTCACTACCAATGTCTTCTCCATTCTTTTAAAACTATGAATAACCATTCTATACGACAATCTATGACTACTGAACAATACACATAGAGAATTTCCTGTTGTGATTAAATAAAAGTTATAATGAAGTTAATATATATTATATTTGTTGATTAGTAAAATGATTATTTTTCTTATTTCACACATGGAAAACAGTCCATAATAAATATTACTGTAAATGACTCCCCCCTCTCCAGTTCTTTGAATTTGCTCCTCTTTCTTGTGTTCCTTTGGTACCCTGTGCACACTTGTTTCATTGTGCCTGAGACACTTTATCAGGTTAAACATCACCTCCCCCATTATCCTGTGAACTCCTAGAAGGCAGCTCCTGCATTTCATGTTTGAAATTTTAACCTGGTGTACAGTAAATATTGAATAAATATTTGACAATGAATGACTCACTGGTATTACTTCTACACAACCTAACAACTCTAGTTATTAGAGATTATCATTTCTAACGTCAGAAAACCTGAGTTCAAGTCCCAGCTTTACCACTTCCCAGCTACATGATTTTGGGCAAGTTACTTAACCATTTCTAAACTTTAATTCCTTAGTTGTAAAATGGGAACAAAAATAGTACCTGTATCCCATGCTTTTTGTGAGGACCAAATAAGATAATGCATTTAAAAAATAGCAAGATATTTAATATAGTTTGGATATTTGTCCCCTCCAAATCTCATGCTGATATCTTTTTTTTTTTTTTTAGAGACAAAGTCTCATTCTGTTACCCAGGCTTGAGTGCAGTGGTGTCATCATAGCTCACTGTAACTCCTGGGCTCAAGCGATCCTCCAGCTTCAGCCTTCCGATTAGCTAGGACTACATGCACGTGCCACCAATCCTGGCTAATTTTTAATTTTTTTGCAGAGATGGGATCTTGCAATGTTGCCCAGGTTGGTTTCAAACCCCATGACCTCAAACAATCCTCCCGCCTTGGCCTCCCCAAATGCCGGGATTACAGGCATGAGCCACCAGGCCTGGCTTCATGTTGAAATTTGATCCCCAGTGTGGGAGGTGGGGCCTAATGGGAGGTGTTTGGGTCATGAAGGCAGATGCCGCACGAATGGCTTGGTGCTCTCCACGCAGCATTGAGTGAGTTCACACTCTATTAGTTCTCATGAGATCTGACTCTTAAAAAGAGTGTGACATCTCCCTCTCTCTCCTGCTCCCTCCCTCACCATGTGACATGCCTGCTCCCCTTCCCCTTCCACCATGACTGGAAGCAGATGCCAGTGCCATGCTTCTTGTACAGCCTGCAGAACCGTGAGCCAAACAAACCTCTCTTCTTTATCAATTGTCCAGCCTCAAGTATTCCTTTATAGAAATACAAAACAGACTAGCACCCAACACATATTAAATGCTGAGTGATGTTAGTTATGATTATTTTTCACAATTATTGTTTTATCTTTGTTCTCTAGTTCCTCAAACCACAGTATGCTCGGATACATGGACCTTCCATCTACCTCCATCATGGAAACCAATCACACGAGGGTTAAGAAGGCAGGAAACAAAATGCTTCTGGATCCCAAGTGTCTGAGTGAGATCATTGGGAAAGAAAGGAAAAGTAAAACAAGAAATTTGCCCCCAAAACCTATAATCTCTTCAGACCCAGGCACCAGTGTCCGGTGACTTCCTGTGACGCCATAACAAACATTTACTGTGAACTTATTTTATGCCAGGCTTTTTTTTTTTCTTTTTAAAGCTTTATATACATCATTTTATTTCATCTTTACAACTCTTTGAAGTTGGTATTATTTATATACATGAAAAAGAACTGAGGCTTTAGGAAGGTTAAGTAAGTGACTTGCTCAAGATCACACAGTAATAAATTGGTGAGTCAGGACTTGAATCTAGTATAAGTTTAAGGTCAGTTCTCCAGTCTATCTTTTACTGCAATGGGTTTAAATTTGGAAGTAGCCATTGAGAACATGTTATGCTGGGGAGCAGAAAAAGGTTATTTAGCTGTTAGGCTATTGTTTGCACTTTCTGATATATATAAAAATTATATATACACACATGTACATATAAAATTTATTTATATAATTGTACACACTTAATTTAATTTAATCCCAGCATTACATAAAAACTTAAAACTTCAATACTCGTAAAATAATATATTTGCTGCATCAGTTTTAATGAAAAAGCAAATGGACGTATCAGATGCGAACTTTGGTAGGGCAAAAAGCAAGAAAGAAAGTACTTGAGCTTCTGGGAGTGTTTCTGAGGACACGCTGTATGAGATGCAGGCACAGAGTGTACCTAGGTTGAAAAGGGAGAGAAGTCGTATCATGGACAAACTTTGGTACTCTGAACTTTTGTCTTTTTATGGATCACGGCATGCACCTTTTCGTACAAACTTAAAAGAGCTCTTAAAAGAAACTAGGTTTCCCTCTCCAGGTGTTCATTGTCTGAAATGGGCAACAACAGTGGCAAAGGCTATTAACAGAGAAATGTATAATCTTGAACAGGGAATATACATCATGTGTTTGTGATCACTGAGGATCAGAAATAAGTAAACAATTAATCAGCAGAGGCAGTCCATGTCCAATTGAGAAATTTTACTTACTAAGGTTACTATTGAATTTATCCATTAACTCATCAAATACTAAGCAGTCTTCAAAGCCCTGAAACAAGAAAAAAAAAATGAGAAAATACTTCATAACAATTTTGAACAGACCTTCTAATGGCAAGTATAATTCATACCCTGTATATTCTTAACCAGTACAAAGTAGTTGAATTGTTACCTGGTATTGAATTATGATTATAAAAGACCACCAACTGCATGCTTGATGGTGTTGTCTTTGTCCAACTCATATACCTATCTCCCCCACCCTATATATGTATATGGATTTAGAATTTGACCAAGATTTTAAATTATTGCAATTTTGATGGATTCCATTGCTTCTTTGAGAAGAACAAATAATTATATTGCTCTACCATGAGTTTTACAATTATATTTAAACTATTCATGTTTTTGAGGTTCACATTTACAGCAATTTAATGATAGGATAAAACTATTCCCATATTAATTTAGCTCCTATAATTTAAGATTAAAGCAAATTTAAAATATTAGTAAGTCCACAAAATTAGTAATGTACTATGCTAAGTGCAGAGTGAAATAAGAAAATCGAAAACCAGGTTTTCTGTTTTCTAGGAATTCAAACTATAGTTTTAGAAACAATATAAAGATATTTTTTAAATTTTCACATCAATTCTAGAGATTGCATCTGAAATAAGTAAATTTACTTGTCAAATAAATTATATAGATTCAATGCTATATGCACTTAGAAATGAAAGATACAATATGGGTCTGAAATTATAGTTTAAAATTCTTTATTTATATTAATTTGTTTACTTTCCACAAATTTTTGAGGTGGCATCATTAAAATTCCAATTTTACAGATAAAGAAAATAAGGTAAGTTGTATAAGAACATATTTGTAGTAATTTATGGAGCCAGGATTTGCAACCAGGTATTCTAATGCCAGATTATGGGCATTTATCCACTATACTATGATTAATGTATTCTCATGTTTTTTATCAGATGAAATATTTACCACCACTTTGTGGAAAATATAACAGATTAGATTCATAAGCTATTTTTACTTGGAATATATCCCAATCACCAAAATAATATATAACTATATAACTAATGATTATAAAGCTATTAGAGCACGCACACACATATACACACATTTAGTTTAGACTTTCTTGAAATTAATGTTCAACTTTTAAAGACTATTTCTTTTCTGAAATTTTTTTTCTAGCCAGAAGTGTAAAATGTCCATAAAGGCAATACTATTCAACATTTGATAAGTTTCATAGTTTTATTTAGTCTTGTCAACCAAGTTTCCTTTGGAAAGAAAAATTGGAAAAGAAACAGATAACTGGAGATTCTTTTCTTTCTTTGAGGCTAACATTCTATACTTATGCATAATCTCTAGAAAAAATATATGTTAAAAATTAAGTCCTGAATTTCTGATAGTCAAGTTTCCAAATTTTGAGCTATTGATACAATTTTCTAACTGAACAGAATACTATATAGTTGACCTGCATGCATATTCTCAGGTTCCACATTTGCAGATTCAATCAAGCTCACATTGAAAATATTCCAAAAATAAACCAATAAAATAATACAATAATAAAATAATATAGATAAAAACAATACAGTATAATAAAAAATTACATAGCATTTATATTGTACTAGGTATTATAAATAATCAAGAGATGATTTAAAGTATGTGGGACTTCCTTCTCCAACTCCAGGCAGTACAGCTCAGGGAGAAACTCCTTTCATTTAGGGAAAGGAGAGGAAAGGGTACAGAGGACTTTGTCTTGCAACTTGGGTATTGGCTCAGTCACAGTAAAATAAAGTACCAAGCAGATTCCGGAAGCCTCTGATTCTAGGCTTTAGCTTCTGGATGGCATTTCTAGACCCACACTGGACCAGAAAAGAATCTGCTACCCTGAAGGGAAGGACCTAGTCCCAGCAGGATTCATCACTTTTTGACTAAAGAGATCTAGGGCCTTGAATAAATATCAGCAGTAGCCAGGTAATAGTTGCCAAGGTCCTTGGACAAGACCCAGTACTATGCTGGATTCAGGTGTGGCTCAGCACAGTGCTAGCTGTGGTGTCCATGAAAGTGCTCACATTACCCCTGCCCCAACTCCAGGCAGCCCAGCATGAAGAGAAATTTCTGACTGGGGGCCAGAGAGAGAAGGGAGCAAGAGACTTTGTCTGGTAGTCCAAGGAATTCTCTCTTATCTTACCCAAATCCATTGAGGCAGTACCTCTAGGAGTCCACAAGAGTTTCAGGATTCCTGGGCTAAGGGGACCCCTAGTGCTGATCCACCTGCAGTGACCAAAGGCTTAGATCACCGCACTCAATCCCCTTTGAATATATGGAAAGCCTTTTCAAGAAGAACGAGTACAAACAAGCCCAGACTACAAAGACTGGAAAAAATATCTAACTTTAATGCTCAGACAGTGATGAACATCCACAAGGCTCAAGAATGCCCAGGAAAACATGACCAAAAGAACTAAATACAGCAGAAGTGACCAACCCTGTAGTGATGGAGATATGTGACCTTTCAGACAGAGAATTCAAAATTACTGTCCTGAGGAAGCTTAATGAACTGCAAGATAACACAGAAAAGGAATTCAGAATTATATCAGAAAAATTTAACAAAGAGATTGAAATTTTATACACCAAGCAGAAATTCTAGAGATAAAAAATTCAATTAACAAATTGAAAATGTATCAGAGTATCTCAACAGATCAAGGAGAAGAAAGAATTAGTGAGCTTGAAGACAGGCTACATAAAAATACACAGTCAGAATAGAAGAAAGAAAAAGAATAAAATAGAATGAAGTACATCTGCCAGACCTGGAAAATAGCCTCAAAAGGAAAAATCTAAGAGTTATTGGCCTTAAAGAAGAAGTAGAGAGAGAGAACGATTGGGGTAGAAAGTTTATTCAAAGCAATTATAACAGAGGACTTTCCAAAGCTAGAGAAAGATATGAATAATCAGGTACAAGATGGTCATAGAACACCAAGTACATTCAACCCAGATAAAATTACCTCAAAGAATATATTAATCAAGCTCTCAAAGGTCAAGGAAAAAGAAAGGATCCTAAAATCAGCAAGAGAAAAGAAGCAAATAACATATAAAGGAGCTCTGATACATCTGGCAGCAGACTTCTCAGCAGAAACTTTACAGGCCAGGAGAAGGTAGGATGGCATATTCAAAGTGCTAAAGGAAAAAAAAAAAAACCTTTCAACCTAGAATATATATCCAACAAAATTATTTGTCATACATGAAGGAGAAATAATGACTTTTCTAGAACAATAACAATAATAAAACCTGAGGGATTTTATCAACACTAGACCTATCTCACAGAAAATGCTATGTGCAGTTCTTCAATCTCAAGAAAAGGAGGCTAATGAGCAAAAAATCATCTGAAGGTATAAAACTCACTGATAATAGTAAGTACAAAACAAATACAGAATACTCTAACACTGCAATTATGGTGTGTAAACTACTCATATCTTTAGGAGGAAGACTAAAAGACAACCTGCTAAAATAATAATTACAACAACTTTTTAAGAGCTAGGCAGTATAAAAAGATATAAATAGAGATAACAAAATGTCAAAAAGTGGAAGGGGATGGAGTTAAAGTGTAGAGTTTTTAGTTTTCTCTTTGTTTATTTTTTCTTGCTTTGTAATTAGAATTATGCTGTCATCAGTTCAAAATAATTGGCAATAAGATGTTATTTGCAAGCCTATGATAACTACAAAACAGAAACCTATAACAAATACACTAAAAATAAAAAGCAAGAAATTAAAACATATTACCAGAGAAAATCACTTTTACAAAAAAGAAGACAAGAAAGAAGGAAGGAAGAAAGAGAGGACCAACAAAACAACCAGAGAAGAAATAACAAATTGGCAGTGGTAAGTCCACATAGACTGAAAATAAAGGTGTGGAAAAAGATATTCCACCCAAATGGAAACCAAAAAAAGAGCAAGAGTAGCTATACTTATAACAGATAAAATAGATTTCAAGACAAAACTTGTAAAAAGAGACAAAGAAAGTCATCATATATTGATAAGGAGGTGAATTTAGCAAGAGGATATAACAATTATAAGTATCTAACCAAATATTGAAGCACTCATATATATAAAGCTCAGAGCTAAACAGAGTGATAGACTTCAATACAGTAATAACTGGGGACATCAACACTCCACACTCAGCATTGGACAGATCGTCCAGACAGAAAATCAACAAAGAAACATTGGACTTAATCTGTACTATAGACCAAATGGACCAAATTGACATTTACAGAGCATTTCATTCAACAGATACAGAATACAAAATTCTTCTCCTTTGCACATGAAATATTCTCAAGGATAGGAGAGATGTTAGGCTTCAAAGTAAGTGTCAAAAAATTTTAAAAACTAAAAGCATATCAAGTATCTTTTCTGATAACAATGGAATTAAACTAGAAATCAATTACAAGAGTAACTTTGAAACTATGCAAACACATGGAAATTAAACAATATGCTCCTCAATGAACACCAAGTCAAAGAAGAAATTAAGAAGGAAATCTTAAAAATTCTTAAAAAGGAAAACACAACATACCAAAACCTATGGGATACAGAAAAAGCAATACTAAGTCATAAATTTATAGTAATAAACTTTTACATCACAGAAGTAGGAAAACTTCAAATAAGCAACCTAACTATGCATCTTAAAGAAATAGGAAAGTAAGAGCAAGCCAAATCCAAACTTAGTAAAAGAAAAGAAATAATTAAGATCAGAGCAGAAATAAATGAAATTGAGGCTAAAAAATGCAAAAGATCAATGAAATAAAAAGTTGATTTTTTTAAAAGATAAAATTGACAAACATTTACCAGACTACGGAAAAAAGAAAGACCTAAATAAATCAAATCAGAGATGAAAAAGGAAACATTACAACTGATACAACAGAAATTCAAAGGATCATTAGAGACTATTATGAGCAACTTTATGCTGATAAATTGCAAAGCCTAGAAGAAACAGATAAATTCCTAGGCACATACAATCTACCAAGATTGAATCATGAAGTAATCCAAAACCTGAATAGACCAAGAACAAGTAACAAGATAGAAGCAGTAATAAAAAGCCTCCCATCAAAGAAAAGCTCAGGACCTGATGGCTTTACTGCTGAATTTTACTGAACATTTAAAGAAGAACTAATGTCAATCCTATTCAAACTATTCCAAAAACCAAGAAGAAGGGAAAACTTCCAAATTCATTCTGTGAAGCCAGTATCACATAATGATACCAAAATGAAAGATACAACAAAAACAGAAAACTACAGGCTAATATCTCTTATAAATATAGTTGCAAAAATCTTCAACAAAATACTAGCAAACCAAATTCAACAACACATTAAAAAGAACATTCATCATGATCAAGTGGGAATCATCTCAGGGATGCAAGGATGGTTTGACATATGCAAATAAATAAGTGTAATATATCACATCAACTGAGTAAAGGACAAAAAGTATGATCATTTTAATTGATGCCAAAATTTTTGTTTAAAATTCAACATCACTTTGTGATAAAAACTTTCAAAAAACTGCATCTAGAAAGAACATACTCAAAACAGACCCACAGATAATATTATACTGAATGGGGAAAAGCTTCTAGAACAAGAAAAGTATGCCCACTTTCTCTACTTTTATTCAACGTAGTACTGGAAGTCCTAGCCAGAGCAATTAAACATGAGAAAGAAATAAAAGGCATCCACATTGGAAAGGAAGCAGTCAAATTATCTGTGTTTGCAGATGGTATGATCTGATATTTAGAAAAACCTAAAGACACCACCAAAAAACTATTATGACTGATAAACAAATTTAATAAAGTTGTAGGATACAAAAAAATATATAAAAATCAGTAGTATTTCTATATGCCAACAGCAAACAATATGAAAAAAAACACAAGAAAATAATAGCATTTACAATAGCTACAAATAAAATACCTAGCAAAAAACGTTACCAAAGAAGTAAAAGATCTTTACAATGCAAACTATAAATCTGTGGTGAAAGAAATTGAAGAGGACACTAATAAATTGAAAGATATTACATTTTCATAGATTAGAAGAATCAATATTGTTAAAATGTCCCTACTACCCAAAGCAATATATATATTCAATGAAATTTCTATCAAAACTCCAAGGACATTCTTCACAGAAGTAGAAAAAATAATCCTAAAATTGATATGGAACCACCAATGACCCAGAATATCCAAACCCATTCTGAGCAAAACAAACGAAACTGGAGGAAACATATTACCTAACTTCAAATTGTACTACAAAACTATACTAAACAAAACAGCATGGTACTGGCATAAAAGCAGACACATATACCAGTGGAACAAAATAAAGAACCCAGAAGTAAATCCACACATCTACAGTGAACTCATTTCCCCAAAAACATACATTGAGGAAAGGGCAGTCTCTTCAATAAAAGGTGCTGAGAAAACTGGATATATTATGCAGAAGAATAAAACTAGACCCCTATCTCTCACCATATACAAAAATCAACTCAAAGTAGATGAAAGATGTAAATCTAAGATCTGAAACTATGAAACTACTAGTAGAAAACATTGGAAAAACACCCCAAGACATTGGTCTCGGCAAAGATTTTTGAGTAAGACCTCAAAAGCACAGGCAACCAAAGCAAAAATGGACAAATGGGATTATATCAAGCTAAAAAGCATCTATGCAGCAAGGAAAACAATTAACAAAGTGAAGAAACAACCTAAAGAATAGGAGAAAATATGTGCAAACTGCCCATCTGACAAGGGATTAAGAATCAGAATACAAAGACATCAAACAACTCAATAGGAAAAAAACAAATGATCTGATTAGGAAATAGGCAAAAGATCTGTTTAGACATTTCTCAAAAGAAGACACAGAAATGGCCAACAGGTATATGAAAAAATGCTCAACATCACTACTCATCAGAGAAATACAAATCAAACCTACAATGAAATATCATCTCATCTTACTTAAAATGTCTTTTATCCAAAAGACAGGCAACAATGAATGCTGGCAAGGATGTGGAGAAAGGGGAACCCTCCTATACTGTGAGTGGGAATGTACATTAGTACAGCCACTATGGAAAACAGTGTGGAGGTTCCTAAAAACTAAAAGTAGAACTACCATGTGATCCAACAATCTCACCACTGGGTATATATCCAAAAGAATGAAATCAGTATGTCAAAGAGATACCTGCACTCCTATGTTTATTACAGCACTATTACATGGAATCAACCTAAATGACCATCAGTGGATGAATGGATAAAGAAAATGTGGTACATACACACAATGGAATATTATTCAGCCATACAAAAGAATAAAATCCTGTGTTTTGCTACTACATGGATGGAACTGGAAGACATTATGCTAAGTGAAATAACCCAGGCACAAAAAGACAAATATCACATGTTCTCATTCATTTGTGGGAGCTAAAAAAAAAAAAATTGAACTTGTGGAGTTAGATTGTAGAATGATGGTTACCAGAGGCTCAAAAGGGTAGTGGGGAGAGGGCATAAAGTAGGGATGGTTAATGGGTACAATAATATAGTTAGAATAAGATCTAGTATTTGGTAGCACAATAACAATAATTTATTGTATATTTTAAAATAACTAAAAGAGTAGAATTGGAACATTCTTAATAAAAAGAAATGATAAATGTTTAAGGTGATGGATACTCTAGTTACTCTGTTTGACCATTACATATTGTATGTCTGTATCAAAACATCACAGGTACCCCATAAATATATGCAACTATTATTTATCCATGTAATTAAAAATAAATTCTTTTAAAAAAAGAAAAATGTATATGTCAGGATGTCAATAGATTATGTGCAAATACTAATGTCATTTTATATCAGGAACTTGAGCATCTACAGATTTTGGTATCCACAGGCATCCCGGAACCAATTCCCAAGAAATAACTGTAATATACTTTCTGCTTTTTTCTACTATGGATTACTGGATCAAGTAATCCAGATCCTGAGTGGGTTGGTGATCAGTCTAGTTAAACAACTGGTATGATTGTTGAATTGATTGTGTTCTTGGAGATTATGTGGGGATATTCTTAGAGATTTTGTTAAAATTTAAGACTGTTTAGTTGAGACTGACACGGACTATTTCAGGGACTTACCTAGGAAAAAAGAACTCACCGCGTTCATTCCTTGCCCGAAAAATGGCACCATGGCATGAGCTGCATCTCCCATCAGTACACAGTGTGATTTATAGTGAAACGAAGAGCACTTCACAGATATCATGGGCTGGGCAGGCAACAGAAAGAAGTCTTGCACCAGTGCTCTCCTTCAGAGGGAGATAATCAGAATGTAAAGACATTAAATTAGGTATTAAATATTGCTAAATTCTTTTAGATTTAGTGAATTTCTTGCCAGTGAATTTTGTTGAAAAATACACAAGAATGCCAGGAAGAAAAAAGGAAAAAATAAAATTTCTTCCAGTCTTAAAATTCCATTGTTCTTACCTTTTTGGTCTGCAACAATGTTAATCATATCCAAAAAAGAACAAGTTTGGCTGCATTTGAATAATTTGAATATTTCTGTGTCATATGTTATGAAAACTTCATTATCATGCATATTGACCATGAAATTTTCAAATACATGGGTATATTTGAAGCTTCAGTAGAAAAAAAATCAAACAAATGTTGTTGTGTATTTGATTAAATAACAATAAAGTTAAGCCAAAATTAAAATTAATATGAACCTTTATGTATTTAGAAATGTACAGAAGCATTCAAACTAGTATTTGGGGGATTGGAATATGTTAGTCAAAGGTACAAAATTTCAGTTAGACAGGAGAAATAAGTTCAAGAGATCTATTGTAATACATAATAGTATAGTGAAAAAGGAAAAAAAATCCTAATATTTGTAAAGCATCTGTAGAGTTTTGTGGAAGCTATAAGTGGAGAAACAGTATATAGAATATTAAATCTGGCTAGAGAGCCAAAAAATAGCCATGGAACCAGTTTTAAAATGTATAAGGGCTAATTTTGGTATACAGACAAAGATTTCTCTTCACAGTTGGAGAAAAAAGGATCAACATGGACTGAATTAGTCTGCAGGAAAAAATGTGAACTAGCAATTTTTTACAAGACCTGCTATGAGCCAGTGGGCTATCCCTTTTACATAATTAGCTCATTCCATTTTCACAACTGCCCTAAGGTAAGTATTCTGATACCCATTTTAAAGGTGAGACTCAAGGCAGTAAGGGGCAGAAGCAATTTTAAAATCTTGCTCTGTCATAGAGTAAATGTTTATGTCTATCTAAAATTCATATGTTGAACTCCTAAACCCCAATGCGTTGGTATTGGGAGGTGGGGTCTTTGGGTGGTGATTAGGTCTTGAAAGTGGAACCTCTCATGAGTGGGATCAGTGCTCTTATAAAAGGGACCCCAGAAATATCCCATGTCCCTTCCACCCTGTGAAGACACAGTGAAAAGACTACTACCTATGAACCAGGAAGTGGGTGGGACCTCACCAGACACTGAATCTGCTGGTGACTTGATCTTGGACTTCACAACCTCCAGAACTGTGAGCAATGAATTGCTGTCTTTACAAGCCACCCGGTCTGTGGTAGTTTTGTCACAGCAGCCTGAGCTGACTAAGGCCTACTCTTTCTGCAACACTGTGCCACCTCCATGAAGACACCATTGGCGGTAGGAAGTGAGCCGGATTTCAGGAGGGAGGGATGGTGGGAACAGAGGCATTGAATGAGAATACATGACAAAGTCCATGTATGTGGAGGGTGATTTTGACAGGGGCCAGAGGAGCAGCAGGTCAGAAACCAGACAACTGGCTGTCAACTGTGGGGAGCTTAATACATGCCAGGCCCTGTGCTGAGTGATCTACAGGCATGATCTCATTTAGTTCTCAACCCTTTGAGGTAGTAGGCTGCGCAAGATGCACAAAAGCTTAGGGACATTGGTGGCTCATGTGAACTGGAGAAACTGGCTATAGAATGGGTTTTTTCAGAATTCCTGCTCACAGCACAACATCCACTTAGACTTTTGCTCTAATGTAGGTTTCTATGCAGGTCAGTGCATGATCCATTGCATTTAACCAAAACTGAAATAAGATGTATACCTTTTTTTTTTTTTTAATTTGGAATAACTCAAATCAGTGGAGCTAAAGGCACAATTGTACATCTTCAAACTTACTCTCCAATGAGAGGGATCGCATCTGGAAAGTATTTCTGGAAGAAATCCAGCACGTCACTACTGGTTAGAAGTTTTTCAAACTCTTCAAAGGGCATGAACAAAGTACACGTGAACGATTTGTTCTGTGGGAAGAGGAACAGCATGAGAGGGACTGGGGGCAAATGGCAGGAACAAAGTGCACATAAACAATTTGTTCTTTGGGAAGAGAAGCAGAGTGAGGGGCTGGGGGCTGGGAGATCTGACGCTGCAAGCTGATCCCTGAATCGCAGGGCTTCTTGCTGTGACCAACTCTTGGAAAGAATGTCCAAGCAGACAGGCAAGGCACCATCACGTTGTTTCCTCCCAGAGAAAAACTCTGCCAAGTTCCAGGGGTGCTCCCTGGCCTCCTTGGTTATCAGGAGAATTTCTACACTGTGAATTGTCCATTTTCACCAGGCAAACACCATAGCCACTGACACCAGGACAGATAGCAACTAACCAGAGAAATGGGTAGAAAAAAGCCCCTAGGATTCAATGAAAGTAACACCATGCTCTTTTTTGACAATATATATTCCAGTGTCCTACAGACTTTAAAGGCTGGAAGAGCACCCTAATATTTAATCTAAATCTCTTTGGTTTCTTTGGAGCACCAGTTCCTCCTGCACTATCTTGGTGGAGATGACAGGCACATAAACTCCCGTCATTCATTGATGTTAGTTAGTTCTCCTTGCCAAAGTAGATACTAATGAGTAGAAGCCCTTCGGGTTTTTCCTCAATAACCCCAAAGTTTAAAACATATGATCACTACATAGATTAAACAATGAAAAGATCAATTAGGTATACACATGCTGAGTACAAAAGCAGCAAAAAATTAATTATAGATGCAAAATTAGTTGATAAGAGAGTTTATACTACCGTATTAGGAAGTGCAATCATCATAAAGGCATTTCTAGGCCAAATATGCAGATAGTTGGGTTCCATGGCAAACTGCAGGATAAAAAGGATATATGTTGGATTAGTGCTTAATATAGCACATCTATAAAGCTAATTCTGCTTTATAATTGTTTCCATAGTAATGTAAACCAGTAACATATGCATGGTGACATGCACATCTATTGCTAATAAAGTAGTAGTTGCCTTGAAAAATGTTTTGTGTTCTTATAAACTCAGCCTTAGGTGGGTTTTTGATACCACGTGTTAATATAATTCAAGATTTGAGAACATAGTATAATATGTTCTCACTTCTCTCTCTCTCTCTATATATATATATACATATATATACACACACACATATATACATAAAAATATATGTATATATAAAAAATATAAATGTGGGTAAGTATATATGTAAAAGTCTTTTACTTTATTTTTTGCCTTATTTTGTACTTATCTACACTGGACAGAAAAGTCTTAAGTTTAAATTTCATGAGCCAAAATCAAAATTTTACAAATAATTTTACAAAAAATTTTGAAAAAAAATTCTAAAATGATAAGATATTCTTATCATTTGTTTTCTAAAACATAAATTGTACAGAGGAGTCTTGTCTCCTTAGTGACTCCCCTTCAATGCCTACAATAACAGCCTGAATAAGTATTGACTGCTTGGGTAGATCAATGGACCCAAAGACCCAATTGACCCAAAGACCCAATTGACCCAAACTCTTGAAAGTTCCCAGGGGTATTAATGATATACATAAAAATGTGCAATCACTATTCCAAGTATTTCAAATTTGTATTACTTTCTACAAATATTTAGAGAGCACCTCCCCTGTGTATCTGACATAGTAAGAAGAACACTGAAAGAACAGCATAGTCTTCTACCTAACATTTTCATACTATATTATACTTATTTGTGTCTCAGGAGAAGGGATCATGCTTTCTTTGCTTTTTCAGCCCCAAAGAAAGCCCAACACACTGAGAGAAATAAATAAGGGCATATCTCCTTGACCTCAGAGGTCTTCTTGTTCAGTTGAATAGGCAAGATGGATTCATATGAAAAGCCAAATAACTTATTTTTAACAGCAATATAAGTGGTAGAAAGACAATGAGTAGTTTGGTGTCAAATTAGAAGCACAGGAAATAAAAGCTTGGCAGGTAAAAACTTGTGGGTCTGGGGTGATTAAAACAAAGGATTCTTAAGGAGGAGGAAAGCGTGGATGAGGTAAGATGCAAAGGACAGTGTCTTCTGGTTGGGTGAACTTGCTGAGCAAAATGGAAGAGGCATAGATGAGCTGGTGTTTTAGGTGGGTAGAGAGGAAACCACTGGATGAGGCAATATCCTTACTTTTCTCTCTTGCTGTGTTCTGACCACTTCTACAATCTTTCATGTCTCCAAAGGTAAGGAAGGGAAGAAAAATGACAGATCAAACCAATTTTGTTCATCATTTACTGCAATATTAAAGGTCAGAAATGCTGGTTAAAAACAATGTGGATAACATTATTATATAATGCAAACCCCCCTGTGTGTTTCCAGGAGGGTGGTTGTGACTTCTTCCTTTTTCACTCAAGAAAGCGAATCAGAAAGTAAAGGAGTGAGAATAATATTACGAAAGAGATACCTGTGCATCAGTGTATTACTAAATGCAAGGTGGTGTGACAGACCTCAAGAGTGACCAAGATGTGCTGCTGAGAACCACTGCACTAGGATGTGCTTCCACACTTGTGCGGGAGGAGGGCTGTGGAAAGAAGTCAGAAGAGGGGAAGGACTTACATCTCCATGCTTGGGTGGAATGGTTAACTCCATGTACCCATGAGGAATGTACTGCTGACTGTAATCAAAGCGAGGTTTCTTCACGAGGTAAGTTCTGACAGTCGAATAGGCTCCATCACATCCTACAATGAGGTCACAAGTGACGTCTTTGGGAACTTTGTCAGATCTGCAAAATAGAATGAACCATCCTAAACAATAAAGTCTCGTGGTGAAAGTAATACTAATGTGCCTCTACCTGGCTGTGAGAAGTAGTGGCTCAATGACTAACTTAGAAAAACTCACCTGTATATATCTGACTTAGAGCCAATAGATATAAAATTAAGATAAAAACACTTTTCCCAGTCATGAGTTTGCTTATGAGAATTGCACAAAACCGTACTGATTACTAAAGATGTGCTAGGCCACAGAAGTGTGACAAAGAGTTGAACTCTGCGTGAAGGAAGAGAATCTTGAAAAGGAGGCAACATATGAATGAATGAACAATGTATTCATACATTCCAAGTGTATGAATGACTTTGTGTGAACGACCACAGGGATGTCACCAGCATTTGCTAGGAGCAAAACATTTGGCTTGAGAAGAAGGTATCAGAAAATAAACTTAAGAAAATGATACAATGTGGGGAGGGAAAGGCAGGAGGAGAAGAGGCGAATTTTGAATTTTAAGACAAAAGGCTTAAACATATTATTCTGGCAAAAGGGAGAAAATGAATTTTTCCATTAGGAGGATGATGTATGAAGAGCGGTAATTTAAAAAACGTTACTTGGCAGTTTGTAGTGAAGGTAGAATGCAGAGGAGGGGGGGAAACAGGGATAAGGTGATAATAACAGCCTACACATGCAGGGACCAGAGCCCCAAGCCCCATCCCACGGCAGGAAGAGGGAAGACAGACTCTGAAGCCAGAAGGGAGTAAGAAGTACTGGGGAGTGTTTATAGATTTAATGGGAGAGAACAGGAAAAAAGGACACACCACAAACTATTCTAATTATCTGGGCAATAGTACTAGGGAAGACAGGCATGGGACATTTTTTGGGAGAAATAGATCATCAAGGTTTTAGTTGTGTTTGAAATAATGGCGAGATGTTCCTGCAAAGATGTTTGATGAGAAATTAATATTAATTGATTAAGACTTTGATCAGGATTGAGAATGAAGAATGAAAATCAGACCAGAGATGTTTATTTTAGAGATGTGAATTTACAAGTGATTGTCAAACCCATGACCGTGAATCCCTGACATCTCAAGAGTGGGATGTGAGGGTTGAACTTTAGAGGAAATATAGAATCAGCTGAGGAGAGGCAGAGAAATAGCACCTGGAGAGAGAACAGGAGAAGCGCGATTGGGGAGGGTCACTTATTTCAAGGGAGGAGAGAGTCCAAAGCAGAGTACAGGCGCCAGTTTCAAACACAGTACTGCAGAAAGGTGAGTGAGTGTGAGAATTTAGAGGAATCACTGGTATTGATAGTCAGAAGACATGTAAGGCCTATTTTCCACACAAAATTCCTTGAATCTAAAAACCATGTGAATTACCCTTTCAGTAATCATTTAACTTTTTCAAAAGAGCCACAAAGAACAAACTTTACAGACACAATTCTCCACTCCAACTCTTTACCCCTAAAGTCAAAAACCTGACCCATGATTACCCAAGCACTGTGATCATTCCTTCCTCAGGGTTACATTTTAACAGCTTGTGGCCAAAGTGCACCTTCACATTGGGGCATTTCTCAACAGCTGCAGAAACAAAGAAAAAAGGCAAATAGAAATGAAATTTCAATTTTTATTTCACTTAATCAAATTGAAATATTAATCATTTTCTGGGAACAGTGTGATAGAGATGTTTATACTTAATTATGTAAAAATAAATTGGTTTTAAAGATAATTTGAAAAACATCTGGCTAATGTTTCAGTATAATTTATTAGTAAAATAGACGAATAAAAGTCAGCTATCCTCATCTCAAAAAAAAAAAAACAACAAAAAACTAATTCCATTGTATTAATACAAATTCTTGCATCACTGCAATTGTTAGCACCCCGGGAAAGAAGCATGCATTACATATTTCAAAAATTGCCACTAACTTAAGGATTTATTTGTGACTAGAAATATTTAGCCAATCTCCTTTTTCATGTTTTGCACATCTTTGTATCTCTTTTTAGCAAGTCTTCTGGACTTCTGATGGAATTTGTCACAAATATAGATTATTCATACTAAATCTCTTTGAAATCAAACACTGGAATAGTTCAGGGGGGAAAAGTAAGAAGCTTTGAAACCTCTCAATACATAGAACCAAATTATTTTAGTGATTTTCTTTTTTATCTGCTAATCATCTATGGAATGGAGTGTATTTTAATTTCTGAATTATTAAGCTTGTTGTTATAGTACCCAAATATGATTTTGTTTTAATTGGTGCTTATGAATAGATCTGTAACTACAGCCTATTTATGGTTCTTAAAGGTAAAAGTCAGGATCCAGGTGTTAGAGCTGGAATAGAGCTCAGAGATGATGTAGTTCAAAACCCTTCATCTTAAAAGAGAGAATAACCAAGGTCCTGGAGGGAGAAGATGTGAGATAACTGAGATCACACAAAGTAAAAAATTAAAAACTAAACTCAGCTAATTGTATACACTAACTCTGTACAACTTTTTGTATGTCAAAAACATAAATAAAGAAGAATGTTGACTTTGAAAAAAAAATTAAGGAAAATAAGCCAGGGGTTCCAACTCCTAACTAATATTCCTCTCTGTACTTATCTCCCCTCTTCATGCTTGGTTTCGTCTTATTCTGTTCTATTTGAGTTTGATTTGGGGTTTGAAGATTTTAACTTTCTTGAATGTAAGTTTGGAAATTTTAGAATATTGAAATCTGAGAGACCTTAAGCCAAAGAAATTTATTTATGTATAAGAAATATTTTGGCAAATAACTTTGGAAAAATCAGATAACCTAACTAAGGTTATCTTTTAGAAACACAAAATGTATTTGTGAAATAAACTATTTTTAGAAATTATTTTTATTTTTTACATATATATATATAGTATTACATCCCAAAGAATTTTTCACAGAATATTAGTCCTGGTGAATATTCCCTAAAAAAAAAAACCGTTCCGTGGTCAAAGACAGTAGAGAAATGCCGAATACCCTGTCTTGGGCTGTGCTGTCCTGGCATCCAGCCACATGTGGCTGTTGAGTCCTTGGAATGTGGCCAGTCTGAACAGAGATGTGTTGTATGCACTGGATCTTGGCTAATTAGGACAGAAATATATATATGAAAAGAATGACACTGTCTCATGAATAACTTTCATTGATTACACATTGAAATGATAATATTTTGGATATATTAGGTGACAATACATTATTACCAGTTATTTCACCTGTATCTTTTTAGTTTGTTTTTTTTTAACATAGTTACTATAAAGTTGAAAATTGTACATATGCCTGGCATTTGTGGGCACATGTTGCGACAGTGCTGCTTTGAAGGTCTGCAACACACACCAGTATAATAAAAGCCTTGAGAAGTACTGCAAGAAAAAAAAGACTTAAAACTTCTTGATGCAGGATTTGGCAAACTTATTTGGCCACATATACTTTGTCTGTTTTATTATTTTACTTAACATAATTATTAACATCTCACAGAATACTGAATGAACCATAAACAATCCTACGTGAAATGCTGATACAGGGAAATGATCTAGTGGCAATGTTTTCATAGGAGAGATTGTTTGGTTAGGGAGGAATGAGCATTTATAACTGATTAGATATGTGGAATGAGCAGCTGACACATTGAATGCCTTGTAAAGAAATAAAGAATCTTCTATGCCAAACAAATTTTAGGAGTCAAGAGACTCAGCATTCATTTTATTGGCGTACTTATGGCATTTATGAAATTGCATGCTGAGCAGCACATTTCTAATGAAAAACAATCAGGGGAACTTCTGATGTGTACACCAAGATTGTACCTTTCCCATGTTTTAGCTCCTTAGTATTAGCAGATGTTTTATATACAATATTGGAGGCAGAAACTGTAATAGTTAAAAGTATGCACTTTGGAATAAACAGACTCAAATTCAAATCCAGATTCCACACTACTTATTGTGACCCAAGCTCTCTAAGCCTCCATTTCACCATCTGTAAAACTGAGATAAAAATAATTCCTACCTCACCTAGTCGCTGGGAGGGTTATGTAAATCAATGCACATAAAACACTTAGTGCCTGGACCCTCAATGAATGTTTGTTATTATTTTTATCTTCATAAATTTAGAGCATGCTAAAAGAAGGTTGTCTTAGGTCTGCTGTACTGTGTTTTTAAAAAGCTATTTGGTCGTACATTTGCTTTCTTTAAGATTAACATGAATTGATCTTAAAGATCAATTCTTTAATTGGGGCCGGGTGTTGTGGTTCTGCCTGTAGTCCCAGCACTTTGGGAGGCCAAGGCAGGAGGATGGCTCGAGGCCAGGAGTTTGAGATCAGCCTGGGCAACATAGCAAGACCCCCAACTATACATAAAAATTTTTTTTAATTTTTTAAAAAGATCAACATGAATACATCTAGGAAACTACTCCAACTTTACCCATCTAACCATCCAAAAGACAGTCTCATAAATATAACCAAAGAAATGGATTAAGAATACTAAATCCCTGAACTTTCCCATTGCACTCCTTTCGGTTCAATTCTATTTCTTTTCATTCCACTCAACAGACACATTGCAAACTCACTCTGTGAAAAGACTGTAGAGAAACAAAGTTTTTTTTTTTAATTTCAGAATATTACAGGGGTACAGATGTTTAGGTTACATATATTGCCTTTGCACTGCCCAAGTTAGAGCTACAAGTGTGCCCATCCCCCAGACGGTGCAAGTATACCCATCCCCTCCTCCCCTCCCACTTGCCCAATACCCAATGAATGTTACTTCCATATGTGCACATAAGTGTTGATCAATTAGTACCAATTTGATGGTGAGTATATGTGGTGCTTGTTTTTCCATTCTTGTGATACTTCACTTATCAGAATGGGCTCCAGCTCTATCCAGGATAATACAAGAGGTTTTAGTTCACCATTTTTTTGTGGCTGAGTAGTACTCCATGGTACACACATACTACATTTTTATTAATCCACTCACTTATTGATGAGCACTTGGGTTGTTCCTACATCTTTGCAGTTGTGAATTGTGCTGCTATAAACATTCCAGTGAAGATGTCTTTATTATAAAATGTCTTTTTTTCCTTTGGGTAGATGCCAAGTAGTGGGATCAAATGGTAGTTATACTTTTAGTTCTTTGAGGTATCTCCATATTACTTTCCATAGAGGTTATATTAGTTTGCAGTCCCCCCAGCAGTGTATGAGTGTTCCTATCTCTCCACATCCACGCCAACATTTATTGTTTGGGGACTTTTTGATGAAAGCCATTCTCAATGGAGTTAAGTGATATGTCATTGTGGTTTTGATTTCCACTTCCTGGATGATTAGAGATGTTGAGCATTTTTTCAAATGTTTCTTGGCCATTAGTCTATCTTCTTTTGAAAAGTTTCTGCTCATGTTCTTGCCCACTTTTCAATGGGGTTTTTTGATTTTTTTTTTCTGATTTTCCTGAGTTCTGTATAGATTCTGGTTATCAATCCTTTATCAGATGTGTAGCATGTGAATATTTTCTCCCATTCTGTAGGTTGTCTATTCATTCTAGTGATAGTTTCCTTGGCTGTGCAGAAGCTTTTTAAGTTGATCAGGTCCCATTTATTTATTTTTGTTGATGCTGTGATTGCTTTTGGGGTCTTCTTCATAAATTCTTTGCCTAGGCCAATGTCTGTAAGAGTTTTTCCAACATTTTCTTCTAGAATTCTTATGGTTTCATGCCTTAGTTTTAAGTCTGTTATCCATCATGCAGTTGATTTTTGTGAGAGGTAAGAGGTGAGATGTGCAGATTTTGTTTCAGTCTTCTACATGTGGCTATACAATTTTTCTAGCGCCATTTATTGAATAAGGATTCCTTTCCCCAGTGTATGTTTTTGTCTGCTTTGTGAAAGATTAGATGGCTATATGAGAATGGCTTTATATCTGGGTTTTCAGTTTTGTTCCATTGGTCTATGTCTCTGTTCTTATGCCAATACCATTCTGTTTTAGTTACTGTAGCCTTGTATTATAGCTTGAAGTCTGATAAATTGATGCCTCCTAATTTGTTCTTTTTGCTTAAGGTTGCTTTAGCTATATGGGGTCTTCTCTTGTTCCATACGAAGCATAGAATTATTTTTTCTATATCTGTGAAAAATGACGTTGGTATTTTAATAGGGATTGCATTGAATCTGTAGATCAGTTTGGGTAGTATAGACATTTTAACAATGTTGATTCTGCCGACTCATGAGCACAGTATGGTTTTCCATCTGTTTATATCCTCTGCTATTTCCTTCCTCAGTGTTTCGTAGTTCTCCCTGTAGAGGTCTTTCACCTCCTTAGTTAAATATATTTCTAGGCATTTTATTTTCTTTGTTGCTATTGTGAAAGATATTGATTGAGCCTTTCATTGGTTCTCAGTTTGACTGCTGCTGCCGTATAAGAATGCTACTGATTTGCGTACATTGATTTTGTAACCTGAGACTTTACTGAAATTATTTATCAATTCTGGTAGTCTCTTGGCAGAATCTTTGGAGTTTTCTAGATATAAGATCATATTGTCAGCAAAGAGCAATAGTTTGACCTCTTCTGCTCCCATTTGGATGCCCTTGATTTCCTTCTCTTGTCTGATTGTTCTGGCTAGGACTTCCAGCACTATGTTGAATAGACGCAGTGACAGAGGGCAACCTTGTCTGGTTCTATTTCTAAGCAGAAATGCTTTCAATTTTTCCCCATTCAAAGATAAATCATGTGGAGATTCTGTTCTCCAAAGATCAGAGGCTGCTGAACTACATCAAGAGGGATTGGTGTAAAAGATAGCAGAAATATTTAAGTGGCATGTTTTGCTGAGAATGAATCTGTTTCATATACATGTTGAAGAAGAGGAAAAGTTACTACATCTAGGTAAGCTTAGGAAGGGATCCATGGGGTAAGATTGGATTGATCATCCAGTCTACAAATTTAATTTGCAATCCAGTGACTTTTCCATTAATGGGTAGGCTTTTTTAGTTACTCAAATTAGAAAATTCAGGGTTATATTTTATTTTTTTATTTTTTTTGAGACAGAGTCTCACTCTGTTGCCTGGGCTAGAATGCTGTGGCATCAGCCTAGCTCACAGTAACCTCAAACTCCTGGGCTCAAGCAATCATTCTGCCTCAGCCTCATGAGTAGCTGGGACTACAGATAGGCGCCACTATGCCTGGCTAATTTTTTCTATATATTTTAGTTGGCCAATTAATTTCTTTCTATTTTTAGTAGAGACAGGGTCTTGTTCTTGCTCAGGCTGGTTTCGAACTCCTGACCTTGAGCGATCCACCCACCTTGGCCTCCCAGAGTGCTAGGATTATAGGCGAGAGCCACCGCACCCGGCCAGGGTTATATTGTAAATCTCCCTCTTTCTCAACTTCTTATACCTCCTATTTGGTCTCCTGCAGATTTCATGAATCTATTCTCTTCCTTATAACCACATTGCTATAGCTTTATTCTAGGGTCTCATTTTTCTTCCTAGGATTATAGCAATGCCCTGAAGATTGCATCCCCTTATCAGTCTTCACACTATTGCTTTTCTTCCTTCTGAAAGGCAAATTTAATCGTGTCACTTTGCAAATTGTTTGAGTTTATCTGTTGTTCCACTAGTCTGTGAGTTCTTCATCAGAGAGTGAGCACTCATTCATTCCAGTGCCTAGGAGACAACAGGAATTCAGTACATGTTAAATTAATGATTTTAATTTAGATAACTGATAAGATGAAACAGATACTGGAGGCTATATTTCTACTACTTTTCCAGAAGGACTTTGTAATATACACAATCTTGTTCTTCATTAACCCATAAAAAGGAAGAGTGAACAAATCCCAATAAATCATGTGACAATATTAGTCTCATACTCTTTACTCAAAATGGCAACTGGTGAATAAAAGCTTTGGACTTACCCGTCAACAGAACCTTGTTTAGATTTTCTCTGCTTATAGAAAGAATATACTGCAAGAAAAACAGAATAGACACTGTTTGTTTCTACAGAATGGATGAATATAATTCTAAGTTATTCACTCAGCAATAGGAATATTTATTATTTAGCAGAAAGTCGCAAGCTTAGTTTTATAACCATCTAGCTAAGTGGAATTTTTTTAACAAATTAACTGCCATGTGAGTTGTATTTAACTCATGTTAGTTTTGAGCCTGGGTCCTCATGAAGCATATGTAACTCATACATCTTTTTACCTTGGGAGCTGCGTGAACTATTTTTCAAGTTGTATATAAGGCACACACAGAAAACAATAAAAAATAATAAATTAGAAAGGATTATTTTGTTTTCAAATTTTTTAATTATATTTCTATAATAAAACACTGTGGCCCCAAGGAAAAAAATTTTTTTTCTAGGGTGGCAGTCAATGTGTTAAAATAATTTCTTTAACCAAATACATATAATGCTCAAGTTTACACTTAGGTTTTTTCAAAGATTCATAATTTAAAAACCAAATCTCTCTTGTAGCTAAAACATTTTCACTGAGTTTTATTTAAGAAAAAATCATAACTGTCTTATTTTCATCTTTAGTCTCTAAATTTAACTGTTAGAAAAACTTCAGTAATGACAGAATCTCTAGAATAAAAGTGCTATTTCCTAAAGAGACTGCTTTGAAGGCCTTCATTTCAATTACAGGTGTGTGTGTGTGTGTGTGTGTGTGTGTGTGTTGGTTGGTTGTCGGGGGTGCTGGGGGTTGGAAATAGTAGGACCAACCCTTACTTGGACTTGTGTTGGTTGTTTCTGACTTTATAGGACAATTCTACAAAGCTGACTGTCCCATGAGGCAAGGCAGGCACAGTGTTTAGGGCCTACAATACTATTAGGAGTCCATGAAAATGTTTTAATTTTAGTTTATTTTAAAATCAGAAGGAAAAAAGTAAGTGCAATAATAATGAATATATAATAATAAATCCAGCCTGGATTATAGTCATCCCTATACCAACATACTCATAAAATCTAATTTTTAATATTTATTGTTTTATAGGAAAAGAAACCCACAGTGGCAAAAGTGCCTACCCAGGGCCCACAAAAGCCATAATGCAGGCTTGCAATTCATGGTGAATCTATTTTTTAAAAATGTAAAGCATATAATTTTCCAAATTATGGGACATCAACAAATTTTTTTTTATTTTTTTGAGACAGGGTCTACCTCTGTTGCCCAGGCTAGAGTGCAGTGGTGTCATCATAGCTCACTGCAACCTCAACCTCAAACTCCTCCTGGGCTCAAGAAATCTTCCTGCCACAGCCTCCTGAGTAGCTGGGACTACAGGGGCATGCCACTTTGCCTGGCTAAATTTTCTCACTCTTGCTCAAGCTGGTCTCAAACTCCTGGCCTTAAGCCATCTTCCTTCCTCAGCCTCCAAGATTGCTAGGATTATAGGCATGAGCCACTGTGCCTGGCCCATCACAATATTTTTAACATAAATATACTAACTTATGAATCTTCACCTCATTCAAAATAGAAGTTTTACATTAACAGCTTGTGTACTAAAATAAAATCTTAAGTCCCCTAGCTGACTGAATGGATCCCCTCTTGGCCAATGGGATCCCAGAAAAACCTCAAAGTTGAGGTGCTGGCCATGAGGAGAAAGGAGGTCAGACACACCTATAAAGCACCTAAAACCATACCTGCAAGTCATCAATTTACTTAACAGATCACAGAGTCTTGGTATATGTCCAGCGGCTTGTCTCTGATTAATGGACTTCCTTATTTAACTTAATATTCCAAACCTTTAGACAAAGCTTCATTTTTTTTCTTTTTTTGGACAGAGTCTCACTCTGTTGCTCTAGGTGGAGTGTACTAGCATTATCACAGCTCACTGCAACCTCAAACTCCTGGGCTCAAGCGATCCTCCTGCTTCAGCCTCCCAAGTAGCTGGAACTACAGGCGCATGCCACCATGCCTGGCTAATTTTTTCTATTTTTGGTAGAGGCTAATTTTTTCTATATTTGATAGAGGCGGAGTCTCACTCGTGCTCAGAATGGTCTCGAACTCCTGACCTCAAGTGATCCTCCTGTCTCAGCCTCCCAGAGTGCTAGGATTACAGTTGTGAGCCTCCATGCCTGGCCAAAACTTCATTTCTTTAACCAATTGCAAATCAAAGAATCTTTAAACCCACCTGTAACCTATAAGTCCCTGCTTCAAGATGTCCTGCCATGTGGAGCCAAACCAATGTACACTTTCCACATATTGATTTATGATTTTACATGTAATTCCTGTCTCCCTAAAATGTATAAAACCAAACTGTAACCCAACCATGGTGGGACCACTTGCTCAAGGCTTCTTGGGAGTGGCTCTCCAGGCCATGATCATGCATATTTCACTCACAATAAACCTCTTTAAATTATTTTACATAGTTTTGGTTCTTTTCTGTTGACAAGCTAAATCTATACTTGGTGTAAAAATAACTTGTTCATACCACAGTGGCAATGACTGAGGAGGAGTTTCCTGTGTTTGTATAAATTAAGTTGGGCCGCAACCTCTTCATCCTCTGCCTCATAGTTCTGTTTTCTTGTGTTCTATGTCATCAATAGACTGCATTTCAATGGAAACCAAACCTGTTATTCAAAGTGTGTTAGGAAACATTCAAATTATGAAGATTCATTTATGTGGGGAAAATATTCTTTCCATATCAGTTATCAGGCTCGGTTGACGTTTGCATCATCCATGAACCCACTGACACGTCAGTCAGTCCTGTGGGAACAGTAGAATGCTCCTGTCTGGTCTGTTTCATGTCTTTGGACAGTATCTTATCATAACCAAAAGTCTGAGTCATTCCCATCAAGTAAAACTTCTCTAATAATTCATTATAAAAGGTTGGTCTTATGAAGAATAATATAAGAAGAATAAACAAGAGCTAAAAGTGGCTCCTATAACCAAAAAGATAATAACAGCAAAACCTGAAAGAGGTTACAAAATCTACTGTGGAGATTTACAAGATGACAGTTGTAAGTGTTATTTCAAATACTTTAGGAAAAATATTTACTTTCTTGGTCCCCAATGCCTTTAAACGAGAATATTTCCTAGTAGGGGTGTGCCCTTTATTTCAAGCACAGAAGGTTAGGATTAAGAACTGGGGAGTTCTGATATGCTCTGTATAGTAGAGAATATTTTAACAGTTCCCAGGGCAATTTAGGAGGGAGACAGAAGGATCCAGCAAGACAGGAAGAGTTTGGACACCACATGGAGAAAGGGTCTAGGAAAAATATCTGAAGGAGGGAGACCAGAGAAGGGGTCAGGAAGGATTTTGGAGGTCAAATTTTGCAAATTGGAGATTTTTAAATTATTTGCCGGTCCATGTGCAACATGGTCTCTCCATGACCTGTAGGATTTCAGCAGACTTATGTGTCTTTTGTGTGAGTGTTGTTTCTAGAAATTGGCGAAGAGGGTGAATTTCATATCTGGACACAACCAATACCAAGTGAGAGGGAGTGGAGCACCGAGAGGAAGAGGAGGCCAGGCGAAGGTGGACTCCCCGGGGATTTGCTGAGATCCTGGGACCATGGGGACAGCATTGTGCTTCCACAATGGCTTCCACAAGGCTGTGGAATTGAGCAGTTCTAGCAATTTTATGTAGTTCTTAAAGGGCAAAGAGGCCCCCATGTTCAATTGAGATATAAATGATGGAAAAACTGAAGTGTGAGGGGCCACTGTAAATTTAGGATTAACTCAGTTCTTAAGAGTTGAGAAATAGCAAGAATGATGGGGGAGGGACCATTTCCTCCCTCTTGAAATATATCGCTGGCTCCTAAATGGGAACTCCCGACAACGCTTTACCTACCCCCCTCTCATTTCTTACACATACACACACACACACACACACACACACACACACTCACAGAGTGATGAGGGTGAAGAACCCAATTTTGGTCTCAGGTCCAAGTCACTCTCCTTCCTCATTTAGCTTTTCTGATATTTGAACCATATTCTACTCCTTGGTCTTTTGATGCTTTATTGGCTCCATCTCTTGAAAGGGGTGGGTGTGATGATGGACTTCCTCTGCACATTCCATGTTAATACAAGTGAAGGGTGGGATGATTATTCTAACTCACTCTCAACTGAGTAACAGAAATAAATGTAACTAAGCAGTACTGCCCAGGCCTCCTGTACTGCGCATGGCTGACCATTCCTTGGTGAGGAGACCTGCCTTATTTCTCCCCTGATATTACCCTTATGTAAGTTATATAGCCCATTTCCTCATCTATAAAACAAGGTGACTGGCCGGGCGTGGTGGCTTACGCCTGTAATCCTAGCTCTCTGGGAGGCCGAGGTGGGCGGATCGTTTGAGCTCAGGAGTTCGAAACCAGCCTGAGCAAGAGCGAGACCCCATCTCTACTAAAAAAAATAGAAAGAAATTAATTGGCCAACTAAAATATAGAAAAAATTAGCCGGGCATGGTGGCGCATGCCTGTAGTCCCAGCTACTCGGGAGGCTGAGGCAGAAGGATCGCCTGAGCCCAGGAGTTTGAGGTTGCTGTGAGCGAGGCTGATGCCACGGCACTCTAGCCGGGGCAACAGAGTGAGACTCTGTCTCAAAAAAATAAAAAATAAAATAAAAAACAAGGTGACTGGATTCAGTGAATCTAAGGTTGCTGATCACTGTATGATTCTATTATGCTGAAATGTATTTGCAAGTTTTCTCATCCAATATGCATTTGGCACTTAAAAAGTGAATGTTCTCAACACAAAGAAATTGAGATGATGGATATACTAATTACCCTGATCTAGTAACCACACATTATATGTGTGGAAACATCACAAGGTACCCCATGAATATGTACAATTATTATTTGGCAATTTAAAAATTACATTTCTTAGAAATCTGGTCTCATTCAACTTTCCTCCACAGATAGACACCCCTTTCATTGGGACAACTCTATTTCACTGCCAATTTAAGACTCAAACAAAATGTCTGTCTCAATTCTCACTTTCTCTGTGAAGTTTTTTCTGAAAACTAAAACTTTCCTCCCTCTGTGAACCACGTCTCAACCACACAGCTGAGCTCTCTAGCCATCACTCAGCTGAGGTCTTTTTGCTGTGAACTTCATTACTGTCTGTCCCTACCAGGTCACACGCTCCTCTCTGTACACTCTGCAGCTAACACAGGGTGTCACACATGGGAGGACAATTATTGGTTACTGGAGTGATACACTTAGTATGCTTAGCTTATACTTGATTTGCATGTCTACATCTTACTTGCCTATTAAGGAGAAAATTCTTTTGTCTTTCCTGTAGTGTCTAGCTCCATTACGGGCTAATTAACATGTTAATTATCTAAAAATATTTATCTCGCTAAGAATAGCTCAGTGGACTTTCATTCCCTCCTCCCCTCGGCCAATCTCATGCATTAAGACTCTGTACCTATGTTTTTATAATGCCAAAATAAGTGGATTACTTTTGAAAAGGTCGTTAGATAGAAAATTTCCATCCTGCCTCCACCCCAAAGCTCTCAGTTGTTGGAATGTTTTACTTTTCAGCCATGTTGATCATCACAAGAGCCATGAAGACCTTGTTCCCATGAACATACATGCTTTATCTCTTGCTACCCAAAGTTGGTCCACGGACCAGCAGCATGAATACGACTTGGAAGCTTCTTAGAAATACAGAAACTCAGTCTCCATCCAAGTCCTACTGAATCAGACTCTGCTCTTTAACAAGATCCCAATTCAGTTTGAGAAATGCGGATAGGCCCATAATAGGAGCTCTGCTGAGGGTCAAAGACTCAGGAATACGAACCTGATTTGGACTCTGCACTTGGCAAAATGAGGTATTGCTGGAATAAAATAAAGCAAGTTGGAGTTTTTCTCTTATTGATGGATGTTTCATGCCTTCATTTTCTCTCAAGGAAACAAACTTAGAAGGCATAATTAGATAAAAATACATATTTTCCCCAATTCTTCATGTTACTATGTGAAAGATAAGCAAAGTACAAAGTGGGATAGTGAATCTTCTTTCATAAACTCTCCATTACATTCTGGCCTCTGTTGTTTTAGAAATTATGCAGTACCAAAAGCATCTCTGTTTCACTCTGTACTTTAAGTAAATTTGGGCAGGACGGTTAGTTAGGGGAAGGTAACAACATCAAAAAACTGTCTAGAGTTGTTCTTGCATATTATGCTTGACACCAAATGACATGGTCATCTTCTCTATCTGATTGCAAAGGAGGAGGTAGAGAAAGGGTGTCCCAAGTAGCCGAGCATCAGGAACAAAGCAAGAAACAACCTGATTATGAGAACAATAATAGCGAACTCTTTTTAATGCTTATTCTGTGCTGGGTTTTGTTTTGAGCATTTCCTGTGAGTTAATTTGCTAACTGGAGCTTAGACTGAGGCAGGCAATGTCAAAAACTAGAGAGGAAGAAAGGGGCCATAAAGCAAGTGGCAAGTTCCAGACATTAGACTGAGTTATAATCAATGTATAAACAATGATCTCCGGACTAAACCTACCTGAGACCTTGTCCCATAGGGAATTGAAGACATTTTTCCTGAAAGGGAGTGAATCATTCTGGCTTTCATGGGAATACCCTGGGACACAATCTGAAATGAAACCAGAAATCGTGATTTCAATGAATATACCATGACATTGTGCAAATAAGATAGATATTGATTTTAAAATGTGATTTTCAAATTTCCCCCCCCCTAAATTTAAAAATTTAAAATAAAAAAACAAAAAAACACAGAAGCCCAGCTTGGTGGAAACTCATTCAATGAAAATGGTGTTCCTGAAACTTTTTTTTTAACCTTAGATCTTAGAATTGATTGAAAGTTATATGATCTAAATCAAGTATCACAGATTTAGGAAAGTGATCTATTGTTAGAGAGATTAGGTGATTTTCTCATGATGACAAAAGGGACATCACAAAGAAACCCAGGTCTCCTAAAATCCAATGCAAAGTGTTTTCCTACACATGGGTGATGCTGTTGGAAGAAAATTGTAGGAATGCAAATGACACTTACATTTACTTAAATTATCAGTTCAAAGACACATTGTCCCTGAAAGTAGTATCAAGAAAAATATATATATCACTTCAGTTTACATTTCCAAGCTCCATGATAGACAGTGAGAATTTCTACAACATTAAGTCGATATGAAGAAAATCTATAGGTAGTAAGTGATCTACCATCCTGTTGAAAGCCCAGTGTCAGAAGCAATTATCAGGTGGGTTGCAGTGCAGTGTCCCCCTACCAGGTGCCTCAAGTGTCAAATGTTCACCCTCTTGCCAAATTTAGAATTTTGAAAACCTTTGTAAAACGAGTTTACATGCAGAGCTTCTTGGCATTAAAAGGTACTTGGAACCAAGGTGAAATCAAGTGCATACAATTGTTGAAAACCATCAGGCATTATCTTCTGAAAGGAAAATGCATTAATAACATACCTGTTCTTCCAGGCCAACCGCTTTCAAGGCTTGCCGTCCTCTGTGTGAAAGGGCCAAGTTAATGCTTCTTCCACGTGTACATTTAGCCACTCGAATATCTAGGACATTGGAAGCAGACTCCATGTTACACACACCTTAAATCCTAGTATGGGATGAGTATATTATTGCACCTGAATAATTGATGCATTCAGAACCAAGTTGAAAGACCTTCTTAACTCCTCTAAAGAAGACACTAATAGCAAATTTGTATTATAATAAATTAAATTTAGATAGTTGAGATTTTTTAAAAAATCTAACAATTCTTTTATTAAAAAAACTTTCAATTCAGAAAATCTAAAGAGGAAGAAGTCAAAGAATCAGAACCATATTTCACAATTTTCACTTTTGGCTTACCTTCCCTGGCTTCATATACATCAACTTGGAAATTCCTCTTTGCGAGGAAGCATGCATTTAATGATCCAACCTAGAAATCAAAACAATTTTTGTCATATCTTTATCTGTTTCCACAAATATATCAACTTTTTAGTGATGAAACATCGTGTGTGGCTATACTTTACTAGCCTTGTTTATCACATTGATTTTCTCAGTCACTGTGGGAAAGTACCAGTTGCAAAAATAGTAAGATTAATTCAGGATTAAGTGGTATAACTTTAGAGGTAGTTTTGATTTTGTCTTTTGTGCTTTTTTTATAGTGAGATATAACTTTCATGCAGAAAGAGCATAAAACATGTATACAGTTTATAGATACTTAGAAAGAAAACCTTTATAACCTTATAATCCTTATAACCACTACTCCAGGCAGGATGAAGAAGGAGAACGTTGCAGCTCCCCACAACTTCCCCCACGCCCCAATTACAGTCCCTTTGCTCTCACCTAGAGGCAAACATTATTCTGACTCATGTGGTAACCCGTCCTTGCTGTTTTATTGTTTTACCACTTAGGTATATATCCCTCAGTAACATTTTTTAATTTTGCCTACTTTGGAACCATATAAATAGAATTACACTCTGTGAAATTTTGTGCATGTTGCCTTTTAGACACAGCATCATGCTTATGAAACTCACTCACGTGATTACAGAGAAACTTCAGTTCATCCATTTTCGTAGCTCTGTGATTTTGCATTGCATGAAATCTCACAGATTAGCCATCCTATTGTCCAAGGACATTTGAGTTATTTCTGGTCTGGGAGTGCGATTAATGATGTTTCAAAGAACACATGTGTACATGTGTTCTGGTATATATGTGATGATTTTTCTCTAGGGTTCTGTATATGGAAGTGCAGTCAAAGGTTTATGTATCTTCACCTTTATTATGTCAAACTGTTTCAAAATTTCGTACCAATGTGTTTTCCCACCAGCAGCTTCTGAAAGTTCATCTTTGCCAGCACTTGGTGTTCTAAAATTTTTAAATATTGAGTGGTAAAGATGATGGAATGGGAATAGGTGAGGTGGTTTCAATTTGCAGATGCCTGATTATTAAAGAGGTTGAGCATTTTTTCATATATTGATTGTTTGGGTCTCCTCTTTTGGAAAGTGCTTGGTTAAGTCTTTTGCAACAAAGCATGCATTTAATGATCCAACCTAGGAAACAAAACAATTTTTTGTCATATCTTTATCTGATTCCACAAATACAGGGAATTTTTAGTGATAAAATGAAACACCGTGTGTGGCTATTATTTACTAGCCGTGTTTATCATGTTGATTTTCTCAGTTATTACTGGAAAGTGCCAGTTGAAAAAATAGTAAGATGTATTTTCTATTGGATTGTCTGCCTTTTTCCTATTGAATTTTTGAGTTATTCATAGATTCTGAGTGCAGAGTCATTGTCATTTTTAAATGCTACAAATATCTCCTTTGATTCTGTGCCTTACTTTTTAAATACTATAGTATATTTTGAGGATGAGAAGCTCTTTATTTTAATGTAGCCATATTTATGAATCTTTTATTATTAGTGTAATACAATTGGTATTCTATTTTTAATGCAATTACAAATGTTGTATTTAAGAAATCTTTCCCTATTTTGAGATCATGAAGAATTTATTTTATGTCTTCTGTCTTAAAGCTTTATAGTGTTGCCCTCCTGGTAGCTCTATATTGGTTGCAGTAGTTTACTTACAGCCTTATCACTAGCAACTTGAATTTGGTAAGGTCGTCTATATTCAATTATCACACTCGAATTTTCAACAGCAGTCAATACTGTTAACCAGACCTTGAAACATTAACCTTCTCTCATTTTCTGGTTTCCTTCACTCGTCTTTGGCCATTCCTTCTTTCCCCCTTTCACTTTTGCAAAGCTAGACAATCAAATGTTGGAGTTTTTCAAACTAGTCTAGTCTGTCATCCTAGTCTGTCTTCTATATCCATGATGGTACAAAAATTTATATCTCCTGTCCAGATCTCTTTTTTGAGCTCAGGAATACAAATGTTTAATTGATGTAGCTTCTTGTGTGTCTCACAGCACCTCAAAATCAACAGATCGAATTGAAACTTGAGATCCTTGCAGCCCATCTCATCAGTTCTCTCCACATATTGCCTGTGCAGTGGATGAAGTGCCATCCAGCTGCTCAAACTAGGAACCTGGCAGTGACCCTGGCTGCTCTCTCGCCCTCATATCCACTCCTATCTAGTCACAGTTCTGCCAATTTTGCCTCATAATGTTTTTCCATCTACCCATCTTATTTCCACCATTCTGCTCCTAGTTATCAGAATCATTATGCTTGGCTAATGTCACGTTTTCTGTCTCTTCCACTAGTATTAATCTGGCCTCTTGCTAATTTATTCTCCTCGAGCACCTACTTGGGGTAATGGTGTCACAGGTCATTTGAACGAACATCTCTGCTGAGAGGAAAAGGAAACAGAGATGAGTGTGGCGTTTAGAGTCATTCCTAGGGCATCTACTGAATGCAGGAGAGGCTGAGGACTTCAGTAGGACTTCTGACAGACTCATGATGCTAGAAGGACACATTTTGGAGTTTTGGACACCCCATCCTCAACCCCTACTCAGGAGGGCAGGTTCTGATAAGCCCCCAGGCTTTGGGTCAGGACTCTAAACAGGTATATCTTAGAAGCAGGACAAACTGGAAAGAAACCAATGGTCCAAGGGTGCAAAGCCTGTCTGAGCATCATCTCTAGTCTAAAGGATTACATTCATCAGACTGCCGGTAACCACAGCCACCCAACAGAAGCAAACACAGCATGTGGGTGGGTGGAAAGACAATGCAGTGGAGGAGTTGACGATATTCATTGACAATATTCATTGAATTGATGGACCATAATGACCAGACCAGACAGGATAGAAGGAAGTCCCAGAAGGAAACTCAGACAGTGTGGAAATAACAGGATTAGATCTAATCCTCAGTTCAGTAACATAGGAAGTGCTAGAGAGGATGAGGGCTAATGGGATCTCATACATGGCTTGTAATTATCTTGTTAAGTCAAACATTCACATAGCCAACAAACCAGCAATGCCTCTTCCTGGCATATACCTAAAAGAAACTTTTGCTGTATGTACACCTGGTGACATGTGCCAGAATGTTCAGAGCAGCACTTTTCATAACTGAAACAGACAACTGAAAATACTAAGCACAGCCTAAATAGCCATCACAGAGGAATAGACAAATAAATTATGGTATATTCACATAATGAAATACAATAATATGAATATATTAGCAATACTGTAAATGAAAAACATAAACCCCAGATGATTTCATACTGCATGATACTCTTATAAAAACAACCAAAACTAAGCCATAGATATATGCGTATACATAATTTTTGAAATACATATTCATGTGTATACATAATAGATATATAAATAACATATATGATCAAACTACATATTAAAAGGCAAGGGAATGATAAACAAGATTTAGGCAATGCTTCTAATGGGTGGGGAAAAAGCACACAGGTTGATGGAAATCACTAGCAATGTCTTAACTCTCAAGTGGTGGGTTCATGGTTGCTCACCATTATTATTATTGTTATTTAGTTATCTTTATTTTTATTTATATTTTTTTGAGACAGGCTGTCACTTTATTACCCAGGCCAGAGTGTAGTGGTGTCATCATAGCTCACTGCAACCTCAAACTCCTGAGCTAAAACAATCCTCCTGCCTCAGCCTCCCGAATAGGTGGAACTACAGGCACCTGTCACTACATAGGCTAATTTTTCTATTTTTTTGCAGAGATGGGGTCTTGCTGTGTTGCTCAGGCTGGTCACAATCTCCTGACCTCAAGTGATCCTCCTGCCTCGGCCTCCCAAAGATGCTCATTATTGTTATTAACACAACAAAGCAAATATGTAAATAAAAGTGTCTTCCTCAAGACCAGTCACAATAGTGTGTCATGAAACAAAGATTATGATAATCCCAATTCTGTGTAACTGAGGCTTAAATAAATCTAAAAGAAAAAAAAATATTGGTTATGTAAGTTCAGCTGGAAGGGTTAGTAATGTGGCTAATAACATAGATTTTAGACTCTATTTTCCCTTCTCACTTTCTGTAAAAGTGTTTAACTGGGAATAACTGCCATTGCCGTCGTTAGCTGTTATGCTGCCACAAAACACTAAGACATAAAGGTATGAGTAGAGCGGAAAATGTGGCGTGTAAGCCATTCCTCTAAGCCCACCACAAACTCTCCGCTAAGGCACAGCTGGGTTCCTGAGCACAGGCAGAGAGGAACTTGGTAGAGGAGAAAGGAAATTGAGCAGGGTCAGACACCCGGGAGAAATAAAGGACAGAATTCATGATGCCCGTTCTTGGGATTAAACATTGAAAGAGACGGGACGGTTCCCGTTAAAGACACGACTTTTATGGAAAGTTTCGTATTTGTTTTGATACACCAGAAGTCCACAACAATAAGCTGTTTTGGTCACAAAATAATTTGCAAATTGAAAGTTTTGTTAACAACTGGTCTAGCTTGTTTGTTTTTGTAAGAGCTCTGAGGAGATTCCTTGATTACATAATTATGGATATTTTACCCAATTTGTCATTCTCCCAGTCTTCCACTTCCTGTTTCTGCCTCTTCATACTTCCCTCTTTACAGGTCACACGCTTTGACCACATTCTGGTCCACTTACCACTTAAAAACTATTATTTGAAAATGTCTTTTGTATAAATGTTGAGATATGCTTCTCATTTGCTCAGCTGTTGTGGTTCCCCGGCGACCCCTCCAGCAGTGATTGTGCGAGTATCTAGTGATTGTGAGAAAACCATACATACCTTTTAATGCATAAATGCTGACCCATCAGGAAGGGGGATCAGGATTATAAAAGTTTCACTCATTTTATGCCTCTTTATGTAGTATGTTTGAAATTAAGCTGATAATGTAACGTTAAGCATGTGTCAACTATTTTTTATTTAATGAAGCATATAAAACTCTTCCTAAGAATCATAGGTGTTGCTGAGTTTGTTGTCTAATAGGATTTTTGAAAGCTTGTCTTGAAATCTGTGGTCATGGAACCATAGTTTAATCTCTCAAGAACTTGTCTTTGGATATACCAGTGTTATAAGAAGAATCAGATCATTAATTCTACTTACTACGTAATAAGCATATAAACATGTCTTCATACTTTGTTAGTAACTATTACATCTGCTAGAATTGCATATGTTATGCCAAATATTGCTCTGTTATTTAATTTTTACCCTGAACTCTCTGATCTGTGTCATCTGGAATTGGTCTCTAAAGCCAAGCAGTGGTCTTACTTTTCCCTCCTTTGATGACGATAAGGTCAATGTCCTAAATTCCATGGAGGCTCTTAGGAAAACTTACGATTCTCTCTCTAGCCTGAATCTTTCTCCCAAACTTCATCTCTGACTACTGAACCTGTCTAACTGTGCCTTATGGGCATCCTCATCTCAACATACCTAAAATTCAACTTATTCCCATCCTCAATCTTTTCCTTCTCCCTCCTTCTGTATTCCATATCTGGCGAATAGCAACTCCATTCACTAATTCTCCCAACCAGGATAGCTCAGTTAATACTTAACGTCTCTCTCTACCTACAAACAATGCGTGTAATTAGGCAACAAGTTCTATGAATTGCTCCTTTTGAATCAACAATAGATCTCCTTCCACCCACGCCCCTACCACCCCTACGTGGGGCCCTCATTACCTTTCACCTGGACTCCTGCAAAAGTTTCTAATAACCCTCTTTCCCCGTCTCTACCTATTCAAACCATAGTCTGCACTAGAGCTAGTTATCTTCTAAATCAGAAATTGAATGACTTATTTTCATCTTAATGTTGTTCATTGGCTCTTCATGTCTTCAGGATAGAGTTCTAAATTTTCCATGCAACATAATAGATTCTTACATATGATCCCGACCTCTCTCTCCCACTCACTTTTGGCTATTCTCATGCACTATCTGTAACAGGCATACCAAATTAATTCCATAGTTCCTGAACATGCCCCGCTGGCTCTTGGGCCTTATTCCCAGGGAAGAACGGAGTAAAGTTGCAGGGGAATGAGGAAACAGAAAGGAGAGAGAAGAAAGTCTGAAGAGAGTTGGGGAAAGAATTTTGACAGCCTAGCAGGGGTCCTCAAACTTTTTAAACAGGGGGCCAGTTCACTGTCCCTCAGACCGTTGGAGAGTGCGTACTGTGGGCCCGGGACGAGTCGGCTGCTAAGCAGAACAGGCAGCGGCGGCAAAAACACCCAGTAGGCCAGATAAATGTCCTCGGCAGGCTGCATGTGGCACATGGGCCATAGTTTGAGGACACCTGGCTAGAGTGTGTGTGTGGAGGGGAAGTCTGCTCAATCTTCCTTTATTTTTAGAATAGCTGCAAAGCATGAAAGAGATTCAAAGTGCATGGGGCAGATCATTTTTAGAAGATTTTGCTGTGAGTTTTGAATATACTCCAGATTTAGTGTTTTTGAGAAACCACACTAAAGATTCTAACTGCTTTTTACTTCTCTTCGGTTGAAGGACAATTATTTCTCTGAATATAATGCCATGCTGATGTTGACTTTAAGGGAGAGGTAGCTGGTGCTGCTTTCTGCAAATCCTCCATATTTTTAAGACTACAGACGTATATATTTTCAAATTGTCTTCCAGAGGGAAAAAACCCCACCAATTTAGATTACCATCAACAGTGTACGGGAGTGCTCTTTTTTCTTTGAGTGGACAGATGAGGAATAGATGGATGAATGGGCGAGTGGGAACAGATGGACATATAATCTGAGAGTATTTTGTGGGAGGATGGACCAAATGAAAAGGAAGGAAAAACACACTGTTTGCAGACAGTTAACAAAGCTTTAAGATGCCTAAAGTGGTTGGTTCCATTCTAGATACCAGGTGTACCAGCTGCAAATGAGCTAAACTCGGAAGGATGAGTTCTCTGTATGAAGGTGACAGTGGACTTTTCCATCAGGGTGGCAAAAAAATATGTCAAAATATTGGTCAGGGATGTTAGAGAAATACAGATACATAACAAGCGAAGAAAAAGCAAAGTATTTTACCCCTAAATACAGAAGTAGCCCTGCAAAGCTGTCTTTTGTGGGGCAAATTTGCACATGTAGAGAACCCGCATTGATGTGGCCAGGTCTTCCCTAGTCCTGACCTAGGAAAGATGAACTGAGAGTCTGACACCTGTAAAGGTCTGAAAGAAACATTTACCATCTATTCTCTCTGAGGGCTGCTACCTGTGGGATTTCATTTACATAACAAGACCACCTTTGCTAGCCAGGCCTCCTCTTCTTTCCCTCCCATAACCTGTTTTGCCATGATTCAAGCCCCATTCTTTTTGTAACCTCAAGATAGTATATAAGTTTCTGTACCTCATTAAGGGTTGGGCAATCATTCTGTGATGCTCCCTGTGCACATGTTAATAAAATTGGTACACCTTTTATTCCATTAGTTTGTCTTTTGTGAGTTGATTTTCCAGCAAACCTTCAGAGGGCAAAAGGGAAGGTTTCCCTTGGCTCCTCCACAAAGGCAGCTGAAAGAAAACTCGTTTGATGAGAGGAACTGAAGCGTTGAGGAAGAGGAATGGAGTGAGATCAAAACACATCCCCTGACAGGGAGCAAATTCAGAATGACTTCTACGGCCACAAAGAAATCCATTCCACCTCTGTTTATAGAAGGTCTCTAGATATTGGTCAGTCATTACAGGGTTTTTCATATTTAAGAAGGCTCAGAGCCTATGGAGTAGAAAACAAGAGTAGAGTCTATAGAGTTTTATTTAGTTTAATATTAATAAAATGAGAATAATAAAGCTCATAGTGATTAAGTCTTTTGCATGGTATATAGCTCATTAAGATTTGCAAAAAATAAAAAAGGACACACTTGAACTGAATGATATATAGGCCTCAACCCTAAATTGTAAGACATTTGATGGTTTCTATGTGCTCAGGGTGTTTACTTTGGGGAAAGTGAAAATTCTGGGTAGCATCTGACTTCTGCTTTTAGAAAGGAGTAGGTTGAGAACAAAGCTAGAGATCTGTGAGAGAGGAAGTGCGAAAAAGAAGGAGTAGAATTTTAGAGTTACAAGACTTAGCCCTAGTTTTAGCCCAAGAGGAAGAAACAGACCAATAGAGGAAGGTTTCCTGAGATTCCAGCTGGTTGCAGACCCCTCTGTGCTCAGTTTCCCTACTGCATCATGGCATTTCCAGCCCACCACGCGGAGTGAAGGGTAAGCAATGAGGTGGAATGACCCGAAGGAGACAGGGCAGGAACTACCATTTGGGCCCAATTTGGCACCAAGACCATTTGGAGCCTACGAATCCATGACAGAATCTAATATCTGTATCTGTGGGACACAAACTCTCATGGAGTGAAGGTCAAGTTGCTTCAAAGGCAATTTCATCAACAGAGGAGACTAAATTGACATGAATACCCAGGGGCAGGGCACAATTGTCAACAATAAGTCATAAATAGGGATAATTTTGCTGGGTCAAAAAGGGAGAATGAGTGACCCCAACACACTCCGTGGTGGGGTTGCTTTTCAGTAGAAGGGAAAGAAGAAATATTTCAATGGTACCCTAAAATATATCTGCAGAATATATGCCAAAACAGTGGATGCACTGTAACAGCAGAAGACGGCTAAGCCTGGAATGCTAAATATTCCTTTTAGCCAAAGCTCTTGGTCTCAGCCATAAAATGAGGGCTCACGGAGCTGTAGCTGTTACTGAAATGGTGCTTTGTGGCATCAGTCATTTGCATTGTGCCCGTAAACACTGCAAATAGTCATCAGAAGCAGTATTTCTGAATCCCGAGGGCCTTGAATTTGGACATGGCTTAAGGACACCTGTATAAGTTAGATGACCTTTTTGTTGTTGTTTATTTTTTTAATTTCTCTTGCTTTGTGAAGAAAAAGACATATCACTCTAACATGATAAGGTCGTTTGTGCCAATTTTTTTGTAGGGCAGGTTTTTACTGAGCTGACTGGTTAGAATTAGAAATCTATACCTGTAGAACTCCTTCTGGCCTGAAAAGTAGAGATTGTTTTCCAAACCCTTTTTCAAGTTAGTCCTTGAAAGGACTACATTTCTTACGACACCACTCTGATGGAAAGCATTGTCAAGTTTCTCATAACTTCTCAAAGAGTGATTCTTCCCTTTGTTCTGAAATCAAACTCATGCACAGAAAATATTTTAGTGTTTTTGACAGTATAAGACATCCAGACAACCCTTATAAAGGGGACAGAAGCAAGACCCCAAGATAAGACAATCTTTAGATCAGTGAAGTGAAAATATTTCAAAAAGGAATAAACTACGTACAACAAAACTTTAGCAGAATGCAGCACGTGATAAAGACAAGGCCCTGTGGGCATTTGAAAGGGAAAAGATCTTTACAGGTTGATCCAGTAATTATTTTCTGGAATTGGTGGGGAAGTGATGGGGAGCTGTGTTGCACACAAGGGGGAAAATGTCTAAGTCAATATAGTGGGTTTTCTAAATACTCAGATCAATGTTATTGACATACCATTTTAACATCTTTTTCCACTATTTTCTTCAATATTTAAACTCTCTCCAGTTTATGATCATGGTTTAGTTTCATTCAACTTTAGTTTCTTAGTAAGAGCCCCCTTTACTGATCTGTTAATTAATTCCTTCTGACCTCTTTGACTTGACATGTCTTCAAAGAAAGGAAATCAACCTGATTTAGCCCAGGATCACGTGATCACTAGAGCAGAGCAAGGACAAATTCTCAGGGTGACTTCTCACTAGGCAAGGTTGCTAGACATGGTAGTCTAACACTGATAAAAATTGAGGGAAGTTCACTGTATTCTTTGGACTTCTAAGGAAAGGTTCTTGACTCCTAATATTTTCCCCTACAGGCCAGGGACAGCTTTAACATGTTAGACGACATAAGGTACGGGATACAGCCTGTGGGGAGGAGGAGATGGGAAATGTGGAAAAGGACACAAGGAAGAAGTGGGGGAAAATGCATCCTCTACATAATGAATCTAACCTTCCTGAATTGCTCTTTTTAATCAAAACTTTAAAAAAAATAATTTCCTGAATATTCAAACTTGCATGTGTTATGAAATTTCCTTCACCTTCGTATCTTTAAGTTTTCTCATTTCTTTCATTCATTCATCTGTCAAATACATTATAATGTCAAGCATGATTCCAGCCACTGGAATACATCAGTAAATAAGAATTTATATTCAGGTTGGAGCAGATAAACGGGTAAAAACCAACCAAACAAACCAAAAACCATAAAAAGCATAAAATGGGAAAGGGGTAAGGCCAGAAAGGAGGATAGGCTTAGTTCATACAAGGCCTTTGGCAATGTGTTTGGATTTTATTTTACTTGTAACGGGACATTATTGAAAGGAAAGGTGCTAAGCAGGGAGTGATAATGATCAGACTCATGTTTTAAAAGGACTATTTCAGCTGCTGTGTGGGAACCAGATTGCAAGTGGATAGGAGCTGAAGCTGGGAGACTATTTAGGAGGCTGTCTTAGGAGTATGGATGAGTGATGATCATTTGGACTAGGATGATAACAGTGGCCATAATTGAAATATATTTTGGATATACAGCTTACCAATGGAGTGAAAGAGGAAAAAAAAAATAAAATTTTAAAAAGAAATTAAATATGATGCCTGGGCATGGGCCTGAACACTAGGATGGATAGAATTCTTTTGCAGAGGAATTTTAGGTGCTTTCTAGAACATGTGTAGTAATTGATGTGTTCTATTTTCCAGTACATGTATGAAGTTATTACATGATGAAGAATTTAAGTGTTATTTAGGGAGAAATCCATGGATAACACTCACATCTTTATGCCTTCCAAAATCATGCATCCAATCACATATTTGTCATCCCCCCCCCTTGGAATTTTCAGAGACAAAAGAGACATCACCGCTGCCACCCTAGTTCAAGTCTTGGACTAACATAACAGCCTGCTAACTCATCTATCTAGTCTTCTTACCATTTTCCCAGTCATTCTCCATGTAATCGTTTGAGGGACCTCTTAAAATTATAGCTTGCTTTCCTGCCTAAAATCCTCCAATAGCTTTTCATTGTACTTCAAATAAAATTCAATGTTCTTGCCTGGCTCTCTAAGATCCTACAAGATCTGGCTATGTCAGCTTCTCCAGCCTCATCAGCTTCTCCACAAGATCTGGTTATGCCAGCCTCTCCAGCTCATCAGCTACTCTTCTTTGGCATTGCTCTGCTCTTGCCTTTCTCTTTGCTCCTTGAGCATGTGCTGCTCATTATTGCCCCAGGGTTTCTCTTCTTGCTGTTCCCTCTGCCTGAAATGCTCTTTCCTGAGATGAGATGGTCCCATGTCATCATTCAGGCCTCTGGTCATATAGCCCGTTCTCAGAGAAGCTTTCCTTGCCCACACATTAAACAGGTATCCCCCAAGACACCCTCCAGCATTACTCTGTTGGAATTTCTTTCATAGTGCTCATCCCTGACTGGCATTATTTTATTTGTTTTCGTCTTCATTGTCTTTCTCTTCCCTGGAATGTTCACCCCTGTATCCAGACGACCTAAAACAATATTGGCGCATAGCAAGTACTCAATAAGATTTTATCAAATACAGGAATTTTCATTTTGGGCAACATTTTGATAGGAAAGAATCTGACGCAAGCCCAGTACGCAGCAATAACAGCATACGTCCCATTCAGTGACCAACTGAGTGCTAAGCACTCCTTAGCACTTTGAAATTTAGAAGCAGAAATGTTAAAGGAACTGTCTTAGCACTTTAGGGGAAAGGCAAATGAGGAAGGCAGAACAAAAGACAAAGTTAGTATATACTATATACATACATGTGTGGCATAAAATATACTAATCTATGAGCAGCCTAGAACAGTGTTAGCCCCTCAATAAATTTTTGTTGAGTAACTGAATGAATGAATGAATACCTGTGACTTAAAAGCTTGCACGTGATTTGACCAAAGGTGAAAATAAAACAATTGAACTTTAACTAATTGGGATATTTTTAGTCTAAAACAGGAATTATGCCGAAAGGGGGGAAATGCAGTTTACTTGAGGCAGATTCACATTAAACAGAACCGGCTTCGGCACCATAACTATGGAAGCAGAGGAGCGGCCCCTCCTTACATCTTGCCAGGTGCGGGGCAAGTCCCACCACCTTCATCTTACCTGGCCAGTGAGAGGTGAGCGCCTCGCTCCACTGCCTTAAGCGCTCTGTTGGAACAGCCAAATAAGTCAGGCGATCAAATAAATATTATTCCCAACTACTCATGTAACTAGCCAACATTCAACGTGATAATCTTGACCCTTCATATCTCTTGACCCTTTTATTCTCATTAGACAGCATTCACTGAGTTATTAAACAAAGTGAGGCAAATGCTTTTATTAAAATGAATATTAAGCCTAATATCTGTTCTTAAAAGCATAGCCAATTTGGGGATAAAATCAGGTTCAATTTGCTTTATTTTTGGTTTTCAAGAAATGCTAAACCAAAATAATGAGGAAAAACAGATACTGCTATATTTAATGGATATAAAATACCTTTCCTGGAAAAGAACCAGTTAAAGCTAATACATATTTAAAATAGGTGCATTTAAATATCAGAAAAAATTTCACAAGAAAATTAACAATCTGTACAAGTGATGAACAATAATTAAGAGTAATAATAATTAATATGATACCACCAACAGTAACAATACATTCAGAAAGATTCTTACCAAGCCACCACCAATGACAGCTACTTTCTTCCTCTGAATGTCAGATGAGTCCATAGCTGCTGAAGTATTTTTCACAACTCTTGCTTCTGCCACGGAGAGAACCGTCTCTCCTACACACTGATTTCTCTCAGTTTTTATGCTGCCCAGAGCCTACTGCATTTGAGAGCCAGTAGGAATGTTTGGTCAGGGCTAATTTCCCTTGATAGCAGTTAACCCATTAGTAGTCCAAAGTACAATCAGCTCAGCTTTAAGAAAAAAAAAAAACGGAATTCATTACAATAACGAAATTTTGAAAAATACAACCAATTGAGGACACTCACTATTTTATGTGTAAGACAGGAATTTTTTAAGCAGTCTTACGGCTTTTCTTCTTCTTTTTCTACAGCATGTATTCTTAGTTTCGTTTTCATTCATGATTAACCATGAATGAAACCTCCCCCATCTAAAGCATCTTCTACAACCTTAGGAAGTAAAATGACATGGTTCACAACTCACCTGTGGATTATTCTTGTTACTAAGACCAACCAGGAATTTGACTTGAAGGGTCCTTGTAGATTGTCTTTAACAGACTACGAGGGAAATTTTTTAGCAATGTCTTAATATTCTCCTTAGTAAGATTTTGGATTGTGTAACTGACCGTACTTCCTGTTTTCTTTTGTTTTCAGCCTGGATGCCAGAAAACTTAAAACCTACTTTGTATATTACGGCGAAGGGATGTGGTTAATACTATGCTTCTGTAAACTCACTCCTGGCTTCATATTAGCTATTCACTTTTTTGTCTTTTTTAACCCATTTGGGTTTTTGTGCATATCTGTGAATTGTAATTTTTTTCTGGAACATAAAATAAGAACATAAATGAAGATGCTTCTTCACTTTCAGTGAGAGCCCAAAGAATTCAGAACAGTTTTTCCTTGGTTGGGAATTAAACATCATTCAATAGTGACCCCTTGTGGATAAGTAAAGTTAAATATTTTATTTATTTATTTTGAATAGGTGATATATTCACATGATATCAAATTCACAAGACACAAAGGGGTACACAGTGAGTGAATAGTAATTCTTTTCCTAACCCTGACCCTTGGCCACCTATTTCTCCTGCCCAGAGACAACTGTTTTGGTGTGTGGATACCTTATTCTCCTACAAGCTTGTTATGTCCTTGTTCTTTCCTTGTCTCTCTCTCCCTCTCTCTCTCTCTGTCCCTTCCTCTCTCATTATCTCTCTCTTGCTTTCACACTCTTCCTGCTTTCCTTCCTTCCTTTCTTTTTAAGCATAAATGGCAGTAAATTTTACACTCTTTCTCACACCCTTTCTATTTTTTCACTTTACGACATATAGCTCGAGAATTCTCCAATATCAATATACAGAGAACTGTATCATTTTTTAAAAGCTTTTAAAAATTACGGACTGTAACACAAGTGTAAAGTATATCAACTTACTATAAAGCAAGCACACACGTAACTACCACTCAGGTCCAGAGAAAGACCATTTCCAGAATCCCAGAAGTCTATGTGTCCCTTGCTAATCACCTCTCCTTTACAGAGGTAACCACCATACTGGCTTTATTACTTCTTTGCTTTTATTTATGATTGTGCCACCATACATACATTCCTAACATAGTTTAGTTTTGCCTTTTTCTGCTATACATGAACTCATACTGGTTTTTTTCTTTATACAACTTGTTTCTTTTTCTGAATACTATTTCTTTAGTTCATCTGTGTTGCTGCATGCAGCTCTTTTTTTTTTTTTTTTAGAGACGGGGTCTCGCTCTTGGTCAGGCTGGTTTCGAACTCCTGACCTTGAGCTATCCACCCGCCTCGGCCTCCCAGAGTGCTAGGATTACAGGCGTGAGCCACCGCGCCCGGCCCTGCATGCAGCTCTAATTCATTCATCTCATTCATTCATTATTGTCATATATTATTTAATCCATTCTATTGTTGATGGACATTTGGGTGTTTTCAATTTTTTTAATATCCTGAATAATGTTGCTGTAACACAAATTCTTATATATACAATGTAGTACACGCATGCATGAGTATCTCTAGAATTTATATGCTCCCTATGCATATTTTTAACCTTCCTAAATAAACCAAAGTTTCATTTCAAAGTAGGGTACTAACTTGAACTTGACACAGTGTATGAAGTGTGTCTTCATCCTCATCCACATCCTCACCAACATGTGTATTTCAGGAATTTTGGGGTTTTGCCAGTCTGATGGGCGTACACTATATCTCACTTCCTTTTAATTTGTAGTCCTTTGATTATTAGTGGAGTTGAGCACCTTTTTACCTGTTTATTCACAATTTGCTTTTCTTCTTTTGTATAGATATAAATAGATTTTTGGGGAGGTTGTCTCTTTTCTTTTTGACTCTCACTGGATATGAGCTTTATCGTTTACATATGTTGCAAATAACTTCTGGTTATCTTTTGATGAAAGGATATTCTTCGTTTTAACATATTCAAATTTATCAGTCCTTTCCTTTGTGGTTAGAGCTTTTCATGTCATGTTTTATAATTTGTTTCATAAGCTTGAGGACATGAGGATATTCTTCTATGTTGTCTTCTAAAATATTTATAATTTACCTTTCATTTCTAGGTCTATAATCAACATGGCATTAGCTTTTTTGAATGTTATGATATACAAGCCAAAATTTTATTTTTTTTCCCCCAAATGAATACTCACTCTTCCTAGTACTACTAAATAAAAAGACTTTCCTTTTCCCACAGCTGCCTTTGTTGCAGGTCCGTGTTCATATATGTGTGGGTTTGGTTTCAGGTTTCTACACTATTTCATTCCATCTAGTCTATACTTGCCTAGACCAATGCCAATTCCACAGCCAAATTACTAGAGCTTTAAAACACTCCTTGACATCGTAATCAATTCACCCACCTTGTCCTTCATTACAAATTTCTTGACTATTCTTGGTGTATTACATTTCCATCTAGGTTTTAGAATAAGTTTGTTAATTTCATGAATAAAAACCAAAACCAAAACCAGAAAAACTGTTGGGATTGCTTTGAAGTTGCAGAGCTATCTGAAAAGAATAACAGATTTAAGCTACTCAGTTTTCAATCCATAAACATAGTATATCTCTCCCGCCATTTTTTTGTCACCTCCAAGTCTCACAAAGTTTTATTCTTTCACCTGCAGAGGTTTTGCCCTCTTTTATTAGATTAATTTTAGGTGTATATTTTTATTTTATTATAAATGATATCTTTAATTTCATTTCTACTATTGCTAGTATGTAGACACAATTAATTTTTGTTTATTGGGCTTTCGTCCCTCAACATTACAAAACTATTTTCTTAATTCTATTAATTTGTCTGCAGATTCTTCTGGATTTTTTTTTCTCACCACAATTATAATGATGGTTTTGTTTCTTTCTTTCTTATTGGTTGACTGAATGATTACCTTACTGTGCTGGCTAGTCTCTTCAGGACAATGTAGAACAGAAGTGTATTTCTTAAGTTTCAAATACATGGGATTTCCTAGTTATCCTGTTGTTATTGAATTTTAGCAACATTTCATTGTGGCCAGGTAATATGCTCTATAGATCTTCAAACATTTAAAACTGGTTAAGACTTATTTTATGGCCAAAAAGAAAAGGTAAATTTCTGTAAGTGCTTTCTACGTGCTTGAAAAAATGTGTGCCCTGTAGTTATTGTATTTTCCTATACATATCCATTAGGTAAAGTCTATTAATCATGTGCTCAAAATTTTCATATTCTTACTAACTTGTGATCTGCTTGTTTTGTCAATTACTTAAAAAAATCTCACACTGTGATTGATATTTGTCTATTTCTTCAGAGTTCCTCTCTGTATGGAACTATCCACCTTTAAAACTGCTACCCATTACTGGTGAAATAAAGCTTTTATCATTATGAGGCACCCTTTTTATCTCAAAGAATGATTTTTGCCTTAAAGTTTAATTGCTTAATATTAATATTAGATTTTTATATTTACATATTATATCTTTTTCAACTTTTTTATTGTCTTCTAAAATATTTATAATTTACCTTTCATTTCTAGGTCTATAATCAACATGGCGTTAGTTTTTTTGAATGTTATGATATACAAGCCAAAATTTATTTTTTTTCCCCCAAATGAATACTCACTCTTCCTAGTACTACTAAATAAAAAGACTTTCCTTTTCCCACAGCTGCCTTTCAACTGTCTTGTATCCTTGTGTGGCCTTTGTAAACAGAATTCTGTTGAATATTTAAAAAATCCAGTCTGTATAATCTTTATCTTTTAACTTGAGCCACTGGTTTTATGTAGGTTCACTAATACGTATCTAGGTAAAGATTTTTTTTTTATGAATCCTAGTAGGGATTATTGGTTTTTTTAAAAATAGAGATTGGTTTCTTTCATCAGTTCTCAAATAATCTCAGCACCTACACCTTCAAATATTGTTTAGTCTTCAGTGTCTCTTACCCTTTTATCTGTATTTTCATCTTTTGTCCTTTTGTGTTTGATTATGGATAGTTTCTTTTAATGTATTACCCAATTCCTCAATTCTCTTTTCTGCTGTGCCTAATTAGCTGATAAACTCATCAACAGTGTTCTTAATTTTGATTATTGCAAATTTTTGTTCTGAAAATTTGATTTCCTTTCCTATATACTAAATTATTTTTAGTTTCCAGTACCCTTGCCAAAATTCTCAAGCTTATGTTTATTACTTAACATAATAAAAATGATTGCCTTATGATCTATGTCAGATCATTCCTATTGTGGGTTTATTTTCTCTTTTTTTTGAGACAGAGTCTCACTGTGTTGCCCGGGCTAGAGTGCCGTGACGTCAACCTAGCTCACAGCAACCTCAAAGTCCTGGACTCAAGCAATCCTTCTGCCTCAGCCTCCCAAGTAGCTGGGACTACAGGCATGTGCCACCATGGCTGGCTAATTTTTTTTTGTATATATTTTTAATTGGCCAATTAATTTCTTTCTGTTTTTAGTAGAGACGGGATCTTGCTCAGGCTGGTTTTGAACTCTTGATCTTGAGCAATCCACCCGCCTTGGCCTCCCAGAGTGCTTAGGATTACAGACGTGAGCCACCGCGCCCTGCCGTGTGGGTTTATTTCCATGGTTGTTTATTCACATCTTTGTGAGTATGTATCTTATCTAATTTCCCTGTGGGCATTTTAAACTTTGAGTGCTCAAAATTGTACTTGGAAAAAACCAAACAAAGTGTAAGTAGTTTGAGACTTACGATACCAGTATATTGCTTTAAAGATTTATTTTTGCTTGCACGTGATTCACCCGTCAGTCACTGTGTATTACTGAGGTCTGTCTGTCTCTGAAATAGTTGTTCTTTTTGTATCTATATTGTCCATATAAGACTAAACTAGTGATCTTCCTGCTTTTTGCTGTCTTTTAGCCTAAGCGTTTAAAATCTTTTCCCACAAGACATCACGTGCTCATTTTAAATGTTATTCATCTGAAAGACAAACTCTCATGGAAGTTCTCAGTGGCAGTTTGAGTACAGATAAGATAGTCTGAAGTTTACTTACAATTCTGTGCTTAATAGCTGGAAACTTACCCTTTATCTTTGACCCAAAGAAGCACACATTCAGTTGTATATTATTATTTGAGTAACATTGTATCACTTTACTTATTTTTTAAAAACAACTTTCAAATTTTGATACTTTAATTCTTATATATAACATATTGTGACCCACCTCTCAAATAATCTAGATAAAACAATGTTTTATAAAATTGAAATTGACTATGAGGATGCTAATAACTGTTGTTTTATGATGTTTCTAGATCATTTATGAGGTGGGTGAAAAAAGCTTTTATTTATGGGCCAAAAAATTATAAATCAAGCAGAGAGTTTACATAAAAGAGATTAATAATGAATCATGCAGTTCTATGCAGCTTGTAAACAATATGTTACTAGACTGATAATTAATGGTTATTATTACTTTGTTAGTAAGTGCCAGCTCTTTTCTCAGTTCACTTTTAGAATAGGTAAAATTATTTTGTATTAGTACCTCTCAGGAATTTCCCTAATCCCTGTAATATGGAGAGTCAGTAGTAACATATGATTGTTTCTCCAAAGAAGTATCAAATCTCATCTTGCTTTTTTTTTTTTTTTGGATGATCCAAATCTAAATGAAATTTGAGTTGATACAGTAGCTACATTTTATAACACCTGAATAATTTGTATTGGATGTTCTTTGAGTTGGAAGAAGATGGAAGAGGTAATTAACTTTTTGTATGAGGTTAGGCAGAAGAAAACAGATCTGGGTAGAATGACACAGTCTATGACTTTTAGAAGTTGAAGGATAACATGAGGTTCCCAGTGCCTGGTAAGAGAAAGAACAGCAAAAGCTGGAAAAAAGTCCAATGATTATAAAGTTCCAGTTTTGACCATGGCTACTTATCCCACTTATCCTAAAAGTCAGGTAGAAAGCACTGCTTTGGAGAAGCCTCAGGAAGGTTCAAGATCACCGAGACCTCCTTCCTTCTCTAGATTACTTTCTGGAGGGAGAGAAGAGCTGATAGACTGTTTTCCCCCAATCTCAGAGCCTGAAGTACTTGAGACTGTGGGACAAATTAGGGATTTTCAGAGTGATTTGTGTCAATAGCAGCAAGCAATTCATCCTCATTGAGATTCAGTTATTTGTTAATCCCTAAAATGGGTACTTTTACCACAGAATGATTCCAAGAGGAATATACTTTTGTAAACTAAAATAAAATCCTAAGCCTCTCACTGATGGAACAGGCCTTCTTTGGCAAGGGGACCGCAGAGAAACCTTAAATTTGAGTTCCCAGCCCTGACAGGATGGGAGGTCAGTCACATCTCATTGTACCCCTCCACCCTGTTCCTAACAGCCATCAGGCTTTTTTCTTAAGGGCTAAACAGAAACCAATCTCGTGATCCAGACCAGCATTCTTTTTTAATAAGAGACTACCAAACTTGAGGCATGTGTTCCTGGCTTTTGGCTGGGGCTCTGATTTCTAGCCTGTTGGAATGGCCACCAACAGGCTGCAACCTTTTATGAAAAGTAAAGCTCTCCTTTCTAAATTTATGAACCTTGTTATTTCTTCAGTTAACACTTTACGTCAGGCACTGAATATTTCCACTTCTCTGTTCACATTTATATATTTAACAAATAAGCATTATTGGGAATAATAAAAATTTATGAAAAGAAATTAAAATTTAGTAGAGGATCAATCAATCAATACAATATTTGCTCTCTTGTTTTTGACATTCTCAGACTGTTAAAGTTGACAGAACATTGTCTCACTTTGTTTGACGAACTCAGCTTGCTCAATAATTGTTTATTCGTTTTACCAGGTCTTTGCACTTGCAGCTCTCTGCCCAGAATGCTTTTCTATCATTGCATGGCTGGCTCTCCTTGTTTAAGTCTCAGCTCAAATACAGTATCTTAAGCTTGATTACCTTATCTAAAAAGAAGTACTTCCTCCATCATTCTTGAAACCTCTTCTTGCTTATTTCTTCTGTTGTGTTCACTATTATAGAAAACTACCTGGTTAATTTGTTTACTTACATGTTTAACAAATAGATATTGGTGAAAGGAAAAAGATAGGAAAGCAAATAGACTCCAGATACAATTCTGAGGTAGAATGGCCAAAATTTGTTGGTTAATTGGACCATGTACTCGTGAGTTTGGGAAATGGGGCAGATTTCAGGAATCAAGGAAAACTCGTGGGTTTCTAGCTTGAATGACTGGTGGTACCATTTACTGAGCATGAAAGACTGGGGTGGCAGTGCCCATTGATTAGGAGTTACCATTTGGGGTATATCGAATTTGAAATATAAGTATTGAGTTAGATGACTAAATAGAGATATTGAGTATAGCATTGGATATGTGATTCTGGAGCTGGGAGAAACCTAGGCTGGAAAAATAAGTTTGGCATCATCAGTATATCAGCACAAAGATGGTACTGAAAACTATGAGAGTGGAGAACTCACCTAAGGAGAGAAGATTGGTTGAGAAAGAGAATAATAGCACTTATAATTCAATGCCATTTACATAAAATTTTTAAAATGCACGAAACAACTGTACAAATTTTACAAGAGTACATATAAACAAAAGGACACAAATAAAACATTATCATTGTTTTCTAGGCGTCTGAGAGGAGAACAGATACAGGAAATAGGAATAGAGATAGAAAAGGCAATAAATATTTAAATAAAGTAAGAATGGATTTTATACACCATAGTGTGTCATAAAGTTAGTGTAGTTCACTCAAGCCTCCCTATCTGAGGTCCCAGGAAAATTTTTTTTGAAGGGCGGGGGGGAAGGAAAGACCATTTAAGACTGAGCTCATTTATACGTGAGAATCTGGCGAAGATTAGTACGAAGGTGTAGCCAGTGAAATAAAGTGAGGATGGAGGCGGGGGAGGGAGAGAAGGAGAGTTAAATATTTTAAACATCAAGAAAGAGATATTCCCAAGGGGAAAGTGTGTCAGTTGTGTCAATGCTACTGAAAACATAGAAAACTGTTTATTGGATTTGCAACTTGGAGGTCATTGGTGACCTTGACAAGAGCAGTATCGATGGAGCGATTCGGCGGGAGGCAGACTGTAATAGAGTGAGGAAAGAATGAGAAGTGCAGAAGTGAAGATGTCGATCAACTATGTCCTAGAAATGAGGAGGTAGTTGAAGTGGTATGCTAAGTTGCAGCAGCTTTTGTTTGTTTGTCTTCAATATGAGAACTAAGGCAGCAACGTTACAGTATTAACTTATGGCAGGGGCCAAGAAAGAGAAATAAACCAATGAAGTAGGGAAAAGAGTGGAAAATTAAATAGGCCATGTTCTTGAAGGGGCATGAAATCCAGCGTTATCAGAGGAATTGATCTTTTTCTTTCTTTTTCTTGGGAAGTGGAGAGAGTCGTTGGCTAACTTTTTGTTGTTGTTAATTTTAGTGTTTTGTGAAGTCTTTGTACATGCACATAACCTTGAAAAAAAAAAGTTGTACAGGATATCCAACATAAACAGTAGTTGCCCTCTCTACTGCTCTGTCATTTACCCTTGCTCAGAGGCATCACTTCCAACTCCCTGGTATATACTTCCATATTTCTGAATATTACTTCCTGGGTTTTTTTAGTTTGTGGTTTTAGGTATTAGATCATGACGTCTCACTACCGAAGATGAGGATTAATGTTTTTTCACTATCTCCTAATCTCTCCAGACCCCCGTATTTTTTCCATCTCCCTATTCTTTCAATATAGTTACATCATAATTTTGGTTAGATCAATATTCAACATATGATTTATTATAACTATGGCCATTCAAATTAGATAATTATTATTCTTCCTTTCCTACAAAATACAACTATTTTTACTTCTCAACTTCATAATTATTGTGTTTTTTTCCCCTTTGGTTACTTTTCTAAGACTTGTCATAAATTCAACCTCCAAACTCTCCCCCAATCTTCAAAATCTCTTCTCAATACATTCAAAGCATTAGAAATGCTATATTTTTGAAGAAATATCTCCTGGAGGCTGTGATCTGCTCCTGTCTGAGATGGCTGATTTCTGTGCTAAGTGTACAGCTGTCATATCCTCATCCAGGGAATTTTCCATGTCTATCTCCTGTGTCAAAGATCCTATTTTCAGAAGCCCGTAAGTTCCTCTTTTACAGTTTATTCCCTAGTTATGGTGGCACACTTTCTTGAGGAGTTTTCTGAAAAGAAAAAAAAAAGTAGCTAGGAAGCAAAGTTTCTGAGATATTAACCATGTGAAAATATTTTTATTCTATCCACACACTTGATTTGGCTGGGTATAGAATTAAAAGTTGGAAATCATTTACCTTCAACAGTTTGAAGACAGCGATCAACTGTTGTCTGGCTTCCAATTTTGCTGATGGGAAGTTCTAAGGATTCCTAATCCTTTTTATGGGACTTACTTATTTTTCTCTCTGGAGGATTCTAGCCTCTTCTCTTTGCCCTCAGTATTCTAACATTTCTTGTTGACATGACTTGTTCTGGCTAGTTCATGTCTACTAGGTCTACAACATTTTAATTTTTAAAGGTTTCTTCTACTTTTCTTAATGTTTCTCCTACATTATTCAGATGTTGAACATACTGGACTGTTTCTCTAATTTTATGAACTTAGCTCTTTTATTTCCTTCTCTTTGAATATTTTCTGTACTTTCTGGGAGACTTTTACAGTTGTGTCTTCCAAAGTTTCTGTTAAGCTTCCTCTAAGAAACCCCCTGGTAACCTCCCAGGCTGGGAGGTATCCTAAATAAGAATTTTCAAAAAGTCTTCATTTAGAATAATGAGAACATTTTGGTTGATAAGATTTGAACCTTGCTATCAATTTTGTCAACCAGGTGTTGAGATTTAGAACAGAGTTAAAAGAAAACCATTGCATTGTTCCCCTGTCCCTCATGGCAGGACATTGATTACACCCCAACTTGAACAGAAAGCAAAGTAAAACAAACACTAATAAACCAGGAAAGTATCAACAAGAAGAAAGCAAGTCAATATTATTATCAGACAAGTCCAGGGTTTAAGGGAAAAAAGCAAACTCTCAGCAAAGTAAAAACATGATTAGCCGGGCGCGGTGGCTCACGCCTGTAATCCTAGCACTCTGGGAGGCTGAGGCGGGTGGATAGCTCAAGGTCAGGAGTTCGAAACCAGCCTGACCAAGAGTGAGACCCCATCTCTAAAAAAAAACATGATTTTAAATACATAAAAGATTGCACCCTAAAATGAAGATGTATAATGTCAAACATTAATCTAAAAGCTTTAAATACATTTTCATTATTAAGTAACAAAAATAAATTAACTAAGCCAATGGTTTCCAAGTTTCAATCATTTATATAGCACCTTTACAATATACTTAATATTTTGCTTCAAATCGATATACATTTTATTTAGGTTAAAATGGAACTTCATATGGCTGGTGCATATAGAAAAATCAGTTTCACTAATAAATAGAAGGGAAACACACAAAGAAATACTTGGATGCTGTTGGGCATCAATTTTCTCTTATATCAACAGGAATAATAAAGGTACCTATCTCATCGGGTGCTTTTGAGTGTGAAAAGAATACAAGTAAAGTGCTTAGAAAAATTTCTAGAACATAATATGTATCATAGATGATTGTTAAAAGAGACTAAAATAACCAATTTATAAAAAGGCTTTAATTTGGATTTTAAAAAGTTAAACTGTATGGTAGAAATAGGAGATATGCTCAAATCAAAAATGAAACAAAATACAATAAAATGAGAAATATACATCAGGCAAACAATAAACAATTTAAAACTGATATAGAAATATCAATATTTTTTAAAGAGTTTAAAATAACAACCAACAATAGGAATAGAAAGGGACATTACCCAATGAAGAGAGAATCTATGAAGAAACGGTAAACTTAAGTTTATTGAGGCATTGTAACTGCAAAAAATGTACTAAGAAACTGGATAAATAAAATTCTTTATATTCATGCAAGGCATACAATTAAGTTAAAAAGATCATGGCTATGTCTCAAAAGCATAGGATTCGGTTATAGGCCATTAAAACTTTAAAGTGAAATTTAAAAACCATCGTTTGCATACCAATATGTGAAACAAAAAATACACAGGTGAACTGAAAAGATACATATTAAAATAATGATAGCTGCTAGGAATACAGGGAAGAAAATGTTACTCCATTATTAATAGCATTTTATTTTTTGAGGGATATGAAGCAAAAACATCAAAATGATAGCATTTTCTAGAAAATGATAGTACCTGTTAGCAAATATTTATTATTGTAGTTTTCGGTTAAATCAATGACAAAAATCAATGACAATATTACAATAATAACAATATTATCTTCACATTAAACATTAAAAGTGTTGTTTGCCTTTTGATGCTGGAAAGAGTAAACATATGATGAAATAGGTAGCTCATTCTTTCCTAAAACCATTGTTTTATCTTTTGATTCTGATTTTTTTCTTTTATTTTGAAGTTCTACCTTCTAAATAATCCTTGGTTTCATTTTTTCATCAAGTATTTCAGTAATTTCCGAATCATTAGTTGACAGAGAGAGGAGATACTGAGTTACAAAAAATACCCGTGCGTTTTCTGGAGTGTCTTGATTGTAGTTCAGCTATTACAATCTCTCATTTAAATTTTTTTATTTTAAATATGAGTCAAATTCATAAATCATACAATAACACAAACAATGTTTCCAAGAATTTTAACAGAGCCACTGACATTTGTAACCTTCCCTTGCAGGTTCTGGACTTTTGACTTCTGGATATTGTCCAGTGTTTCTCTTTATTAATTGCCATCTGGTTCCAAGCAATAGAAAGGAGAAGAGAAGATACAATTGTGGTTCAGATGCAATTTTACATCAGTTTCTGCATTTCTGTCATCATCTATCACGTTAAAGCTATATACCTTTCTTAATTTGAAAATGCATATATTGGCTATGCAAAAAACCTGTGTACAAATAACACAAATTCCAAGGTCACCTATTTATGGACATCTTTCACACTACATTTAAAAAAGAGAATTCTGAGAGTACAGGCTAAGAAGAGAAAGGAAATTGTGGATACCTCAAAATGACAAGTTAGAAGAAATAAGTAATTATTTTATTTTTGAGTAGTGAGATTATGAGTAATTCTCTATATTTTGCTGCGCTTTCCAAAATTTCTACACTTAAGATATCTGGAAGAAATGAAAAAGGGCTTCAAAATAGAACATGTAATGAGTGATTACACGGCAAATACAAAAATAAATATTGCTTTCTAGCATATTCCACCAACCAAACACTGATTTATTAGCTAATACTCTCGCCTTCTAACGGACATACACAAACTGGCTCTAAGAAAAGTCTGAACTTCATTTCCCATAATCCCCTTCTTTCTAGTTTCCCAAGAATCTGTGGGCTTTAAACACCACACTACTACAATTAGGAAGTTAACCCGCCTCCTCACTCTTTATTGGCCACTCACGCTTGGTTCTGCCCCCTCTCTAGGTTTGAGGCTGTTGATTGGATAAGAGCGGGTGGGCAGGACTGGCTCTGACAGCCGGCGCGGAGGCGTGGCCACAGCCGTCCAGAAATCTACCCAGGCTTCCTCAGCACCATGTATCGAGCACTCCGGCTTCTCGCGCGCTCGCGGCGCCTCGCGCGGCCTCCAGCCTCAGCCTCAGCTCCGGGCTTGAGTGGCGCAGCTGTCCCTCCATCCTGGCCCCCGAACGCGGCTCGAATGGTGAGCGGAGGCCGTCTGCCCCCTGGCCTCCCTGCGGTGACCTTCAGCCCTCCTGCTTGCCGGCCCGGGCGCCCGCGGGCTGGCGGGAGGGATTTCCCGGGCGTACCTGCCGAGCCCGACCCCGGGCTCCGCGCCCGCTCCGGCGTGGCGGGCCTCCCAGCTCCGGGGCGCCTCCTCCAGCGCGGGGACGGGTCCTCTGCACCAGTACGGCGCTTGGGGAGGGGCGGCCGCAGCCTGTGAGGGTGCTGCTGGGCCCGGTCCTGGCCGCCCCCCGGAGCTCCCACAGCTGGGCCGAAGCTGGGGCATTTTGGGGTAACACACCTCAGCCGTGCTTACCGCCGCGCTCCTGCCCACGGGGAGGCCACCAGCCCTGGGGCACCGGGCCGGGTGGGAGGAGGACGTTGAGAGAGAGGCGGCTCCCGCCCCTGGCCCTTGGCTGGGCCTTGCTGGCCGGACACCGGCCGCGGGCTCATCTAGTCGCCTCTGAACCGTAGCTTCTTGGTTAACCAAGGTGCAGTGAGTGCACTGCTTTCAGCCTTGCAGGGGGGATGGAAGGTTCTTAAAAGGGTTTACTTCTCATCAAATTGCCTCTTCAATTCGTTAGGCTGAATATGGTTTCCCTCACAACTTTTGTAAAACCCTGAAACTCATAAACATAGGCATAGTGTTCTGAAGCATGTTTGAGCAAATTGGATTGGACCTAACTAAAAGCTGAATCAGTACTTTTTATTCAGAAAGACAGCTAAGGAACTTCAAAGATCCAAGTTCAAGTTATGACATGCTTACTTAAGCCCTGAAGAGTGTCACCTTCGGTAAATAGGCTTTGAAAAGCATTAAGTATATATGTATATTGTTAGAAAAAGTTTGAGAAATTAATGACAGTTTAGGGAGAGTTATAATTCTGCACTCTTCACTGTGGTTTAGAGTGAGGTTTGCAGTCTAAGAGATATCTGTAATCCTACTTTGCTACTCAGTTGAGACTTTGGGCAAGTTGTCTTTGTGCCTCAGTTTCCACATGTAAAATTGAAATAATTTCAGCTACTTAGCAAGATTGCACATTTGAAAATACCATGTATTTAGTGGTCATTAAATAAATGCCGTAATAATTTTAGTACATTTTAGAACGTGTAAACTTTTTTATTTATTTTTTATTTAGGTACTATTTTGTGAGGGGGAACAGGAGAACTTCTGAATCTGTTATATCTTGTTAGGGCAAATGTCAAAAACTAGCACTGCTTCCTGTTAAGGTTGTAATATTAGCTAAAATAACATGAGGGGTAGATATTTTTTTTCGTAGTTCTAAACACATCTTTTACCCTCTAACCTTCTCTCTCAGCTCTAAAATCTCTGTTGATTTTGTCAAAAGTTCTTCCTCTTCCTACTGTTAAGAAATTTACAAAACCCTAGATGCTCTTACTTACTTTTCATTTGAAAGAACACATAAAAGTTCATTCACTAGAAAGTGTATTTTTTGAATACCTTCTATGTATTGAGCCCTGTAAATAAGACACAGTCCCTATGGGCTGGAGTTTGGAAACTACTGGGAGAGATTAAATAAACAAAGCAGTTAAATAAGCAAAGAAATCACACATGAATAATTACAATGTGATCTTTTAATTCCAGGCCATAAAATCTAGAAAGATAGATAATATTCTATATTGCAATGTAAAATCAATAAACTATTATTATGTATTTGCCTATTTTGAAACTTCGTAGTCACTTTCTATTTTAGAACCAGACAGGCTTTTTCAGGAAGAAACTGAAAACCCAAAGCACAGTGAAATCAAATGTTGAATTTTTATCCTTTGTGACAGTTTTTTTGCATAAAAAATGATTTGGATTTTCTTGAACACTGAAATACTCTTAAGCCACTTTAGACTGAGAATCTGGAAAACATTTTATTTTTTCTTTAGGAAATGCCATGGTTTCGTTTAATGGGGATGTCTTACAGGCCCAAGGACTGTATTTTTTTTTTTTGAAGCCTGTATTTTTTGGCTGAGTTAGCATGCAAATTTTGGGACCACCTTATCAGTTCCTGGGGCTTTTAGCAGTACTTGGTATTTCTAGGACTTAATAGCATTCATACTAAGGTGAACACTGAACTCATTACCCAGCCATTATTCCCTAGGAGGAGAAGTGATTGTAAATGTCAGAAACCAGTCTCTCTTCTTTGGAGCCAGCATCAACAAGGTGATGAAGAGAAAGAAGATCCTAGTATCCTTGGTGCCACTGCTGTCACTGCTAATGTTATTAGTTCTAAATATGTTTGAACATACCAGGATATTTACTTAGGATATCCAAAACAAAGATCACAATGCAAAATATTTTTATTTGTGCATTTGAGATATAAAACCCTAGCTGTTTTTGATTTACATGATAGGAGGCAAATTGGTGACACCCAGTGGGGTTGGCGTAACCAAGTTCCATTAGAGAAAAATCTAACTGCACATATTCAGCCCCTTTTATTTTACAGGATAGGGGTATAACTCAAGGACTTGTTGTGGGCTGACCTGGAGTTACCCCATCAGTTTCTTGGGTTATGGAGGTGGTGATAGAAAAGTGAATCTAAACAGCTTTTAGAGTCTAACACACGAGGGTTTGAGTCTAGGCCTTCTGCCTTGCTATCTGGGTAATTTGCTGAGTTATTTAATCTTTCCAAGCCTAGATGTCTCTTTTAAGGTGGGAATAGTAATAGTAAAATCTCCTGGGTTGGTTGTGAAAGTCAAATAGGACAATACATGAAGAGCATTTGCTATATAGCACTGTAAATGCCAGGGTATGATTATTTTTATTATTAACTGCCACTGCTTATTGGTCTAGGCCAGTCCTCTACCTACCTTTACACATAGGGGAAAAAAATGTATTTCATTGGTTAGACTTCTATATTTCTACCTACATACGATGATATTTTTCTTTTCCTGTGTCATAAAGTGTTTTGTAACTCTAGTCCCAGAGGATAACTCTAAATTAAATTTTTCTTGTTAGTGGACTATTTACTAAAATGAAATAACTTGGCTTGAGATTTTAAAATTTTAAATCATCCGGTCATCTTTATTTCATATCTAATGGAAGATGAACATATTAAAGTTCTGAATATCTCTCTGCAGTCTCCTGAATATAAACCTATCGTGTAAATTCCAAATTTCTAGTGTTTTACAGTAAGTTTTTTTTTATAATATTATAAATATTTTGAACAGTTACTAATTTTTATTAGTATAAGTTGATGTACTTGGTAGAATACTGGCTTCTCCCTAAAAGGGAGTTTGGGTCCATGAGTTCTTACTCTGGGTGGTGATTTGGCTTCAAGATGGGAGCACCCTAAATTATTTGTAAAATTGTGCATAGATGTGTTTATGTTCATGTTTCTAGAAAAAGGATCCATAGCTTTCCTCAGATTCTCACAGGATTCTATCACTCTGAAAAGGTTAAGAACTAACCTAGCCCGTCTCCCCATATCTGTACATTTACTTTAATTTATAGATGAAAAAAACTGATTTGATGAAGGTGACACGGCTACCAAGTGGTGGGTTGTCTGACTACGAAGCCTGGGCTGTTTGTATTGTACTGTGCTATCTCTCATGCATAGTGTTTATAGACCATAGCTAATCTTGTTTAAATCTATATTTACAAATTTCAAAGTATCATACTTAGACTGTTTTCAAAAGTTCACAATAAATATTAATCTAAGTGCATTGAATTGGCCAAATCTTGACCAGTAATAGGCATGCTTCTGAAGTGGAAGATAACTATTTGTATTTCAAAGGCTTTCTTTATATTTATTATCTGCGTAGTATATGAATCCTACAATCTGTCTTTAACATCTGCTTTAATAAATTTGTGTGGTCCCAAAATTTGCATGCTAGTCTAAACCAGAAAGGTCAGCCAAAAAATATAGGCTTCAAAAAAATACAGTCCTTGGGCCTATAAGATGTCCCCATTAAACTAAACCATGGCATTTCCTAAAGAAAAAATAAAATGCTTTTCAGATTCTCAATCTAAAGTGGCTTAAGAGTATTTCAGAGTTCAAGAAAATCCAAATCATTTTTTATGCAAAGACTATCACAATAGATGAAAATTCAACATTTGATTTCACTGTGCTTTGGGTTTTCAGTTTCTTCCTGAAAGAGCCTGTCTGGTTTAGAGGGTGACTACCAAGTCAAAACAAAAATTTCTCAAGGAAAGAACTGAAGGCAGGGAGTAGAATGAGAATCAAAATGGAATTTTATGTCTTTGTGATTAGTAAGATTTTTTTCCCTTTACAACTGATAAGATGCTGATACTTGGTTTCTTTTCAAGCTGTAACACTACCTTATTCTTGTTTTTAGGCAAGTCAAAATTCTTTCCGGATAGAATATGATACCTTTGGTGAACTCAAGGTCCCAAATGATAAGTATTATGGCGCCCAGACTGTGAGATCTACAATGAACTTTAAGATTGGAGGTGTGACGGAACGCATGCCAGTAAGTGGCTTTTGTGGAAATGTTAGCTTATTTTGGATGAACCAGGCTGTATTCACATAAGTCACTTTAGTTTATAAATAAATATTTAAAAGAGTTACAATGTAAAGTTATTAGAGAACTAGCTTTGTGAGGAATAAGATGTTCTCTTTCATTAAAATGTCAGAACTTTTTGAAGTTTTAGCATGCTATTATTTTGAGCTATAGCTTTGAATATTTTGGATTTTTATTTGATCGAACTAAATGCTTATCTTTTTTATTCTTGCTGGGTATTTATACATTTTTACTAGGATTTTAACATTTTTATTTCAATACTCAAATTCTTTTCTTTACCACTTATTTAAAACTCTGATTTTTTTTTTTTTTTGGATATTATACTTTCTATCTTGGTTTCAGTTTCCAGAAAAGTGTATAATATACAAATATATCAAAGTATTACTCTTCACCATGTTTGACATACAATAGCATATAATAGATACCATGCTTGACATATAATAGCATATAATAGATAATATATAAATATTTGTTCAATGTCACAGAATGATTTAATGGTTAGAAAACTTTCTACCACATTTCATTAAATTTAAGGTGCCATCAATTAGAAGATGCACTGATACACACCACTAAGAAAGAAAAAGACTACCAATTAAGGTTATGACCTGTCATTGATTGTAAGGTACATCTTGATTTCAGAGATGTTAAAGTGTGAAAAGAATTGATGAACTACATAACATATTCTATGGAGCCCAACTGGAGTATGAAAAATAGTCAATGCAGGAGTGCAGGATAGGCTTTAGTAAGGTTTCATCTGGTGAGATATTCTTTAACAGTTATCTTCTAAATATACTTTTATTTTGTACAATTTAACTGCCATTTTTTTAACTCATTCTTAAACCTTCAAGACTGACTTTTTATAGGTTTGTAGAACTTCACAACAGGCCCCTGAATCTTTGAGGAAAATCTCTTTGTCATTGCCCTCAAAGCCTGCTTGGTAGCAAGGTAAACAGGGTCTGACTCCATGGTTGGGTGACAAAGGGTAGTGACCAATCCTAAAATACTCTTATATAATTCGGCTCCTGGGATTAAGGAGGTCAGCTCCAGCCAATATTGGTGGAAGTGAGCATGGCTCATGTTTTGATCGTCCTGCTCTACCCAGCAGGCTGTGTGGTTCTAGGGGTGTGTGGTTGCTGCTGCTGCTCCAGAGATAGGGCTGCCATTTGTATTGTATGTCTGTGAAGGGTAGACACTGGGACTCTTGATTTTGTCACGTTTGACTTCATCTGGATTAATTTCCTGAACTTTATTAAATATAAAACGGATTACATGTACTCTGAACTGAGTAGCATAATTAAACTCAACCCTTTTTACCTAAGGTCCAAAGGAATACGAAACCAAAAAAGATTATGAACTTCTAATGTGAGTGCATTAAGAGTAATGTGACCTGTCTTTTCTCCCCAGTGATACATTTTGCCATTTTATTTTAATGATGTTCAGTAAAACTCTTTCTGCTATGACCCTTTTTCATTTTTATGGGTCCATAAATATTGGGGTCAGTCACTCCATTCAGATAGCCAGTGTTGATTGACATTCAGTTAAGATTTTGGTAGCGGTTCAGCCCACTATGCAGTGTTTGTTCCTGTTGAAATTTAAATCCCCATTTGTTTTCATGTTTAAAGCTTTGAAGTTTCTAATCCTGTGTTCCATTTGTCTCTATTTCATTTGAATAAACATTTATAATGTTTTAATTTTAATTACTTAAAATTCAAAATGAAAATTTTCATTTTTTTTCTTTTCTGTTTGCCCCTCAGCTAATACTTACTCAGGTCCAGGTTTATGTGTTTAGTGTGTCTTACTCATTACTATACTTTGCTTTTTCTACTTTGATTGCCCTCTGAGGACTATAGCTTCTCTTTTATAAATTCGTCATTCTCTTCCTCATCTCCCTTTCTCCCTTCTGCTCTGTCCCCATTCAAACCTGGTATGGGATCTATACCACAGTCTGTATTATTAATTTTAACAAGAACTCATAAGTCACTTGTCTTACAAAAACTAGGTTATCATTTCATAAAATGTCATCAAAAGTTATCCCATTTATCATTTTAAAATTTGGTGAGGTGATTTGAGATAGACAATGAAATGATCTGCTGACTAACAGGGTCTGAAAATATGGTTACATATATCAGAAGCTATCAACTTTAAGTCTGGAGAACACTGGGTTTAAAAAATAAAATTCTTCTGAGAGAAATTTCCAGTGATTTATCACTGGAAGTGTCAAGGCTTCACTAACTTAACTAGAATATATTGCTTTTTGGCTTTGGAGTGAAATGATAACCCATTCAGTAACTGGTAATCTCATACTGATTGGCAGTTAAATATATTGTTGATTTTTTTTTTTTGTTTAAGAGAGGAAAAAAATTATAATGCAACATGGGACCCAGTAAGGGAAAATAATGGCTCTTGCTGGTGAAATGATTGAGTACCATTTGTTTTCATATATAGTGTATGAAATAAGCACATATACTTTATAGTGGTGTGTATATAATAGGATGAATAATGCATCTATGAATATGTGTGCATGTGTATGTGTGTGGATGTGAGAAGCATACACACACATATATATGAAGAGTCAATGTATTTGCCTTTGTTTGGTTCCCTAAACCAATAGATATATGATAATGGTGATTCTTGGTTCATTATTTATCTGTCTATAATCTTTATATCTTAAATGTTTTAAAGTTATAGTATTACTTAAGTTATTATTTTATGCTCAGGTGTTACATCTGCCTTAAATAATAAATTTTCATGATTAACTAAATTATAAATTTGAGATATTTTTCTGATTAATTTTAGATCCCAGTTATTAAAGCTTTTGGTATCTTGAAGCGAGCGGCTGCTGAAGTAAAC
>VBSM01002153.1:44593350-44604233 GCA_008086735.1 Cheirogaleus medius | reverse complement strand
TTTTTTTTTGAGCTAAAAAATTGGATCAAAGACTTCCTGTCACCTAAGTTCAGTTCATTTTCCCAGCTGTGTGACTAGCATCCTAGTGTTTGCCTCACTGACTACTCGCTATTTTTATTTGACTTTATTTTATGAAACTTTGTATTTTGACCTATTTTAGACTTACAGGGAATTTGGAAAAAGAGTATGAAAACTTCCTTTATATTTCTCACCCAGCTTACCTTAATATTAACATCTTACATAACCATAGTGCAATGGTCAAGAACAGAAAATTAATGTTGATACAATATTATTAACTAAAGTACAGAATTTTTCTCAAATTTGACCAATTTTCCAGTATTATTCTTTCTCTGTTGCAGAGTCCTATTCCACATTACATTCAGTTGTTCACTCTCTTAATCCCTTTCAGTCTGTAAAGGTTTCTCATTGTCTTGTATCACTTGACGCTCATAAAGAGTATTGATCAATTGTTGTTTTGTTTTGTTCTGTTCGTGTTAAAGACAGCATCTCATTATGCTGCCCAGGCTGGAGAGCAGTGGCTATGCACAGGTGCAATCGTAACTCGCAGCCTCGGACTCCTCGGCTCAAGCGATCCTCCCACCTCAGCCTCCTGAGTAGCTGGGACTACAGGAAGATATCACCACAACCAGCTTCATCAGCTGGTTTATAGAATGTCCCTCAATTTGTATTCTTCTGATATTTTCTCATGATTGGAATGATGTGATGCACTTTTGGCAAGAATACCACAGAAATGGTGTTGTGTGGCCTTGGTACCTCATATTAAGGGGTTCATGACCTCTTTATCTTATGACTTGCTTTGATTGCTTGGTTAAGTGGGTGTCTGCCGTGTTTCTGTACTATAAATGTGCTATTTTTCCCTTTGTAGTTAATAAGTATCTTGGGGAAATGTGTTGAAACTATGTGAGTCCTGTTTCTTCTCAAACTTTCACCCACAAATTTTTGTATCCATAGGTGAATCTTGTCTGTCACAGTTATTATTGTGGTGGTTGTCTAATGGTGATTATTGGGTTTTTTTCTTTCCTTCTACATTTACTTAGTGAAATTATACTATAAGAAAGAGATGTTTCTTCTCCCATGTATTTGCTTATTATATTATTTATTTATAACAGTATGGAACTATTGATATTTATTTTATTCTGAGTCCAGTACTATCATTATTTTCTCTGTGACTCAATTTGCTCTAACTTTAGCCGTTCAGGTGAGCCTTTGTGCTTTGATGAGCCCTGATTTTTTTTTAGTGTTTCCTTACTTTTCTGGGACTGCAAAATGTTCTTCATTTTGTATGCGTAGGATCTTCAACATTTCTGTAATGAAATAGGACTGATCCTGTAAACTTTGAAGTGGAAAGCTGATGAATTTATGTGACTGATAGTTATCTACTTTATGAATTAGTTCACTTCTATGTCACAAGCTGTACAATTGTACAACGCAAGTTGACTGTGCCTCAGTGATACCACTGTTACATGATACTAGTGAGTAACTGAATATTGACCAAATATCACCCCAAATGAAAAACAGTAGACTGAATTCATGTCTTTGTTTGGGGGAATTGCATGTACATCGGGTGTTTTCAAATGAACCCAGCAATACTTTAGATCATTGTAGGAGGTTTGAGGAATTTGGGGACTGATCAAGAAAAAAGACATGATCACAAGGTGAGAATAGCACATACAAGCTTTACTCCCCTTTGACAGGTTTGCACAGAGAAGGAGTCCCTCCCAGCATGTGACCTTCCAGAGTCTAAGGTGCAGGAGACCACTCAGAAGGGGAGGAGGGCAAGGGAACTTCCAGGGGAGAAGGGAATTGGAGAGAGGGCTTATGTGTTTAGATGCTGCCATTCAGCAGCTCAGCAGGAGTCTCTGAGTCAGAGGGCTCCAAAGGGCAGCAGTAACTTGGGGTCATTATGGCCCAGAGCTTATCTCATCTATTGCTAGCAGATGTTGGGTTACAATTTTACAGGGGACACAAAGTGGACTCTAAATGGCTAAAAATCGACTACCTGCTTATTTGGACTGATTTAACAATCAGATGTGTAAAAGTTTGAGTTTGGTGCTGGCAGGCTTTTGAGCTAATGAGCCTCTGTCTGCAGTAAAGAAATAAACAACCTAGAGTCTAACACACAGAGCCATTGCTTCATTTACATAACACTCGTAAAGTAGCACCATACATTTTCATGCTACATTGACTTTCAGTTTCATGAATATAATGAATGATTATTGAAGGTGAGCTGGAGAGCTGAGCAGCTGGAGAGCTGTCAATCAGCTGTTTCATTTTATGCAGCAAAAATGATATGTTATTAGCTTGGGACTATTGCAATAGTAGTATTTTTAAACCTGCATTGCAACTCTCGTCTTCCACCATGTGTGCATCCAGTGAGGAGCTGAAGATGGCATGCAAATCCTGATGATGTACTCATACATCTCCAAGGGGACCTTGAGGGGAATCTGAGGTGGCACCTGTGATGAAATGGACAATGTTGGACTTAGAGTTCAAAGTAGTCTTCAGATCCCAACAGTGCTACTTATTTGTCTTGTGGCCATAGGTAGAGGACTTCAGCTTTGCAAAGCCAGTTTCCTCTGCAAAATGGGAATAGGACTGCTTACCTAACATGGTGGTTGTTTGTGCTGAAATGAGTCCCAGAATGTGAATGCTACCAAGGATGGCCTTCTAAAGATTGTCTGTAGTTCATGTGGTCACAGTGTTGATGATCTCCCTACCTGACGTGATTTGAAGGGTATGGAGACAACCACTCTACAGTGTTGACTTGAAGACCCACTACATTATAGTGCTCCATGAGATAGGGACCTGTGCATTTTACCTACCTCTGAATATCCGACGTCTTACACAGTACCTGATCCAGTAGGTACTATATAAAGCATGACTTGAACCACTTACTTTGGGAAAACCTCAATGGAAGGAATGTATGGGAAATGAATAAGTTCTAGAAATCTCCTGTACAACATTGTGCCTGTAGTTATTCATACTGCATTGTGCTCTTAAAAATTTAAGAGGGTAGATCTCATGTTAAATACTCGCACTATAATACTAAAATAATACAAATAAAAAGGCAACAATCCCTGATAAATGCAAATATTATCTATTAAGTCATTAATGCCTTGGCTTACTGCAATCAATCGAATTAGCTTCAGTCACTTAGCAGTACCCTAAAGGAATGGGGCATAGTTTCGATGGAAGGAGGTCTAGAGCACGAGCTACTGCTGAGTGAGGAAAATGTGGCTGTGGTGTTGGGGCAGGTGGTTGCTGAGCAGTCAGTAGGGAGTGAGTAGAGGATAAATGCATTGGGAGGAAAACCCTCAAAACTAGGAGAGGGCTCATGAAAATGGTCACTTAAAACAAACATGAGCAACTTCCCAGGAATGAGTTCTGTGCCTACACAATTTTTAATGTGTGTAATTCTCTATCTTACTGAGGATAAGATATGGTGGAGTGAATTGTATCTCGAACCTGGCTTGTTTTTACTACAAGTGCAATAGCATTTTTGCAAGCTCCACAACCCAATTATCTCCGAAAGGTAGACCTCAGATGACTACTGTGCACAGGGAGAAGCACAGGCAAAGGAAGATAGAGGAGAGGGAGTGGGGGAAGAGAGCGACAGAAATAGGGATTGAGTGAAGGAGGGAAGAAGCAGGGGAAAATAAGGGAGAGAAAAAGAAAAATGAGACTCCAATAAGACTGAGAGTTGATGCCATAGGTACCAGAGCTCCCGCTCTACTCAGTGACTTCCTGGCGTAGGCTAAAGTCCTGAGATAACTTTTCCCCTGTCTTTCTCATCCACAAATCTCACTACAATTGCCTTTTGAAAGGTACTCGTCTGCTTCTCAAATGTTGTTCCTACAGAAAGACATCTTTAGAATCTAAATACTACTGTGTGTCTCAGCCACCGAAAAGAACATTTATGGAGAGTAATTGGGCAAATTAAGGGTATAAACCCCAGAAGAAACAATGTATTTTGACAAGAAAAATTGGTTGGCAAATGTTAAGGTTTTTATGAGTAATCATGATGATTCTTTAAGTAATTATAATTTGTTCTACACGCTGTCACAGTTGTTTTGATTTGTGGCTTTTTATTAGTGAATAAAGTTATTTGGTTGTTCTTATTTTTAGGAAGAGATTCACAGTATTGAAATATTTCAAATACCAGTGATGTTAAATTTCTTGAATATCTTCCCTTTCTAGTGTCTGATGAGTCATTGGACTGTCATTCTGTCCCAAGAACATTATGGTGACACCAGTCTTAGTCACAAAAATCATTACTGTGGCAACTGGGTGGGGGCAGGATATGGTAAGAAATCTACACAATGAGAAAGAACTTGGTTTAATCTTAAGGTTGGAGTTATCACTCACATTTTTAAAGCAAATTTATTTTAAAGTACATTTTCAACTTTCCCAACGCTCAGTTGCCCTGTTATAAGACTAATCTCAGATGAATGAAGACTTGGGGCTGCAGGGATATGCAATTTGGATGCTGTAGCTTCATGATTCAATTTTCTTTTCACGAACATGATGAATGAGGATTAGGAGTATTATTTTGCAGGAAGACTAAGTGCAGTCATGGAACGTAAACCCAGCTGTGTTCTGTTATACCCCAGAAGCATAATGCTAGAGCACATCTAAAGGCTATCTGGTTCAGTGCTCAGCTGAAATATAAAACTCATAATAATAATGCTCTTATTTTCACCTTCATGTGGAGGCAACAGACACCAAATATTGATTGGTTAGTAAAGCATTCGCATTAGTAATGCATTGCATACTGTTGAAAAATCTGAATAGAAGAGCTGTTTTCAAACACGATAAATAGATCAAATAGCTCTTCTGTAAGAATCAAAGCAGGCAGCTTTCCTAGTTATATTACAACACATCAAAATATAACACAATATTGTGACTTTCATTTTTCAGTGTAAAAATGAGTTACAAGTGGAACGACAAGTAGAACTGACTTTGTTTTTCACTACTCTTCAGAATTGGGTGGTCAAAGGTTTGACAATCGGCAAGGAAGATGACATGAATAATGAACACTGTAAATTTGTCTCCTTTATTAATACATTAAAACTCAAAGAAACTGGTGAGGAATCTAACGATATCTAACACACATTCTTTCCACAGTGAGTATTTAACCTGTACTGTCTTTGGCTCTTCATTAGGCCTAAGGCTTAAAAGTCAAATAAGACAGTCTTAACACATTGACTACCACACTAGGAAAAAAAATTTTTTCTTGGGGCCACTGTGTATTATTACAAAAATAGAATTAAAATTTTGAAAGCAAAATAATCCTTGCTAATTTAATGATAAATGAAATTTGTTGACTTCATTCATTTAATCCACATTTTGAGAATTAATCTGTCAATATTAATTGTAACAGTAAGAACATCAACAAGTAAGATTTTCATGAACCAACTGCAGGGTTTTGCCCAAGTTTTGCTTCACAAAGAAAAAAAAATGCAGCCTCAGTAATTGTTGTGGGCAAGAAATGTCCTAGCCAGGCTCAGTGAGGAAACAGCAGCAGAATGGCGGGACTTGGGGCACGCGATTGCACATTTTATATATTTGGCACCACCTCAGACTTTCATAGGAATAGAAAGGAAAGACTTTTTAGTTCTCAAAAATAAAATGTTTCAGATTTGATTTGCCTCTGAATTATACTTAGGAATAGGAGAAAATTAGCTCAATCTCCAAGACACCCTCCAACCTTCCATCTGCACGCTCACCCCCATGCCACCCCAACACCTTCTGTGCTCCTATTCCACCACCAGTGCCCACCGGATTTTGTTCCCACAGGCATCTCCCCGAGCCTCTCGTCTCTGCTACTGATCTATACACTACAAACTACCTTCACCACCCAAAGCCATTTTAGAGTGCGAACGCCATCCTTCTAAACACTACCAGCAAGCCTGCAAATCCCACTCCAAGAACGACATTGTAGTTAATGTCACAAGCCCTTGAACCTCCTTTAGGGTCGATTTTGAAAGCCTGGCTTTTATGCTTCCAATAGTTGTGATTTGTGAGCAAATTACCAAACCCAGAAAGGCTGCTAATCTTTGCTACTTGCTCCTAGGAGCATGTTGTTAATAACGTCATTATATTATTTGTTAATGATAATCATGTATTTTGTTATGGTAATGAACTATTGTTCTTTCAGATTAACTTCACAAGGGCATTAATCTAGCCTCTACTCTTGCCTGAATCTGTTAATTAAATGGCCAGAGGTATCTCCATAAGTCAATCACTTCACCCACCACTGAAACCTAACAGCTGTCTATATGACACAGAACTGTTGTTTGCTTCGGTGAGAAGCTGTCTCCCCACAGTTATGGCCAGAAATGAAGATGAGTAACATAATGAATAAGCATCATAAGGGGAAATTCAGGGCAATTTAAATTAAATCATTTCTGCTTTGCTGAATTGCCCACGTATGGCATGATACAAAAATTAATACATGATTTTAAATACTGGAGACAGGAAAGAAAGCCTGCCATTTGCTTTCTTCTCAGAATTGGAAAATAAAGCACAGATACACCTTCTTCCTCAGCTTATTGCTTATTATTTTTATAAATTTCATGCTTATCGCGATCTTGGTTTTTGGAGGACAATAGACATTGAGGAAAGCCATTATTTCTACTTTCAGATCTCCCTCACTCCTAGTCCTTGACAGTTTAAGCTGAATAAAAAATGATCACTCACTTTTTTCTAATTTTCCTTCTTTCTTCCCCATCATCTGGTCCATATTCATAATTACTCCCTAAGATTCAGATAATTGTAGAGATTTTTATAAACATGTCATGATATTTGTGCATTCACAACAACTGAAATTGATTTGGTAACAGCATTCGATAAATATGTTGAGCACTGACTAGTAAGCTGGCTACCGGAATTGTCTCTCAGGTTTTCCCTAGCATGCTCACTACTGAGTAAAATATAAAGAAATTACTTGTGAGCAGGAGGGTGACTTGAAGGAAACGCAATATTGTTCCTCCGCCCAAATTTCTACTTAAATGACCACTAAAATATACCACTATATTTTTACAACAGCTGAAAACTAGAGATGAACACCATCCATACACTATAAATTTTGATCTGGAGGAAGGCTGGCATGATTGTCTGTTTCTGAGAAATCAGAGTGTCGAGAGTGTGAATGAGAAGAATGCCTTGAAGAGTTCCTCTGACCAGTCTTAAAGTTCACGAACTAGAGTCAAAAATGCCTTCTGGGGCTCTTAGCTTTTTCCACCAGCAAGATTTGGACTCTACTAGTAAATTACAGGTCCCACATTCACTCCTGTTTCGGGGGGCCTCGAAAGTAGAGAGCAGATACAGCTCAGGTGTGCTCCTTATACTCACGAGATTATGAGGAGAGAAATGGCAGGGCCGCCTTTCTAGTGACCTGATGATATTGATGGCATAGATGAATGTTTACTAAGTGAGAATCTATCACTTATGTTCCCTCTCCACCCCCCAGGCTGTTAGATCGTGAAAATGGTTTGTATCTGCAGACTGTTCTAGACTGAGACCAAAAGGATTCATCCTAATTCCCATTTGACTCAAGATTTCCCCATGGGATGAGTTAAACCGAAATATTGTTGGATCTATGAAAATATACTGTAGTTCATATAAAATGGATCGCTGAAAAATAATTAGATCTACTGCCCTCTTCTGAATAGACTTTTCTGCCTCACTAAGAAAGGAAATTCTAATGCCTAACAAAATGAAGAATCCATTGATTCTTTGCATGATTTTATGATCAGTATTGGTGAAGTGGAGACAATTTTAGGACAAGAAGGATTACGTGGAGATGAAAAATATAAATGTTAAAATCTAAAAGATGCTGAGGTGAAGACATATGCAAAGTAAGTTACTAATTTATTAATTGCAAATAATAGAGGGAGACAGCAAGTTAATCTCTCCTCCTTGATGTGAGAAATAGAGAAAACCACAGAACATCTGAGGGGGAAACAATTTTCAAAACACAGTCCATATTGCAGTATGTGAGAAAGACAAGGAGAGTATAGATATCTTAAATAAAAAGAAATCAAGCAAAAAGTATGATAATTGGCATTAGTTAAACATATCATTTTGGCAATGTAAATGGATGACATTCCCTGATTAAAGTGAAAAATGTTCCAATTGGTTAAAAATAAAACCAAACAACCCCAAATCCATACGATACTGTTGTAAGAAATATACCCAAAATAAGAAAAATGAACTATTAAAAATAGAGAAGGGCAAAGATATATTAGATGAGCACAAAATAAAGGAAAGCAGAGGCATTGGCATTAATAAGCCAGTCATCATTCTTTCTATTCTTACTCATTCATTTCCATCATGACGTAAGTCCTATGTGCCAGGCGATTTTCTAGGCACTGGGAATATGACTGAGTGAAACAGAGAAAGCTCCAACCCTAATCGCGCTTGCTTTGTAATGGGGGAAACACATTAAACAAGTGATTACATACCATAAAGTCCAATAATGACAAAGGAAACTAAAGAAGAGAATGACTGAAGCAACCATTTTAGAAGGCAGGACATGACATTTGTCAGGGACCTAAATGGAACGAAGGAGAGTCATGTTATTTGGGGGTGCTTCAGCAATCTAGAACATTTTTTCTCAAAGTACAGCCCATGGCACGTTTGTTTCCAGTTAGTGATAAAGTAAGAAGATTGCCCCCAGAATGCAAACCAACTACATCAGTAAGGACCCTGATTGCTGCAGCCAACATTTTTCTCTTTTATTATGAGACTTTCTCGATGAAGGAAGTAAAGTGTTTGTTTGCACTCTGGCTCTTGCTTTTTATCCTGTTGCACTTTCAGTCATCCTGTAGACAGAGGGAGCAAAGTGCAGAGGCCTGAGATAAAAGCATACTTAGCATATCAGGCAAGGTAAGCGGATCAAGGAGATGAAGCTATAAGAAATAAGTGTATTTGTCTTACCTGTAACCAATAATTAACTAAATAATGATTTGACTTAGATCATTGTCTTAATTGTTTAAATAATGAGAAAGATTCCTTTCAGAGATATCAACATCCAAAAATCTGTAAAGATCTCTGTCCTGAACCCACAACTTGCATCAAGATACATACGTATAATTTTCAACTCACTCACATGTCACTTCGCTGTCGGTGTTAAGTCCCAGCGTGTCTCCATCTGCTCTCCAGCTCACAGATTCCTGAATCTCACTTTGTCGCCTTTCCTCTGGGTCACTGAAAGAGAGAGAGTAAAGGTGGTTCAATAAGGGAAGTCAGAATATATGGTTCTTATTTTATCTATTGCTCTGACAGCCATATGATATGATATTACTAGTGGTAAAACAGTGATGATTTCAGTTATAAATCATTTACTATCCCCATAGAAAGTTGAAATTAAGTTGGTTATGTTTTCTTCCATTTAAATAGCATGCTCTGGGAGCTAGCCCTGTTTTCTAGACCTAGTTTGGCACTGAATTCCAGTATTCTGTAGATCTTATTAAATACATAAATCTTGTGTATTCTAACACACTGCTTTATATCAACAAACCATCTCAAGTGCTTACTCTAATTTTAAAGGACAAGAACTTTGGGGAATACTAGGAATATATTGGTTTTAGCTAGAAAATGCTAACATTTGATGCTTGGATGTAGCAGAATAGCCTCAGAGTGCCCATACTCAGCCACCTAGGTGAAGTTTTAGTTCTCTGTTTGTAGGGGAAAAAAATCTCAGGGTACCAGCTTTAGGAGCATCACGTCCCAAGCCTCCCTATCATTCATAGGTGTGAAGAAAAGTAAAGTGGTCCCATCAAGGAAAAGTTAAATTTAAATGCTCTCATAATCTAGCACTTGAAAATAGTACATTTTTTTCAACAAGCAGTAATAAATAGTGCCTTACATTTGTCTGAAATTTATACTTTACAAAGTGCTTTTAAATATACCACGTCATTAAATTTCACAACAATTTGGCAAGAAAGAAATGATAATCTCCATTTTGTTGATGAGTAATGAAAGCTATTATCTACTTCACACTCACTTCTTGCCAGACACCATGCTAAGCACTCATTCGATCCTTGCAACACTCTTGTGACGCATGTGCTATTATTATCCTTGTAATACATACATTGAAAGTGAGGCTCAGAAAAATGAAGGAATTTGCCTAGGGTCAGGCAACTAGCAAGTGGCAGAGTGGAGATTTGAACACAGGTTTTTCTAAGTCATAGTGCTTTAAACCAGTGGTTTCCACACTATTTTTGGCCACATGATGTTTAAATGCTCTGTGTGCTACTGTGTTCCTATGTGCATTCAAATATATACAAAAATAAAAATTAAAAAGAGAATTAGATAAAAAGTGCAAATAGAAATTTAAATTATTTCTCTCCACACTCCAATAGAGTATTTTGTACAATCCATGAACTTAATCTAGATGATGACGCTTCTAGATGATTACCCTCTATGGACTTGCGCAGATGAGGACGCCAAGGCCCATTGTGTCTTGGTAACTTGCCCATAATCACACAATCAGTAAAGGATTTAGTGAGACCTCCACCTCGCCTCTTCTAACTCTAGGTCCTTTCTCATTTCATTCCATTGCCTCGCGGCCAGCCTCTGACCATGGCATTCTGTATCGTGCCCTTGGATAAAAGCCCACAATCCCTAGCCTGGTCACAAATACCTACCCCTCTGAGCACTCGCAGTACCACCTTTAGACTCTGTAAAGAGTGCTATGGTTTGAATGTTCCCTCCAAAATTCATTGAAATGTGGTTGCCATTGTGATGGGGTTGAGAAGTGGGGCCTTTAAGAGTTCATTAGGGCTGGGCGTGGTGGCTCATGTCTGTCATCCTAGCACTCTGGGAGGCCGAGGTGGGAGGATCATTTGAGCTCAGGA
>VBSM01002153.1:44573297-44593043 GCA_008086735.1 Cheirogaleus medius | reverse complement strand
AAAAAAAAAAAAAAAAAAAGAGTTCATTAGGCCATGAGGGCTCTGCCCTCAAGAACGGATTAATGCCATTGTCGTGGGAGTCTGTTAGTTATCACAGAAGTGCCTTCCTGATAAAAGGATGAATTCGACCCTATTTCCTCTCTCTGTCTTGTGAGCTTGCTTCCACCTTTTGCCACAGGATGATGCCTGCCAGATGCCAGTACCATGCTCTTGGATTTCCCAGCCTCCAGAACTGTGAGCAAAATAAATCTCTTTCCTCTATAAATGACCAAATTGATGGTATTCTGTTATAGCAGCAGAAAATGGACTAAGACAGAGTAAGAGAAATTAGTGTTCCATCTATTATCATTGTTTGAATAAATCAGGTCCAAATCCTCTTAAATCCCAAATTTTCTTGATAGAGAACATCTCCTGCTTTCATCGGATAATTGCTCACTTCTCCCTTCCCTTGATGCCATGCAGGGCTGCCTGTTTAGCACAGTTCAACATATACTTATTTTTTTTGCTAGAGTTTGTATTTGACTATACTCTTATTTGGGGGCTGGATACTCCCAAATTTAGTGTTTATTACTTTACTTGAGTCATTTTTGTTAACATCTAATGATTCTATGAGTTCACTTTAATATGAACAATATAAACTGTTGTACCTAACATTGTACCTACCACTGTAGGTGTCCTCAGCATATAGAATTCATCATGTCTGATCCTGAGTGCTTACCTATTTTGGGGCCAAAGGTGGTACAGCAAAATTACCAGAGTGGTGAAGCCTCCGGGTGTGGGATGAGATGGGTTTGGAAGCCTGGCGTGTTTTCTTTCCCAGAGGTGAGTATGAGCCTGAACAAGCAATGCCACATCACTAAGTGTCCTTAGCAAGAGTCTACCAGGGACTACTGTACAAACACGGGACAGGGAAAGTGAATCCAGAATGCAGGACTCTGGAAAGAAACCAAGGGGAGCAATTGCTTTATTGAGCTTTTTATTCCAGGGACTCAAACCTTTACTTTTAAGAGTCAATTCAAAACTCCCCAGCTCTAGCCATTTATTTTTTAAAAAACAGTTCATTTTCATCAAATATAATACCAGGCAAGTAATAAAAGAACTTATATCCCCTTTCTTACATTTTGTTTGATTCAAAGAGTAGCCTATCAAAGACAAGGAAGTCAGTACTGTTGCAAATCATTTTATTTGATTTGATCTCCCTTATTCAAAAGACACATGAAGTTCCTGCCATATGCCAGGTATGATGATGTGTGCTGGAGGATAAAACAATGAACAAGACAGGGTCCCTGTCCTTCAAAAGCTTGTGGTCTGGGAAAGGAGAGAAGAAGGCAGGCACACAGTCAGCTGCACTACAATTTACTACGTGATGTGTCCTGGGAGTGGTTTGGGTGTTAACTGTATGGAAGTTCATACAAAGCATAGCACTAGTTTAACTTCCTTTATCTCACCCACTTCTATAATATTGAGACTTCAGGTGGGCTAGACACTTCACACACGGATAAAATAAATACCTGGGGTCAATCTGGAATAGGACTGGGGCCTCTGGGTAACTAGACTGATATCCTCTGCATGTGGCCACACTGCCTTCCTGTAGGGCATTGTGAGTGGATCACTCTCGAAAGATGTGTCCAAGATCCTTCAGTGATGGGACCTTTAATCCAATAACAATGAGAACGACTAGATCCATCTCCTGCCTTCTTTAAGAGATCTCTGAGGGGAGCTGGAGAAAAGGCCCTTATGAGCTGGCCCCCCTCTTTGTCCCAGAAAGAGAATTTTCATGTTTGTTCCTTTAGAGCATCTAACTCCAGTCATCAACAGTGATTTCTTCTCACTGGCACTTGGGAAAATGTTATTTGCCATATTTCAGCTCCTCCCGCAGGCCTAACCCACGCCAGAGCCACAATAACCACAGGATATATGTGATCTCCCTGAACACTCTGCCTGAAACAGCATCCACCTTCCCTTGTTTTATTTCCTTGAACTTTGCAGCTGATACAGTGTACCTCGTTATGCTGGTGCTGTGGTCTGTGCTTCACAGTAGGACACAAGTGCCTCAACAGCAGGGCCTTGGTCCAGCTTGTCAGCTGCTGTGTTTCCAGTTCATAGAACCCCACCGGGCCCAATAATTGTTGGCTGGTGGAATGAATGAGCAGAGAAACAAACAGTTGAATATCTTGCTCTGTGAATATCTTGCAAAAAAGGCCAATTCTATTAAATTCTTACCAAGAAGGTACTGTTTAAGAAACTCAAAGATAGCCTTTCACAAACCAGACCGCCTATGTTTGTGATCTTTCATTCACTTGAAGGCATTATTTGCGTGTTCTCAACACGTATGGGCCCTTCGCTAGAGTTGTTTGAGTGACTTTGAATTCATAGAATGACCTTCACGTGTTCCAGATGTCAAGGCTCCCCAAGGGGAGTCAATTTTATCTGTTTGACAGTGTATTCAGCACACTAGGGTCCCAGGTTTCCCGGAGAGCCCTTCAGAATAAAATCTTTCCATCAGGTTTTAAGCAAGCACTTTTTAACCATCAAACGGAGACTCCCTAATGCTACTTCAAGTAATGGTGTGTCTATGGAGGAGAGGGGTGGTGATTATCATAATAACATAGACACAAGGGAAGCCAGGGAAGTCTGGACAGCCAGGCCTTGGGGAAAGTGGGGGTTCTGTAGCAAAAGCAACTGCAACAGTAAAATGGGTGGATTTGTTCAGGTAGTCTCAGCTAAATGCCACATGCCTGTTTTTTACACTCTCATTTCTGACACTCTCTCTGTTATAGATTTCTGTGCAAATATGAATATTAAGGTAGATGTCTTCTATCTTACAGTTTCTGGTTTTTTCTGCTATCACATAACTGCAGCTTGTACAGGTTCATCGTGACCCATCCAGCCTCTCTCTCCATCAGAACTTTTGTAAGGATATACAGCAGGTTCTTGAATAATGTTGTTTCATTCAATGTTGTTTTGTTCAATGTCAAACTTGGCTGTAACATTGAAGAGAAAAAATTGATTCCTGGCCAGGACCACTATCTGTGTGGAGTTTGTACATCTTCCCTATGTCTGCGTCCGTTTTCTCTGGGCCCTCCCATTTCCTCCCACATTCCAAAGCCCGGTAGGTGAATTGGTGTGTCTACCTGGTCACAGTGTGAATGAGTGTGGATGTGGGTGTTAGTGTGCCCTGCAGTGGGATGGTGTCCTGTCCAGGGTAGATGCCAGCCTTGTGCCCTGAGCTGCTGGGATAGGCTCTGGCCACCCCTGACCCGGAATAAGAGGGTTGGAAAGAGAATGCGTGAATGAATACAAATTATTGTATAACAAAATTTCATCAAGTATACAATAATCATACAAATGTATGACAATAAACATTGCAGTAAGAAAACACCCAGTGAGCCTGCCTATGTGTTATTGATTTTTTCTTCTTTCTTCTTCTTCTTCTTCTTTCTTTCTTTCTTTCTTTCTTTCTTTTCTCTCTCTTTCTTTCCTTTCTTCTCTCTCTCCTTCTTGTCTTCCCTCCCTCCCTCCCTCCTCCTTCCTTCCTTTCTTCCTTCCTTCCTTCCTTCTTTCCTTTGACAAGTTTTCCCTGTGTTGCTCAGGATGGAGTGCAGTGGTATAATCATAGCTCACTGCAACCTCAAACTCCTGGGCTCAAGTGATCCTCCTGCCTCAGCCTTCTGGGTATCTGGGGTTACAGGCATGCACCACTGTGCCCAGCTATTGTTTATTTTTGAACTGTGTAGTACCCTGTTTCCTCAAAAATAAGACAGGGTCTTATATTTATTTTTCCTCAAGAAGACACCCTAGGGCTTATTTTCAGGGGAGGTGTTATTTTTTTTAAGTACAGTACAACAATCTACATTTATTCAAATATAGTTAAGTCGTCTTCTTCTGGAACATCATCATAACTCTCCAAACCCTGAATTCCATCCTGAATTTCTTGCGACTCTATTTCCTTTAGAACCATTGGCCCCAATCTCTCATGTGGAGTAATAGAGCTCTCATGGGGCAGATGAGAAGGGCTGCTCGTCTTCTTTACCGCTCCGCGACGAAATGCATGGGTTATGCAGATACGCTGCGTAGCCACGCCCATCACTAGGTTTCATTTTTGGGGAAACATGGTAGTTCAAGGTGCTCTTGACAATTTTCGCTTTGCAAACATGTATTCCTTGATTTAACACACCACCACTATGGCCTCCATAAATCACTGATTCACCAAAAATTGGATAAATAATTATCTTGTTTTTATTAATCTTTCTTAAATGCAAATGCATTTAAGCTATAAAAATAGCTCACATTTATTTTAATATTTAATATTAGAAGTGTTTTGGTCTGTATTTAGAAGTTTGATGATGTTTCACAAACACTGACTTCTGCAAAAGGAAAAATAAATAATTTAAGAAGTTTGGTGATGTTTTTGCGACCAGAAATATACCGTGGGAAATTAACTCTTGTTTATATCAATTAGTCAATGGTAATACTGGTTTCCTTCATGTGTCCTTTTGCTTAAAGTCAGAGTTTCCAAGAACCTATTGATGATGTTAAATGAGTACTTACTGTATACAAATTAAAAATAAGAGGCTTAATTTTTTTTTTGTTGAAAATAAGGGAAGAGATTTTCCTTCCTTCCTTTTTCTCTGAGTATGTACTTTAGGAAACTTCTAATTGTAAGTATTTTTGCCTCTCTTTGAAATGTATATAAATCCTTTTGAAGACTAGACAGGACTTTCCTCAGATGTAGACCCTAGAATGTCTTTCTCAAGGACCGGCAGCCATCTCTTTGAAATGCAAATATCAAGGGAGACGGCACCCTTATCTCCCAGTTTCTATGGCAGGTTAAAAGCTTAACTTCAGTGGGTACCTCACTCCAAATTGCAAAACTACTTCCTGTCATAAGATATGAGAAGTTTGTTTTTTAATTTTTATCTTTTTTAGATAAAGCCAAGTAGCTAATGCCGGTGGTCATCCCCATTACCAGGTAACATTATGTGTGATCAATGGTGCTATCAAGTGCTTTTACTTGAGGACTAGTTATTGCTTATCTTGAGAATATGTATGTAATGGGTTGTAGCTGCCTGGCTATATAAAAGGGTGAGATTTCTTTTCATCTTTCCAGTCTCCTAGTGGATTGCCCATGGTACACATTGCATTCCGGTTTAGTGCTGTAAAATAAGATTTATGGGTGGCCGTTGGTTGGACTGAGCTCCTGCACTAGGCCCCAAAAGACCACGCCAAAAGGGATTCACTCATGCTAAGTACCACATAATCAAACTGAAACTTTAAGGAAGTAGGAAAATCCCCAAACAACCAGTTTTTTCTAAAAACAAGAGATTCATAGCCATCAATCAGAAAGAACCCAGTCAACCTGAGCCAGCATTATAAGGAAGAAAGAAAGTAACCTAAAGTATCCTGATGTTAACCAATGTACTTATTTTATATTATTCTGTTTCCTTGCTGTTGCACAAACTGCCTTACAAAAAAAAACGCAACTGTTCTGCCATGTCCAACAGAACTCCCTCTATTTGTAGATAGGATGCTGCCTGATTCATGAATTGCTGAAAAAAGGCCCTTCAATCTTTAAATTTGTTAAAATTCTGTTTTTAAAACAATGTTTATTCAATCATGACATTTTTTTTCTTTCTCTACTACCTTTGTGGAGAGGATTTCTGGGTTGGGAGAAAATTTTCTTTTTAATTATATTTTTCCAACTCCTATCACTTTTATTTTTTATAGCTTCCTGACTATTTTCCTTTTCTTCATTTGAATTTCTTGGAGAAAGACTCTTATTGGACAGCTCTCCCTTTTGAGCTAGGTTGTCAACCTAGGAACAGGCTGGCAGTGGATATAGTGCCCTCTCCTGGTCCAATCTGTGAGGCCAGAGGTGAAGCAGGATCTTCTGTCCTACACATGGTGCTAAAGACTGCTCATCAGAGGAGTTGTGGTTGCGAGCTAAGTGCCTCTCTATGAGATACTTTTGAACATTTTTGAAAAACTAAGGAATACAGTGATATTGGCTGGTTACTCCTAATGTTTCTGGACAAAGTGGTAAAAGAAAAGAATGAGGTCAGCAAGTTGAATTCTCAGCTGAAGAAACATAAATGACCCAAGAGCTTCTAGATGTCCCCTGAAGCAGAGCCTTCTCTCCTGTAGTTGCAGGGCTGAAATTGCTGAAAATATAGAACCTCATCCTGTGATTGGCTATGCTACAGTGAGAGTTGAACTCCTAGACTTCTAGGTTGTCAGCTGTTAAAATGAGGGTATTGAGTGAGAAAGAATGGGATCCTGTAAGTTGGGATGGAGACATCTGGGAAGACATTGATGAAGCTGGGGACATTGAGCCCCTAAATTCTGATGAGTTTTCTTTGCCAGAGGAAGAGGTCTTTCCATCTCCTGTAGAAGAGGCCTTCCTAGTCCCAGTGGCCCCCAGTAGTAGAGGCCTTTCCACTTCTGTCTTAGGGGTTTAACCCTGCATTGCCTGAGGAAATGGTAATGGCCTCCCCTGGGAAAGTTGCCAAGTAAGAAAATTCTGATTCTCCTCAGGTCCTTCATGATCCCTCTTTGGTTCTAGACCTATAACTTGACTCAAGTCCCAGAAGGCCCCTAAAGGTGAGGTACGAAGTGTGACCTGTGAGGAGGTATGCTACATTCCAAAGAACTGCTTGAATTTTCTAATTTGCATAAGCAGAAATCCAGGGAACGTGTGTGGGAATGGGTTTTAGGGGTGTGGAAGAATGTAGAAAGAACATCAAGTTGGATCAGTCAAATTTACTGACATGGGCTCACTAAGCAGAGATTATGCATTTAATGTTGCAGTTTGGGGGATTAGAAAAAGCTCCAACACTTTGGTTGGATGAAACGTGGGCCAAAAGATGACTTACCATAAGTGAATTGGAAATACCTGACTTCTCTTAGTTTAATGTAGACGAAGGGATTCAAAGGCTTAGAGAGATTGGAATGTTAGAATGGATTTGTCATTTAACACCTACTTATCCACACTGGGAGGGTACAGGAGACATACTTTTCACCAATACTTTGAGGAATAAATTTGCAAGGGAAGCCCTAGCATTCTTGTAGAGCTCTGTGATTACTGTTTTGTAGGCCAGACCTTATAGTGGGAAGCATATCCACTCAACTAGACAACCTATATGCAATGGGAATAATTGAATTCCAGTGTGTCGGGGACCAAATGGCAGCACTTAGCCACCAAAGGCAAGGTGGGCATAGTTACTGTAATGGAGAGCACATCCAAACCAGCAATCAGAATAGTATGACCCCAGGAGACCTATGGTGTTGTTTAGTTAATCATGATGTTCCTAGAAATGAAAAAAATAGGAAGCCGACTAAATTCTTACTTGATCAGTGTAAGCAGAAAAGTCCTAGGTCAAAGAACAAAGGTCTAACTCAAATCATAAAAACAGAGAATCAGGGCCATTCAATCAATTCTAAAACCTGAGCCAGTCTATAGATCTAGAACCCCTTAAGTGAGGGGGAGACCAGGAACCCCGGAATGACCATGGTACAATACCAAAATTTTATAGTGTTAATCCTCCTCCAGCCTTCCCCAAAGGGACCTATGGCCTTTCACCAGGGTAACTGTGCACTGGGGAAAATAAAATAATCAGATCTTTGGGGACTACTGGACATTGGCTCTGAATTGACATTGATTCCAGGAGACCCGAAACATCTCTGTGGTCCTCTAATCAGAATAGAGTCTTATGGAAGTCAGACGGTCAATGAAGTTTTAGCTCAGATCTGTCTCACAGTGGTTCCAGTGGGTCCCTGAGCCCATTCTGTGATTATTTTCCTAGTTCTGGGATGCATAACTAAAATAGACATACTTGGCAGCTAGCAGAATTCCTACATTGGTTCCCTGACCTGTGGAATGAGGGCTATCTTGTTGGAAAAAGCAAGTGGAAGCCATCAGGACTGCCTCTACCTAGAAAAGCAGTAAATCAAAAACAATTTTACATCCCTAGAGGGATTGCAGAAATTAGTGCCACCCTAAAAATTAGGAAATATTCAGCTATGGTGATTCCCACCACATCTCCATTCATCTCTCCTATTTGGCCTGTGCAGAGGACAGATGGGTCTTGGAGAATGAGAGTGGGTTGTCATAAACTTAACCATGTGGTGACTCCGATTGCAGCTGCTGTCCCAGATGTGGTTTTATTTTTTGAGCAAATTAACATATACTCTGGCACCTGGTATGCAGCTATTGACCCAGAATATGCTTTTTTATCCATCCCTGTATATAAGGCCCACCAGAAGCAGTTTGCTTTCAGTTGGCAAGGCTAGTAATACACCTTCACTGTCCTATCTTAGAGGTATATCAACTCTCCAGCCCTATGCCATTATTTAGTTCACAGGGATCTTGATCACCTTTCCCTTCAGCAAGATACACTCTGGTCCGTTACACTGATGACATTATGCTGATTGGACCTAGTGAGTGACAAGTAGCAAACACTGTAGACTTATTGGAAGAACTTTGGGTGTCAGAGGGTGGGAAATAAATCTGAATAAAATTCATGGACCTTCTACCTTAGTGAAATTTTTAGGTGTTCAGTGGTGTGAAGCCTTTGGCAGATTCATATAAGTGAATCAAAGTTCAGGACTTTAGGATTTTAGAGCAAGGCCCTGACGTCCCTGCAGATGACTACTCTCCTTTCGCGAGACAGCTCTTGGCCTGCTCTTGGGCCTCACTGGAGACCGAATGCTTGACCATGTGGCACCATGTTCAGACGTGACCTGAGCTGCCCATTATAAGCTGGGTGTTATCTGACCATCAGGGCTTAAAGTTGAGCAGGCACAACAATACTTCATCATCAAGTGGAAGTGTTATATACATGGCCAGGCCCAAGCAGGCCCTGAAGGCACAGTAACTTACATGAAGAAGTGGCCCAAATGCCCATGGCCTCCACTTCTGCTACATTGTCTTCTATCTCCCGGGCTACACTTATGGCCTCCTGGGGAGTTCCTTGTGATCAGTTGAGAGAGGAAGAGAAGACTTGGGTCTGGTTTATAGATGGCTCTGCATGATATACAGGCACCACCCAAAAGTGGACAGCTGCGGAACTGCAGCCCCTCTCTAGCACATCCCTGAAAGACAGTGGTGAGAAGAAATTCTTCCAGTGGGCAGAACTTCAGGCATTGCACCTGGCTGGGCACTTTGCTTAGAAGGAGAAATGGCCAGATGTGCAGTTATAAACTGATTCATGGGCTGTAGCCAATGGTTTGGATGGATGGTCAGGGACTTGGAAGAAACATGATTGCAAAATTGGTGACAATTTTAGGCAAAAGGAATGTGGATAGATACCTAGGAATGGGCAAACGATGTGAAGATATTTGTGTTCCATGTGAATGCTCACCAAAAATGACCACAGCAGAGGAGGACTTTAATAATCAAGTGGATAAGATGACCCATTCTGTGGATAACAGTCAGTCTCTTTCCCTGGCCACCTCTGTTATTGCCCCATGGGCTCACAAACAAAGTAGCCATGATGGCAAGAATGGAGGCTATGCATGGGCTCAGCAGCACGGATTTGCACTCACCAAGGCCAACCTAGTTATGGCTGTCACTGAGTGCCCAATCTGCCAGCAGCAGAGACCAACACTGAGTCCCCGATAGGACACCATTCCCGGGATGATCAGTGAGCTGGTGATCACCCTGGTGGCAGAGTGATTACACTGTACTGCTTCTATCATGGAAGGGGCAGTTTTTTGTCCTTACTGGAATAGACACTTCTCTGGATATGGGTTTCCTTCCCTGTAACAGCACTTTTACCAAAACTCTCATCTATAGACTTAGAGAGTGCCTTATCTGCCATCATGTTACTTCACACAACATTACTTGGGATTGAGGAACTTACTTCACAGCAAAAGAAGTGCAGCAATGGGCCCTAACCCATGGAATTCACTGGTCCTATCATGTTCCCCACTATCCTGGAAGCATCTGGTTTGATAAAATGCTGCAATGACCTTTTGAAGACTCAGTTACAGTGCCAGTTAGGCGCCAATACCTTTCAGGGTTAGCACAAGATTCTCAGCATGCCGCATATGCTTTGATTCAGCATCCAATATATGGTGCCGTTTCTTCCACAGGAAGGATTTACAGGTCCAAGACTGTATGGTTTGCTGCCCTGGAGGCAAAAGGAATACAGAATGAGTAGCAGAAGAGGGTGTTTATAAATACCAGCTAAAAATAAATGATTAGCTACAGAAATGAAGAGTAATTGCCATGAGTATTTCCTCCTTATTTTATTATGACTAAATATATTTGTGTGTATGTATATATATATTAAGCCAATATATTTTTTCCTTTCTTATTTCATTATCATATAAGAAGTATTGACTTTTATCAATATTTAAATATTTAAGTGTTGTTAATTGTAAGTTAATTTTACACTATAGCATTTAAGTTAGAAGATATCGGAAGAGTAAACATCACTCAAGGACTTTACCTTTTCTTCTAGGGAAGGGATTAGTGTGTTTTCGGTTGCACACAGAATAGTTGTATTATGTTTGGTGGAATTATGAGTTTATTACTGTCTTTGTTTGGAGGTAAGTATGATTTCAGAACTTGCATATGGGTTGATCGATTAGGTCTGGACTTGTGATGGTTATTTTATGTGTCAACTTGACTGGGCTAAGGGATGCAGAGGTACCTGGTAAAACATTATTTCTAGGTGTGTCTGTGAGAGTGTTTCCAGAAAAGATAAGCATTTGAATCAGTAGACTAAGTACAGAAGATTACCCTCACCAATGTGGGTAGGTATCAGCCAACCCACTGACAACCCAAATAGAACGAAACAGCAGAAGAAGGGTGAATTTGCTTTCTTTCCTGTTGCAGTTGGGGTATCCACATTCTCCTGCCCTCTGTCATGGGCGCTCCAGGTTCTGGGGCCTTTAGACTCAGATTGGGACTTATACCATTGGTGCTGCAGTTCTTGGGCCTCTGAAGTTGGAGTGAATTATACACCATTGGCTTTCCTGGTTCTCTAGCTTGCATTGTGGGACTTCTTGGCCTCCATAGTTGAAGGAGCCAATTCCTATAACTCTCACTCTCTCTTTCTACCTATCTATATGTGTGGGTACACAGAATATATATGTGTGTATATGTATATTCTGTATGTATATTTTCCCTCTACATATGCACATACACACATTCTGTTTTTCTGGAGAACAGTGACTGATATAATATTTTAAGAATTTAAATAAGGTCATGCTTCCTTAGCAGAAAATCCTGAGATTCTTTCCTTTGATGGCATAGATTCAGTCATTCAACTTCACCGCACAGCTGTAACCACTGGACTTTGTGAAATCTCCCTCTCTGGAGAAAGCTCATGCAGTTTCATAAAATTACTTTTGTCTTCAGGATGGAGGTTTATTGGTTCTCTGCACAACTGGAAAACCATCCCTTTTGCACTATGGAGAATCTTGATTACTCTTTCCAAATTAGTTTTTACTTCCTCTGTTGGAACTTAGAATCAGTACAGTTTTCCAGGAATAAGGCAATATATCCAGAAAATGGAACGTCACCAGGCTTTACAAATAGCCATTTTCCAGGGGGCCTATAATTTCTCACTTCATCCTATTAAAAAAATGGGGAATGAATGGAAACAAACATATATTGAGACTTACTAAGTTCCTGGTCCTATGTGAGGTGTTTCATAAGGGATATCATTGGATACAAGCAACACTCTTATGATGTAGACACCATTTTTAAAAGACTACATGAAACCCAAACAAACTGAGTAATTTTCCTAAGAACTACATTGTGTAAAGTGATGGATGTAGATTTGACTCCTAATGTTGGGCTTTCTGTATTATAGCTGGTTGCTACCTATTATGCTTCAATTAGATCTGGGCTAACAACAAGGCTGCAATTGTGCTAATTTAATAAGATTGATGCAGCTGAACCAATTTTTTGCCATCTACAGGAGGAAGACAAAAAGTTTTATAAAGCTCCTCCCCTAATCCAGAACAAACCACTCAGCTCTAATTTTGCTTCTTTAATGGAGACACTATTTTTTGAAATTCCTCTGGACATGTATTCCCTCTTATTAATTCGATTTCTTTCTTTTAATTTTTCCTCTGTGGTCTTTTCTACCATTTAAGCAAATCAGTGAGATTTATTGTCCTAGTGAAAAGTGGGCAGGTATAGCCCAAGTCCATAGGGTAGGAGAGAAGAAAATGATGACTGGGAATATTCCTCCCAGACAGGAAGGGGAAGTAGAAGCTCTTCCTAGGTTATAGGGCAGGGAGAAAAAGAGATTAAGAGAAGAATATCCAAGGGTCAGGATGTTACCTGGATCCCTCAACAGCCCAGAGACTCTAGCCTTCAGGAATTATACACGAAGCTGAGGAGTACAGGATCCAGCAAGAAGGAACAGAGGATGGGGAAGGCAGACACTTTGGAGGACAACAATCCCATAGACAGGAAGTTAGGTTGTTAGGTATGAAATATTTTTTATCAGAAAAAACAAGGTTACCTTATCCTGGTCAATTCCAGGGTTTCTTACCAGCTGGTCAGTGAGAATAGGGCCTCCACATTAGAAGGAGAGAAATTATATTAAATGGAAAAGTCTACATTTATAGCACATCCTTCATTTGTAGTGTATTAATTTTAGACAATGTTGTGCTTCCATAAGTTATTATTTTGGATTATTAATAAGAGCTCCTCTCAAAATACAAAGAGATCATCTGGGAGGTGTTAAATGTCAAGCCATGCTAAGCATCAAGACATGGCATGAATCATGTTATTGTGGCTCATCTCAGGGACATGGAGAGACCCTCAAGGACCCAGAAGAGACTGATGTGATGGGGCTATGATCCTGGGGTAAGTCCTTGCTGAGAGAAGACAGGACCACGAAGGACTCTATTTTGTAGAAACCTAAATCTAGGGACAAAAAGTGGATACTTAGGCCTTAGGACTTGGGAATGGCTAGAGAGGACAAGGAAAGGTAGGCAAGGAGATGAGGTTGGGGGTGGGGCACCTTCAAGCATATATCATGCTCCATGTGTTTTCATGGCAGCAATTTGAACCTTAAATGGCTATCTTCAAAAATGCATAAAAGAATATGAGCCATCACAATTTATTATACTGTATCAGTTAGCGTATGCTCCCTAACAAACAAAATTTAGTGGCTTAACATAATAATCATTTATTTAGCTCATGATTCTGTGGAGTAGCAATTTGGGCTGTGCTGTTCTTCTGCTAAGCTCAGCTAGCTGCACTCATGTAGCTAAGGTGCAGTGCTGCTTAGCCGGACAGCTTTGCTTCTGGGGACGATGGGGCAACTGGAGCTTGTGCCTTTCATCATCTAGCAGGTTAGACTGGGCTCTTTCACAGAGTCACTCTGGGTTCCAAGAACAGCATTTCCCAGTTTTTAGAGTAGAGGATGCATCTCTAAATTTTCATGTATTCCCTTCCAGTCATCTGTCATCTAATTATGTCCTCAAGTATAAACTATGTCCTCAATAAAATATATTATATTTTATACAGATATTTCTTCTACACCTCTTTGTATGAACCTTTCTTGAAAATAAAACAAGTTTATTCTTTCAAGGAGCTCACATTTTAGTGAAGACAAAAAATACCACCCATAATTATAAAAAACACACAGTGGGTATCTGAGACATGGGAATGTTAAGGGAAGCACTAAAACCAGCCTGGCGAATGGAGGGGTGGAACAGTCAGGAAAAATTTCTTGGTGGAGGTGGTACCTAAACTAAAATCTCAAAGGAGTTCACCTGGATGGGTGGGATGGGGAGGTACAGTAGATAAGGGTCAATGACTGCTGTAATGAATGAACTCTCAAATTTCAGTGGCCAGCATAGTGAAAGAGTCTTTGTTCTCATTAGAGTTCGATGCAGGTGTTCCTGTCGGCAGAGTAGGGGTGCTGCTGGCAGAATAGGGGTGCTGCTCTGCCTCTGGAGTCATTGGGGGATCAAGGCTGACAGACACTGTGCCTTTTCCAATGCACAACCTCTGCTGTCCCATCGGCATCCATAGAGAGAAAGGACAGGATGTAGAAGGCAAATCTACATCTGAACCACTTCACCATGCATCAGTGCTATGAAGACCGCACTGGTGAGACTAACCACGTGGCCCGACCATGTGGACGGGGACTTTTGCTTTGTTCACTGCCGGCGTTCCCCGAACAAGGAGCGGCCCCCAATACATGCCAAGTGTACAATAGATACTTGTCAAATTTATTTGTGATTGAATGGATTTTGGTCCTATTAGCACAGCATCTACCATACAGTGTCAGTCTATAAATATTTGTAAAAATGTAGCTGTCTATCCTCTCCATTCCTGTTGTTAAATGTTGTCAAAATGTAGTGAAAAATCTAAGACATCAGAATATATGGAATTCTTAGTTATGAACCTGAGAGCTATCACAGGCTGGAAAAGGCCTAGGAAATATTTGTTTGTTGGGCACCAAAGATGAACAGTAGCTCTGTAATCACACTCTCCCCCAGCTGTAGAGTCCTTTCCTTCCTCCCTCCCTCCATCCCTCCCTCCTTCTCTCTCTCCCTCCTTTCCTTTCTTCCATCTCTCTAGGCATGAACATATTCCATAGTCCTGCTGTCCTATATGTTCAGGGGCATACAGAGATTTAGAAGAAAAGGATTCCAGACACATCACCAAGAACAAGTGAAAAGCAAACAGTGAAAAGCACAGATAGCACCACCCCCTTGCCTGTTCTGCGGGGCTGATGAGGGGCTAGCTCTAAAACACTTTCCACATCAGCTGTGCCCTTCCTCCATATGGACTCCCTGGTACATATAAAGAGCAGGTGTCACCTTCCATTTCCTTTTTCCAGTGAGAGGAAAGTGGCAAAAAGAGGACTATGTGAAGGCTTTCTACCAGCAAAGCCATAATTTTCATGTCAACATCTTATGCCTCCCAAGAGATCTTTCTTGTCATATATATGTATCTGAAAATTATTCTCCCCATGAAGAATATTCTTGGTTGTCAGGCCCATGGATTAGAATTACACATGTCAGAAGGACAATTTATATTCCCTTTAAGAAGTAAATTAACTATAATACATATAAATAGCTGTTCCCACAGATGTAGCTGAGTTTGGAGGACATCCTAACCAGCAGGGGTTAGTGATATTTTTATGTGATCAGAAGAACTGGCTTAAACAAACATTGCTTCCCAGTGAGACATTCATAAGTCAGCACAAAAAGTCAAAAAGTTCCAAGTTCTCAAGAATTTTGTATTAAATGTATCATGAAGTTCTTCAGTAGCTTGAGGAATATGATGTACTTGTAGCCCTGGGGATTCATACTTAGTTACAAGCATTACAGGGCTGACTGATGGCTCCCAAGGGCACCAAGGTTAATGTTAAGTTAATATCATTAGAAGAAAAACAAAGATTCCCACTACATTTCTTTTTTATGAATAAAGGCAGTAAGGCAATGTGAACATAAAACAGGTCTTGCTGAGATACCAGCTGAGTGGTCGTTTATGTTTTCAATTTCAAAGAAAGACAGGGAGAACATGGAATATCTTCAGTTTTGGTCATATAACTTAGGAAAGTCAAAACATCACCTCCACTCTCTTAGGGCCCTGGCCGGGCCAGCGAATTAAACTGACATAGATAGATTGTCAGGAGAAAAGCATACTCACAGACCCAAAGAAGCAGAGTCAATCACTTATATACTGAATTGGACAAAGAATACTAAATTGTGAAATGTGATTAGGTAAAGGGGCTTAGTCAAGAGTAGTTAATTGGGTTGCAAAGTGACTAGGAAGATAAGGGCTAGTTTAACAAGGTTTGTTTGTTTGTAGTGCTTTCCTTTGGTTTTAACTTTCTGTTCTTGGTAAGAATGGTGCTTTTACAGGGAGAACATCTTTGACATGGCAATGTCACCTCCTGCTTTTAAGAAACAGAATGAAAGTCAGAGTGATCTTCTTGTACCTACTGTTTTTCAAGGTACCTTTACCTTAAATAATCAATCTGCCAGAGCAGCATATTTTGGGGTGGCATATTCATAACTCTTTCATCACCAAAAGCTATATTGTAAGCATTTTCAACTACATGAGCCAAATTATTGGTGTCAGTCATGAAAAGACATCTAAATGGAATTTATTTTCTTTAAGGTTTGTGGGGAAGAAAAACAACACTCTGGGTGGGAATAAAGGTACCTAGTTTTCTGTAAACTGTTTTCTAATAATGGTCAATTCAGAGGTAACAGGGTTGATTCACGTTTAAGAAAGCCGACCTTCCTTCCGCAGGCGTACTCAGCAAAAGCAGAACGAGCTGTACACTCCTTGAATCTGTGGCTACTGTGATTCTAGGATAACTCTTCCCTGAACTCATTCCTAGGTCATCGTCCAACCCAGGATACAGTTGCAGTGCCCCTAAAAGTTTCTTAATAAATGATCTATAAAGTATGCATTTATTAGGATTAGAAAGTGTATCTCTATTTTAGGAACCAATGTGAATAGTGGCAAATATTCAGAATCATATTGTTCATTTATTAGAATAACAACTTTCAAAATTATATGGTGATTCAGAGATCCAAATCTGCATTTCCATTCTGCCACTTTCTATCTGACTTTGGACATCTCGCTAAACTGTTCTGAGTTTCATTCAATTGTTAATCTTTAGAATGAAGATAATATGCTTTGCCTTCCAACTCCAAGGAAGTTTTTTTAGAATATAAAATAAGGTAAAGAATGTGAAAATGCAATTTAAGCTATAAACAGCTATAAACTATTAACATAAACTAACAAATAGGCTTTATGTATTATTACTTATGTTTGTATCTGTGAGACAATAAATCTTATCTATTCTACATTAAAAAATACCCAAGACCAGATAAAATGAGCCACAATACCTTATTGTTCCTATTATTTTTAGCTCTGGAGGTATGTTGATTTGGAAGCAAACCACCTTAAAGCTTCCTGTATCTCCATGACTGCTTGCTGTGTTAAAGAAACTTGGGATAAAACTTGAGTTAATAAAACTACTAGACGGAGAAAATGATAATCCTCAGAGACCGGACATTTGGAGACAGTGTCTTGCTTCTTCATTAAAAGCTCGGACAAAATTTTTATAGACTTTATGGTCAGAGAGTACTTTATTCTTAGCTCTACTTATCTTTGAAGTTATGAAGGCAAATGAGTGTCTCGGTATCTTAAAAGTTAATTTATAGGTTCCTACATGAGAGAGACTAACACACTGACTTTCTAAAAAATATGAAGAGTAAACTTTGGTCTACATTACTCTAAATGATGGACTGTGCTTATTGTGAGCTGCTAAAGTAACCAGTTTTGGGGTATCAGATAACTTCAGTCAGAATGTGAATTTGGTTGATCAAAGATACATGTTCTTTAAAAGAAAGCATTTAATCCTAATGCAATTCAACACCTGCACATCTCCTCTTCTGTGAAACTGAGAGTTGAGAGACTGTAGAAACAAATACTTGCACAGGAAGGATTTTTGGTATATTTCAAGTCTGGGTTAGTGCTAAGCTATATTTCAACACTTTGAAGAGGATGTAAAAGTGAAAATCTCCAGTGGCTCCTTTTCTCTTTTTGGAGCCAAGCACCTCATCATTTACTGCTGATGTATGAGTGACAGTTGATGATTAGTTTTCCACATAGCAAATGCATCTTGATGGATAGTGGAAGAAAACATTCTCCAAACATTTTGGGGGAATTAGTTGATGCATTGTATTTGGTTTTAACCCATGTTGAATCATCAATAAGCAACAATGCAATATTATAAAACAGACTTTTGCATGGCATTTCATTTAAAAAAAAATAAAACAAACTTTTATTGAAATATTAAAAATATTTCATCTGATTCTTGCAAAAACTCTATGAGCTTGGTACTTTTATTAGCTCCTAGTCCTCATTGAAAGTTGAGAACATTGAGGCACAGAAACTGCAAGAGAACAGTCAAAGCATTTATTGTTGTGAGAGGAAAATTAACACAAATACTGAAGTACAGGCAAATAGTGAGCTGACTCTATCTGGATGCATGTACAAATATGAGCTTCAAAAGTCAGTTTGGCAACTGTCATTGAATGGTGTCCCCCAAAGTTAATGTCCACCTGAAACCTCAGGATGCGATCTCATTTGGTAATGAGGCCTTTGCAGGTGTAATTAGTTAAGGATCATGAGATTAAGTCATCCTGGATTTGGGGTGTGCCCCAAGTCCAGTGACTGGTGGCCTTATAAGAAGAGAAGAGGACACATAGAGACACATAGAGAAGAAGGCCATGTAAAGACAGAGGCAGAGATTGAAGTTATGCTGCCACAAGCCAAGGAATGCTTAGAGCTACCAGAAGCTGGAGGAGGCAAGGACTAGTTCTTCATCAGAAGCTTTAGAGGGACTGTAGCTTTAACATTACTTTAATTATAGATTTCCAGCCTCCAGAAGTGTGCAAGAGTAAATTTCTGTGATTTTGAGCCATGAAGTTCTGGGAATTTGTTACAGCAGACCTAGGAAGCTAATACAAGAACGGACACAGGCAGTACTTACAGTGCAGTGGAGTAAGAGATTTGGTACTTCATTTTCCCAAAAGGCAATAAGTAAAAGAACTATTTCAGGACTCTGGAAATTGATAAAGTCAGAGAAAATAAGAAGCGGTTATTCATGAAAATCCACTGAATCTGAGATACTGTTGCCTGGAGCTGCTCCCCTCTTCTCTCTGGCTTGGGAGCTCTACAGTCAATTTGAGATGATAGAAGAAATAATATGTGAATTCAAAGACAGATCAATGGAAATTATAAATCTGAAAATCATAGAGAAAAAGAATGATGAAAAATTAACAGCTCTTCAGAGGCTTTTGGGACAAACTCAAGCACACCAGTAAGTACCAATATATGGGTAATGGGAGTTTCAGAAGGTGATCAGAGAGAGGGAGGGGCAGACAGAAAATGTCTGAAGGAATAATAGCTCCGAAGTCCCACATTTGATTAAAAACATTGATTTACAGATCCAAGAAGTTTGACAGACTCCAAGTAGAATGAATACACAGAGAGCCACAGCTAGAAAATCTAAGTCAAGCTGTTGGAAATCAAAGACAAAGAGAAAATCTTGAACCCAGCAATACAAAACTGATCTTTCATGTACAGGGGAAAAGCAATATGCTTAACAGCTACTGGACTTGTCATTTTAAAAAAGGAGGCCAGAAGACAATGAAATGAAATATTCAAAGTGGTGAAAGGAAAAAATTCTGTCAATCAAGAATTCTATACTCAGCAAAACTATACTTCAAACATAAAGGAGGAATAATGACATTTTGAAATAAAAAATGCCAAGAAAATTTGTTACCTGCAGACCAGCCTTACAAGAAATATTTAAGAAATTCATCCAGTCAAAGAAAAGAAATGACATCAGACAGTAACTTAAATCACATCAAGAAGTGAAGAGCACTGGAAAAGGTAAATCTGTGGGTAAATATAAAATACTATATAAAAATATATTTTTCTATTTTTTACTTAATTTTTTTAAAAGACATAAGATTTCATAAAACACTAATTAAAATAGTACATTTTGGAGTTTGTAATATACATAGATATAATATATATGACAGTAATATATATTAAATGTGAATGAACTAAACACTCCAATCAAAAGGCAGATGTCATCAGACTGGATATGAAAAATAAAAACAACATCCAACTCTATGCTGTCTATATACTTAAATTCAAAGGTACAATAGGTTGAAAGTAAAAGGAAAGAGATATAACATGCAAATAGTAACTATACCAGTGGCTATATT
>VBSM01002153.1:44559911-44573197 GCA_008086735.1 Cheirogaleus medius | reverse complement strand
GACAAGAAACTATACAATCTTGTCAAGTGCACATGGAATATTCTTCAAAAAAAAGATCATAGGTCAGGACTTAAAACAAGTTTCAATAAATTTTAAAAAGATTGTAATCATATAAAATATGATTGACTTAGAAATTAACAATAGAATGAGATTTGAACAATCCCTCAATATTAGGAAATTTAAAAACTATACTTGTAAATAATTCATTGGTCAAAGAATTTGCAAGGGGAATTGGAAAATATTTAAACATTTAATGGATGGCTGTAAAATGGTATAAGTACCTTGGAAAACAGCTTGCCCATTTCTTAAAAAGCTAAATGTAATCTTACCATATGACCCAGTAAATACACTCTTAGCTGTCCAGAAGAGAAATGAAAGCATATTCCCACAAAAAAGACATTAATGTTTCTAGCAGCATTATTCATAATAGCCAAAAACTGGAAACACATGTACAGCTATGGGTAAATAGATAAACAAAATCTAGCATATCCCTACTATCGGAGATTATTTGACAATGAAAGAACAAACTGGTAATATATGCTATACAATGGACGAACCTCAAAAACATTATGCTAAGTAAAAAAGCCATTTGCAAAATACCAAATATTATATGATTCCATTCATATAAAATGTCCAAAAAAGGCAAACTATAGAGACAGAAGGCAGATCAGTGGTTGCCTAGGTCTGGGGTCGGAAGGGAGATTGACTCCAAATGAACACAAAGGAATTTTAGGGGAAATGACAGAAATATTCTAAAGTTAGATTTTTGTGATGGTTGCACAACCCTGTAAATTTACTAAAAAAATTGTTGAATTGTTCAGTACAGTGAATGTAAATTCTACCTCAATAAAGCTATAAAATAATAATAGGCATTAGCGAGTAGAGGGTGGAGAAGAACAGATGAAATAAGATTGACACTGTCTTTACAATTGTTGAAGCTGGCTGATTTATAATGGGAGTCCACTATATTATTTTTTCTACTTTTATGCATGTTCAAGTATTTTCATAATGAAAAGTTTCTTAGAGGTCAATATTAAAACAAAATTAATAAAACATAAGTTTGACTTTCCACACTTCTGGTATTTAAAGTATCACCACCTCTCTTTAAAGAGGCACAGTATCTGTCCTCAAATGTCTCATTAGATAAGTCAACCATGAATTAACAAATTCAATTCAACTTCACAAATTTTGATTGAGCATCAACTATGTGCAGAGTTTTGTCTTGATGGTGTCCATATTTTTATTTCTTCAGTTTCTATTTGGTTGAAGCAGATATTCATGTCATTGTTTTTAAATTTGGTGATTTTTGTGTTTTTTTCCTTTGAAATTTTATCATTGACAATGGTATAAATTTAGATATATTCTGTTCTCTCTCTCTCTAGATTACCTATCCTTCTTATGTTTTGTCTGTAAATAATAGAAGTTTCTTTATAAATAATGGAGTTTTTACCCCCACAATTCAAAACATCTGATGGCTAAAGTAAAATACTTTGCAACGTGCTAAGATAATTGGGTTTTGGGAAAAGTAATTAGCCTCCTCAGGTGATGTCCAGCAGAGGCAGTAATTCCATGCTATGCTCTGAGTGGCAACAAGGTCTCACTTTGTAAAGCTAATTTACTCTACTTAGAGATGACATGGGTGAGTTTCACCCATCAAAGGGCAATGTACTCACTGAAGTAGTGTAGTCATGATTCTAGCTTCACTTATTTGAAAATCTCAAAAGGAATACAAAGAATAAGGACCAGTTTTAGAATGTTTTGCATTACCTGCTTCCCATGAAAACAGAATCAACAATGGGAGGACATTTGAGAAGTTACATGCACAGCCCTCATAGAGATATTTATTGGGAGGTTCTAAAGTGGTTAGAACCAAAGCAAGACTGACTTCTTCCTCTTGATAGTCTCTAGGGATTATCCAGCCCCAAACAGTACTAACTTCTAGAACTTAGGTACAATGTCAGGACAGTCAACATAAATTAAACATATTAACTCCCTATAACCATACACAAAATATAAGATTATGAAAGCTTCCTAAAGTTCGTCATAGTCTTGGGAGAATCTCTGAAACATTTATCAAAAAGCTCAGGTGTTTCTGAAATCCCCACGTTTCTTATGATGCCTGTCAAAGAGCAAGAGCTTAGTAAAAATGCATCAAACTAAATGTTGAACTTACCGGCGTTAACGGTGACTAATGTGAGATAAACTATAAGCCTATTAATGATGTTATGCCTCAGGTAAAAACAATACATTAATATAAGTGTTATGATATGTTAAGTCAAGGACAAAGAAAATTAAAGAGTGTATATGTGTGTGCGTGTGTAGTGCCTAAGGGAAAAAATACATCATCTCTAAGAGGCATAAGAATGTCTGTTACTAGAAAAGCAAACTGCAGAGGAAAGTAGGAAAAAATATCCAGGTTACAACATGACCTAGGTGAAATGTTTTACAAGACTTTTTAACCTCTTTGCTCTGTTTTACCAAACCACCATCTGATTATTTAATCTGCATGGAAAAACCTTCCAAACTGGAAGGCAACAGATACGAGTACATGGGTCATCAAAAAGATAGCCTTCATTGGACATTAAAATTGAAATTATGCTGTGTCGATCAGTGTTTACTCTCAACTTAGCTAGCATTAGTTGTGTGACCTTGAAAAAATCAATTCACTTCTCTGTGAAGAAAATCAGCTTCTTCACTTGTACAATTACAGCATGAGATTAGGCCAGGAACCCTTCCTCCCCCCCACCGTTTCTCTCAGAATGAAAGTTTTAGCAAAGTGCTCGATCTGCCAGAACGACTGGACATCCACATGCAAAAAAATAAATCCAGACACAGACCTTACATCTTTCACAAAAATTAACTAAATTGGATCATAAACTTAAATGTAAAACACAAAACGATAATACTAGTAGAAGATAAATAGGAGAAAATGGAGGTGACATTGGGTTTGGCAATGACTTTTTAGATAAAATACCAAAAACATGCTCCATGAAAAAAAAATTAATGAATTAGAGTTTATTAAAATTAAACATTTTTGTCTTGTGAAAGACTGTTTGGAGAATGAAACAAACAACATACTGGGAAAATATTTGCAAAATACATATCTGATAAAGAATTAGTATGCAAATATGCAAATAACTCTTAAAACTCAACAATAAGAAAACAAATAAACCAATTTAAAAATGGACAAAAGATCTGAGCAGATACCTCACCAAATACGATATGCAGATGGAAAATAGGTTTATGAAAAGATGCTCGACATCATATGTTATCAGGCAAATTAAAATAACCATTGATACCACTACACACCTGTTAGAGTGACGAAAATCTAAAACACTGGCAACACCAAATGATGGCGAGTATGTGCAGCAACAGGAACTCTCCTGCATTGCCGGTGAGAATGCAAAACAGTACAGACACTTTAGAAGACAGTTTGGCAGTTTCTTGAAAAACTAAAAATATTCTTACCATATGATACAAGAATTGCTCTTCTAGTATTTACCCAAATGAATCGAAAACTTATGTCCACATAAAAAACTCACATAGAAATAGTCATAGCAGTTTTATTTGTAACTGCCCAAACCTGGAAGCAACCAAGATGGTCTTCAATAGGTGAATGATAAACAAACTGTGGTACATCCAAACAATGGAATGATATTCAGAGATAAAACGAAATGAGCCATCAAGCCACGAAAAGACATGAATACACATTACTAAGCAAAAGAAGACAGTTTGATAAGGCTACATACTATATATGATTCCAACTATATCACATTCTGGAAAAGGCAAAACTACAGAGACATTAAAAAGATCAGTGATTATCAGGAGCTCTGGGAGAAGGAGGGAGGCATGAATAGGAGTCGCACAGGAGATTTTTAGGGCAGGGAAACTATTTTGTTTGACACTGTAATGGTGGATACATATCATTAAGTATCTGTCAAAACCCACAGAATGTAAAACGCAAAGAGCGAACCCTAATGTAAACTATAGAATTTTAGTTATGAATAATGTATCAATATCGGCCCATCAATTATAACAAATGTACTACACTAATGCAAAATGTTAATAATAGGGGTGAAACGAAGGGACAATGGGTTGGAAGGCTAAGAAGATATATGGAAACTCTGTACTTTTCATTCAAATTTTCTGTAAATCTAAAACTGCACACACACAAATACAAAGTCTATTAACTTTTTTTAAACAGGTGCTCAGTGTAAAAAGGGTTTTACGGCCAAGTAATTTTTGGAGATGATTCATACTGTTTGAGATTCTCTTTGTGATTCATATAGAATATTAGGTTTGAAAGAATGAGAAATCTTGCAGTAAAAAAGTATGCTTAATGTTATTCATCCTTCTAGTCATTAATATTTCCCCCTGCACCCGGAAAAATGATTAACATCCGTGCGGCAAGACCCCACACCAACTTAATCACTAGTGTCAACGAGTAGACCCTTTCCTTTCTTTTTCATGTTTTTAACCTCATTTCGAAGGACACAACCCTGCCTTCCGCCCCTCCTCCTAAAGATCCGCAGGCAGGCTGGGTCACCTGGGGGACAGGCCCTCCCGTGTCTGTGTCTTCAGCGCGCTCGGCTCCAGGGCACGCGAGATCGACACGGTTCACCCCCGAATCAACGCGTCCTTCCCTACGCACCTCCATCCTGCTGCAGGATTCCCGAGGTTGTGGGAGGCCACAAATGCCCACAGCATGTCAATTTAATTTATGCAACGTAAGCCATATAGCACCTTTTGATCAAAGGAGACTGCAGGAGAAAAACAGTGACACGAATTTAAACCAAGAGAGCATGAGCAGGCGTCACAGTGTTAGAGGACCTGGTCCCTCGTCTTCCACAGGGGGCGCTGCCGAACGGGGCCCCCAAAGAAGATGTTTAAGTGACAAAACCCATAGAGCTTACCTGTGAGGACCAGGCAACCACCTCTGTAGCTCATTTCTTTCAGGTCCCCAGGCACTGTTCAAGGTCCTGAAGCCACGCTCCTACTGGGGTGATTTAGTGGCTTGCAGGAACATTTGGCAGAGATTACACAGTCTTGGCTCAGGGCTGAAGCATATGGCTGGAGAGAGCCTGACTCATTATTTTCTGATAATGTTTGCATATGAAGCTATCTACTCAGATCTAAAATACCATGCGTTCCGTGGTGGCATCTGCATGTGACTGTGACTCACGGTGCTGGAGCGCTGGCTCCATTCTGTGGATGGAAGAACTCACCTGGTTTCGACAATGTAACCACCATGTCACGGCTGTCGCGTGGCTACAGGCACCGTGACTTGCACTGTCGTTCTCCTTTTGGTCCACTGTGGTGCAATTTTACCCCAATTATAGATTAAAGGATTAAAGTGATGAGATATAAAAAGTGCCAACTCTTGCATCATTCAGGTTGGGTTCAAATCTCAGTTCCACAACTTAGTAAATGGGAGAAACTGAGCCAGGCACGGAGGCTCCCAGCCTTGGCTTATTTGTTGGTAAAATGGGAATAATAACATGCTACCCACCACACAGGATTATTGCAAAGAATAAATTAGATCATGTAGTTAACCACTCTTCATGGAGGTTGGCATGACTAGAGTGTAAGAAATGCCAGCATTACCACTGGCAAATCTGTGGCCAAAGCTCCTTTCTGTGAGCTGGGTTATAGGTGACTGTAGCCCTGCTGATTTACTTAGCAGCTGCAGCTGAATGCATTCCACCCGACATAGAATTTTCTACCTGACAGGGGATGCTGCAAGTAAGATTCTAAAATGTGGAATTGACCGAGTGGAGGAAATGGGGCTTTGGACAGTGAGGTCTCAGATATTTTAGGCTGCAAATCCGATGACCTTTATTATGTGGTGGCCAAACATTTGGTCAGATTGTCACCTGCTGTTCCTTGGGATACAGACCATGTGCCATGGCAGCTTTGTTATTAGGATAAGTAGTAGGAAAAATTCTACTAATTTTCTACTAATTCTAATTCTAATTCTAGAATTCTAATTCTACTAATTCTACTAAAAATTCTACTAATAAAAATTCTACATAATGCCAGGGTTGTAGATATGGTTACATATGGTTATAGATTTTTTTTTCTTTCTGAAGGAGAGGTCTGTGCTCAGACTGGAGTTAGCCAGTCTACAAGCAGAAATGGGAGATGTATTCTTTACCGGTACTCGAAATTGACTGAGAATCCTACGTTTTGGGTGCTGCAGAGTCTTACAAAGAAATTTATTCTTACCAAACTGAGCAGGCAAGGACAGTGATAGCAAGTCTGTAGCCTGAATAGACTGGGACCTTATGACTTTCCCATCAGTCTCTTACGAGTTCTTCAGTCAAATGCAAGTTGGCATTATACTTGATATCTCCCCATTGTCATTTTGAATGATCCCAGGCATTGGCCACTAAGCTACAAAATAGAGGACTGAGCAAAGTCCAGGGATCAACAGGTAAGGGAAGGGAATCTTGAGGCTGAATATTAATACCATGTCTAGATAAGATCTTTGTATGTGGTTATTTACATATGGAATTAATTGACCAAGAGCAATTATTCCAAGATTGGAAATTTTATAAATGTTTGAGGGAATTGTATTGTCAAAGGCTAATAAGAGCCTGTAAATTGTTAAACCCCTAAGGCCAATCCTTAACCCAAATTCAGACCAATAGGAATGGGGGCATCAGTATCTGTGGTCCCAAAGGAAGTGAACTTCTACAATACCCACTTCATATGTGACAACAGTCAGGGAAGAATCTCCCCGGGAGCAGGACCGGAAGATACTGGAATGGGTGACCAAGGACAGCACCTATTGATAGAGCACAGGAATCCTGAGTTTTCCTGCCTGGCAACATTTGGTATTTACTCGGCACTGTCTCTGTTGTGTGCCTTCCATTGTTCTCTTTTCTGAATAGGAGTTAATGTTGCTTCTAATTAAATATTAAATAATTAAAAAGGAGCAGAATAAATGCATTATTGGTAAGTGCAGCAGGTAGCATTTGCTATCTGTCCTTCCTCTTTCCTCTCTTCTTTTTCTTCTACTTCTTTTTCTTCTTCTTTTTTTTTTGGCTAAAAAAAGCATCAGTGTCTGGAGGTGGAGTAGTCATCTGGAGATCATTAAAACAGAAGCCACGTGCTAAAGATGGAGGAGCAGGAAGCTAGCTAGAAAGAATCTGTTCTCAATGACTTCCTTGAGCAGTTACATCAGCTCCAGACTGACTGTCAACTTCTAGATTTGTTGTCATGTAAAAATAAAAAAATTTTACTCATTTAGTTCCCTGGAGTGTAGTTTTTGTGTAAATGCCTGGTTGTGGCCAAATTTTAATAAACCATGGCTTGATTGCCAAGAGAAATCAGAGGTCATGGAAAAGAGAGGAAGGTCAAATGTTCTCAGCTTGGGGCAGCCAGTGGAAGCAGTGGCGGAATGGATGCATATGGCAGTGGGGTAGTGCAGGAGGCTGGCGGAGGGACGGTGCCCGGGCAAGTTGAGGAGGTGGAAGAACGTCACTGTGCCTGGGGACAAAACAGCAGTTGAGAGGCAGGAACGATGGTCAGAAGGACAGATATGGCCAAGGAGAGGGCAGCAGTGATCTCTTAGGTAAAATACCCTTGGGGCAGATGAGGACTTGTGTCCAGCGAGGTACAGTCTATTGTGGCTCAGGTACAGTCTAGCAAATGTCACTTAGTGCAGGTTGGAGCTCAGTGGTGGAAGATTCAGCGGGACAATTCCCCATCTTCTTGCCATCCTATGTAGAGGCCTGTCTGAGCTGATGTGCAGCTGGTTATATCATGGGTCTCCTGTTCTTCTGTCTTTTTACAGGACAAGCAGGAAAACAGTCATTGAGAGGGCTAAAGAGTCTGGGTTTAGGCTTGGGTGTCTGTTTTCCAGAGGAGCTGTCTGAATATGCACCAGTTTCTCATTTCTGGTAAATTAGAGGGAAGCTGGGCTGAGCGAGTAGAGCAGCCACCACCCAGGCCTCCAGAATTACCCCAGTTAAACCTGCTTCACTCTCCTTGGCTTGGGAAGGCATTTATTTGCCTTTCATATATTTTTTAATTTGCTAATTACATTTCTGACAATGACATGCAGCATTAGGAATAGAGTCTCTTTGTCTAATGAAGGTATAACTGAATTCTAGTCAAGAAAAGCAACATCTTAGTTACCTATATAAATATCTGAACCATTTCCTTGATCTCTCTAATGTTTCCTGATTTCTGTTCTTGCATTTTAAGAAATTACAAAGGAAGAAGCCCTCTCAGACATAACACTCGTTCAAGTCCCAAGTGGACCTAAATTTGAAATGTCTGAAATTTAAAGCCTGATAATGGATTTGCTCAAATCAAGCAGAATAAAAATGGCATGAATAAAAATGATCATAACCTTTACTTTAAGTGGCATGGACTGAATTTTGTAATTTTGAGAAAGAAAACATAAAATGGTGTAAGAAAATGGGAAAATCTGCCCATTTCTGTTATATCACCCTTTTGCTTCTATATCAGCCAGGGTTAGGACTAGGTTAGGATATAGAAATATAGAAAGAGAGATATAAATATATAGAGATATAAATATATATTATCTTATAGATCATAAAATAAATGTATACATACATAATATAATTACATATAATTTACATAATATAAATAATATATCTCATATATTTATATAGATAGATAGCTAGAGGAGAGAGAGAGAGAAAGGGAGAGAGGGAGAGAGAGACAGAGATATTTATGATAAGGAATTGGCTCACACAATTAAGCTGCAGGCCCAGGAGTGCTGATGGTATAGTATTATTCTAAAACCCAGCAGTCTTGAAACCCAGGAAGAACCAATGTTTCAGTCCTCAAAGCAGGAGAAAATCAATGTTCCAGGTTGAAGGCAGCTAGGCAAAGGGAGTTCCCCCACACTCAACTTTTTTGTTCTCTTCAGGCCTTCAACTGACTGACATCGGGGAGGGCAACCTGCTTGACTCAGTCACTGACTTAAATGTTAATCTCATCTCAAAACATCCCACAGACACCCAGAGTAATGTTCCAGCAAATATCCATCCAACCTCATGGCCCAGTCAAGTTGACACATGAAATTAATCATCACAACTTAACTGAGATTATAAAAGTACATGTTTATAGCCTAGATCTGGCTCAGAGGCCAGTGTTTTTGAAGATTTTCTAATTAATTGTTGTTAAGCCAATAGATCAGAGACTACTGGGAACATATCTGTAGTGAAAACAAAATTAGGTTTATTTATATTCTTGCAGCAAGGGTGGTCTTCCTCTGGGGAAACCCCGGGATCATCTCAGTAAGGAGTGGTTGAGGGGGTCTTCGTTTAGGGTTTGGGCTTGTGTTAGATGGTTTTAAGGAGGGATTGGGAAGCAAAGACCAGTTCCAGATTTCAGACTGCTAAGAAGCTAGGTCAATGCAGAGATTGCGTATCTTAGTGATTTTTTTTCTTGGAGGTGGAAGCATTAGAGTGGGTCTAGAGGTATAATTGTTACAGAAGAAGTATCCACTCAGAGACAGGTGATGTTAGACACAAGAAGGGGATGTTTAGTCATTTTGGTGGCACAGTTTGGACATAGCTATGTCTTTTCTAAACATGATTATGGAGAGACCTTATCTATGTCTTGTTTTGAGCATTATTCATGATCTTTAGGGAACATTGTGGTCTGGTTGTAAGTATGGCCATTTTTCACTTTCTCATTACCAACATTGCAAACTCAGGAGAGTTTTGCTTAAAATCTAGGTTTGTCTTCTCTTGAAGAAATTTGAAATAATTGGGCAATGTTGGGCTTTTATTTCCAGATGACACTAATTGGCTATCTCAACTCCAGTTTGCTCTAGTCCCTACCTACTTCTTATTATTTGACACCAAGCATACTTGTTTTTTTATGTTATCTTTCTGGCCTTTGTATACATATGCATTTTCAACCTCTGGTTTAGATGATTAGCTAAGGAGAGATTTGCAATGGTCTGGCATTAGCATTTCCAATTAATGCAAAGGTTCAATTTTCAAAAATGTTTCACAGTTTAAAATGAAAGCATTTATCATCATTTAACTAAAGCACTATACATTAAAATTTGTTCTATCTTACTTTTGGGAAAATAAAATGAAAACCTTGAAGCACCATTTATCATATTTCAATTGATTGATTAGTCTCTAAGTGGCTCAGCTGATTTATGTTGGCTTTAGAAGATAGTAAAGAAGACTCCTTGTCTCTTTCTAGCTAAACCCCACTGAATGCCTATAACTTGCCTATCAGTGGGACTCTTTAGTGCCAGTGACAGAATAATCTCACTCAAGCGGGCTTAAACAAAAAAAAATTTATTGGCTCACATAAATGAGAAGCCAAGGATAAGGTCTGTCTGTACATTTTGACCCAGGCATATAAATAGAGCTGTTTCTGGGTATGGTCCTTTCCATTTCTCGTCTGGTCTTTGTTATGTTGGTTTCAATCTCAAGCTCTGCCTGGAAGTGGAGTAGATTTCAGACGTGACATCCTCACATGCTTAAAAACAGAGGAAAGGAGGACTTCTCCCAAGGAGGTGAAGGAAAGGTTTTGGTCCAAATACCACTGGTCAAAACTGGGTAAGGCATTCATCCCTAAGCTATATTCATTTTGCAAAAATAGAATAAAATGATTGTCTCAGTTCTACTTCATATGTCTGATCCTGGAACTTGAGGTAGTCGGCTCCACCCATTGACACTGAGTGGATCTCAAAACAAAAGCTGCAGTACCACTAATGCAGAAAAGGTAAAAAGGAGGAGAGAGTTTCAAACAATAAATGTTTGGGAGTCTCACACAATAAATGTCTACTGCAACTTGACGGGTCACTACTTGTTCAGGGTCTGATCTTTGAGAGGTTTAGCAACAGCACTTGCAGAGACGTCAGGTCATGGGTTCTAAAGGAATGCAAACCTACTGGAAACTGATTTGTATAATCGCCTCAGGCCTCCTAGGAATCAGATTCTGAGCTGGAGACGTGTATAGGAAGTTTATTGAAGAGTTCTCTGAGCATGTTTGTGGAGGAGTGAAGAAAGTAGAAGTGGGAAGAAGAAAAAGTTTGAATGTGAGGAAGTCACCATAAAAGGGCTTCAGGTGAGGTGACGGGGAACTCCAGAGCAGGATGGTCCTTTATGTTTGAGGCCCAAGCCTTTATGTTATCTCCTTGGGTGTAGGTTGTTCCAGAAAAGGGGCATGATTTGAGGCAGGGTGACTTTCTTCAGAGGAAGGCAAATCCCAAAGAGTGACTCAGCTGGGAGCTGCCAGTGGCTAATACCCCCAGCAGTCAGGCGGGGTGGGGTGGGGGGAGGTCTTGGTAGCATACCATAGCATCCACCACAAAAATGTATGACTCTGTCCCAGATGCATAACTGAGAAGGGAAAACAAATACTATGTCAGTTCATCAGAGCATCCTATTTGAAGAATGAAAGTTTTACTTGGAAAACAAAATAACTATCAAGACGTCACTTGGTGAACAAAGTAATAAGACAACAAAGTAGAGTAGAAGATGCACTTAAAAGGACCTATCTCCCTGCCGTCTTGGATTGTGTTTGCTCCCATCATATTTATACATCTGCCCATGAGGCAGAGCAGAAAGCTCACACCCTGCAGAGGTGAATCAGACCACTTCCTTCCCACAGCAGATCTGGGATCATGTATGTGTTGATTCCTACTTTTCAACTCACTTTATCTACTGTTTCTTATTAATCAGCCCAAACTTCTATCTTTCCAAAATTTTCTCATGACAAACTTCCTATGCTTTCCTGATATATCCTACCTTCTATTACTGATACTAATGGAATACCTGCCTTTCCAGGAAGGCAACTGAGGGGCTCCCCTCAGAGCTTTAAGAAGCACCCTCTTTTCATCAGCAACATTGACAGATTACGTCTCACTTGGGCTGCTTAATTCATCTGTTTATGTAAATTCCTTTTAGTTTAACCAGAGACTCATTTTGACCTGCCCTCCTAGTTATGTAATCTTGGTCAAATTATTTAACCTCTCAAATTCTCAATTTTCTCATCTGCAGAATGAACTATTATAGGACATGACTCTAAGATGACCTCTAGTGTTCTAAGATCCTAATGTTCTTGGATTGCTTTTCTTTCATTTATTTATGAGAAAAATAAAACAGATTCACTGGTCCATGTGACGTATTCAAACGACTGCTTTCCTGTTCTATCAGTCAATGGGCAATCAGGAGACGGAACAGTAAATTCGAATCTCTAGTAAACACACATATATCAATGATGAGGGACAAATACAGGGTCCCAGAAGAATAGTTATAATTGGATGAGTTACTTTGCTTATGAATTTAAGGAAGCTAGACTGTGTGTGCATTTCTTATGGAATCTGTGTAAATTATACCAGAAAATAAATTTGATCCTGAAAACTGAGGCTATTTCTTAATGCTAACAATATGTTGCATGCCTTTCATGTCACAGGCAAGACAATTTACAATTCATAGAAGTAGCCTGGTACTGTCATGAATCAGAGATCTAAGTTCTAATTCTATCCAGCCCTGTTTTAAATGCTTTATGTGTATAATCTTATTTAACCCTTATAATAACTCTAAAGTTACCAATGAGAAAACCAAAGCTCAGATTAAACGATTTTCCTAAGGTCCTATAGGCTATAAAGTAGTATAGCTGGGATTCAAACTCTGGAATTCTGACTCCAAAAACTATCTACTAACCTTACTCCATAGATATATGTCAAAATTGATATATAAAACTATTTATGTCTGTTCCTGAACAAGAGATAAAAAGGATTTAATGGTATATGTCAGAAATATATTTTCATATCCATTGTATGTAGATGAAAATTTATCTTGTAATTTTCTTCTTGTAAACAATTTTCTTTCTACTATGTATATACTAAAGCCCTATAGTATATACATTACAAATATAGTTTAATATTTGAGTGTCTCTTCTCTTTTTAAAGTTGTGCATTCTTTTGTTTCTAAGTTCTCAATTCAATTTATCCATCTCACCACTTCTATGAATAAATTAATGAAAGCACGAAAAAATCAGCAGTATCTGCAATATATCACACACTGCCGAGTGGTAGGAATACAAAAGCAAACACAACACATTCTCTTTGTTCAAAGAGCACAGAGTTCAGTAGGGGATTCAGACAAATAAACAAATAATTGCAATCTAATGGGATGAATGCTATCACAGCTGTATGTGCGTGGTGCTATGAGACCATGACTATTAGATCTAATTCTGCCTATAGTGGGTGTGGGTAGGATGGGCAGGAAAAGTTTCACACAGTAAATATTCACTGAGCACCTACTGTGTCTCCC
>VBSM01002153.1:44459608-44559811 GCA_008086735.1 Cheirogaleus medius | reverse complement strand
TTCTTGAGGAAAAATAAATATAAGACCCTGTCTTATTTTCGGGAAACATGGTACCATGTTGCATACCTGTGCAGAGGGCTGGGGCGTACAGTGAAGATGAGAAAGCCCTTGTGTGGCTTACCACCCATAAAACATGAGGAGGAGTTTGTCAGAGGAAAGGTTGTTAGTGACATTCCTAGCAATGGAATAGTAATGTGCTAAGATAGTAAGACATAATCTGTTTAGAAAACTCCAAGAATTTTAATGTTCCTGGGAGAGGGGCAGAAGGTGAACATAAAAAGACAGAAAAAAAAACAAATCACAGAAAGCCATGAGTGTATGAATTGCACATTATAAGAGATGAAGAGCATTTGAGGTATTTTAATTTGAGTCCTAATATAATCAAATTTCTATCTATGGAGATAATTCTAGCATCTGTGTGAAAATGGATTACAGAAATCTGAGATAGGAGGAAGGAAACCAATTAGAGATCATTAGATACGTTAACTTTGAGTTAAGGGTTTGGACTAAGGCATGAGCAGTGGAGGGAAATTTCAAGAGATCTTCTAGAAGTAAAACGAATGAGATTTCCTGTCCCAAATATGGGAGGAGTCCACAAATGAAGGCTAAAGATGATTCTTTGGGTTTCTGGGTAATTCGTGTGGTGCCATTAATAAAGACAATTATTTAATAATTAAAGATAAAGGGGTACAGGAGTAGGTGGGTGGGTGAGGAGGAGAAAACAAGTCCATTTTATAGATATCAAGTTTGAAGTACTTGCCTGCATTATAATGCTTTCCGGAAAGCAGGTGGATGCATGGGCCTGAAACTCAGAACACTGGAGCTGAGATATATAGATTTATAACACATCAACAAAGGAACTGAAGCAAAGAGGAAGTTGAGAGGGAGAATATTTAAAATTTTAGAGGGAGGCTGGGATGGTGCCTGGGGTATAGCCACATTTTAAATGTAATTGGGCAAAGCAAACCAACGGGAGAGATTTGCAGGTAGAATGAGTATGACATTTTAAAGACAACGAAAAGATGGGTTTCAGAAGGGGAGTGCAGGCAATAGTGCCCACAGTGGCAGAGAAGTAAAATAAAATAAAAACGAGAAGTAGTTTTTAGATTTGGCATCTTGATGACTGTAATAGTTTTGGGCATGGGTGAGGGGTTACATTTAATAAGCCAGGTGGATTGAGGAATGAATGGGAGATGAAAGAAGAGTGTGTGTAGGTTGACTTTTCCAGAAGCTTGGTGTCTTATTCCATTTTGTGCTGCTTTAACAGAATACCACAGGCTGGGTAATGAACAAAAACGTACTGGCTTACAGCTCTGGAGCCTGGGAGTCTAAGATCAAGGCATCAGCAGGTATGGCAACTCCGACTCCAAATGGCACCCTGAACACTACATCCTCCAGAAGAGAGGAGTGCCTCATCTCCACAGGGCTGAAGGTGAAAAGACAAGGGGAGAAAAAGGAGCCAAAGTTGACCTTTTCTAAAGGCATTCATCCCACCTGTAAGAGCAGAGCCCTTATGGCCTAATCACCTCTTAAAGGTCCCACCTCTTAATTCTGTTACAATGGCAATTAAATTTCGACATGAGTTTTGGAGGGGACAAACATTCAAGCCATAGCACTTGGCTATTAAGGAAAAAAGATATGGGATGGCAAGAGGTGCTCTCAGGGCAGAAGGCTAACCTTTTCTGGTGATTTGTTTTGTTGTTGTTGATTTTATTACAGGTGGGGAAGAAGTGAATATGTTTATAAGCGGACAGGGCAAAGCTATGGAGAGCAAGTTCCTAACGGGCTGTGAGGGGATTCATGGAGGAGGAACACAATGGAGACAGAAGATGACAAAATTTAAAGCACAGCCAGAGGAAATGGCTCACTGGTTCTCAGGCCTAGCTGTGCATCAGAAGCATCTGAAGAATATTCACAAAATACCAATGCTGAGACCCTGTTCTAGACCAGTGAAATTATAATCTTTGTGAGTGGGGCCCAGGCACGGGTATTTTTTAAAGTTCTTCAGATGACATCAATGTACAGCCAGAACTCCGTAAGGCAAATAAGACACACTCAACCTTATCAGAAGTGTCGAAGAGTAGGGGATATTTCCAAGGCTAGGATATCATGAAAGGAGCTTGAGTTGATCCTCCCTAGCCTTGGGCACTTGTCAGGCCTTTATTTTTATATTTTTGTCTGGAATCTGACAAGTTATGGAAGTAAGACATGGTGGCCTTGAAATGGGTCCAGAGCAATGCAACAGTGAATGACCAGAAAGGTCGAAAGAGTTCTCCAGGGTCCAGGCTTCAAGGAATTGATTTAATTTGTCCAGAAGAGAAGGCTGTGGAGGCACTTAATTACAGTCATTGAGGAGCGATTGGATTTGTTAGAGGGAGGTGAACATCTGCTCACCCTGTTCACTGAGGCCAAGACAAGGGGGAAATGACTTACAATTCAGCAAGATGCTAATTAGATACTAAGAAAAATACATACTCTCTGGTCAAGTATGTGGGTTTTGATGTGATGAGAAATATGTCAAAAAGGATATTTTCTTTAGAAAACACAGACAATATAGACACAGAAATGGATCAAGTGAATTCTAGGGATCTTTGCAATTCTTGGGAAACTTGTACATTGATGTTATTTCATAAACTTCCTGTCATTTCTGTGGGAGAAAAGATAGATTTCTAATTCTTTCAACAACATTCCACCAATACACACATACACACACACATACACAAACCTGAAGCTAAAAGCAAAACCCAAAGACCAATATTTAGAATTTATATCAGTTATGAATATCTTTGCCTATAGGCAGCAAAACATTGTGACTCCGGTGATTTGACATGTAGGAGTTTTTCACACAAGATCCCTGAAAGCCAGTAGCTGTTAATGTTGACCCAGTGACTCCACCATGACAAGGCCAGAAACCTTGTGATTTATTTGTCCTTTATCCTTCCACCCCATGGTCATTACCGTAGTTGCAAGGCGGCCATTCCACCTCTTGGCATCAATCCACATTCAAGGCTAGGAGAGCAAGGGACGAGGAACTGTGCAGGCTGTGACTTCTCTACTTTATGAGGAAAGCAAAGCTCTCCTGAAATCTCCCTCAGCAGCAGAGACTGACGGCTGCTTATACAACTTTCATTCTCCAGCAAGAACCCAGGTTTGTTTGGGGTGTCACTGTGCTCAGCTGAAAGACCACGTTTTCCAGCTTCCCTGGTAGCTAGCAGTTGTCAGTGTCATGGCATAGGAGTTGCTGGGTGTGGCTCTCAGGAAAGCTCCTCGGGGGCTGGCTGGAACATGGCTTTCGTGTCCTCCCGTTTTTAATCCCTGTCCCCGTCCCCCAAGTCCTGCCTGTAACGTGGCATCACGGCCGAGGCCCAGGCAGCCTTTCTTACCACTCCCAGGCAGGGCGAGTCTCCAGAGGGCCCTCCCACTTGCTGGCAGCACACAGAACAGGGACGGCTCCTGCGGTGGCCTTGGCCCAAAGAGAAATAGAAAAGGATGCTTCTTGACAACACATTCCCAGGTTCTTAGCCCATGCTCATGACCCTGGTATGGTGACTGAGAGGGCAGAGGTGACACACTGGGGACCCCCCTCCACAGGGAGGGAGAGATGCCAAGAGCAGAGAAGCAGCATTCACTCATCAACCTGCCTTAGCTTTTAATTTTCTAAACCCATGGGACTTAATTAGTCAGCATATAAATGACCAACTCCAAGACGAAAATCGGTGTTTTTTTCAGGAGTCCTGTTCTCAGCACTGTCCCTTTGTGTATTCTGCTAGGATCAGGGGTGGACAGTTTATATTTTACCCTCAAAGGAGTTTGACATGAACCAGTACAAACCATTAATCAAAGTGACTCTAAAGCCACACTCCAAGGCAGAAAATCCATTTCCTATTCTATATTCTATTCCCTGTTCTATTTGCTGTCCCCAACCATGTCGAGCCATGTCCCCAAATAGACTTTTGAAGTTCCGCAGTGAGACTGGATGACAACGTTACCGCACTTTAATGATAAAATGTCAACAGAGGGATGTCTTACATATGGATATAACTTCCTTCCCATTATCACATTTGCAGGGCACAATTAAAGCTGACAGATTAATTCCCTTTGCCCTGATAAGTGAAAAACCAAAGAAAATAAAAGCCCCAAATCCACTCTGCCTAGCCTTTTATTCTACTCTGACCCGGCTAGAGGGGCGTCAGGCAAGGCCGGGATGGCCTCAGCAGCTGGGAGTTGAGCTACCTCATGCCCGAGTCATTGTTCAAAGCCTCAGAGACTCTATTAGTTCGATATCAATTCTTTGAGGTGCCTACTTATTAAAGAGGATTAAAAGCTGATAATAATAGTAATACCTAATAGCTAACTCTGTTCTAGACATTTTTCTAAGTATTGTGCTATTTAACTCTTTGACTATGACTATATTAACTATATGGTGGTGTTATTCTCACTTTTAGATTTAAAAAATTGAGGCAAGGGAATTAAGAAATTTGCCCAAAGTGATTGAACTAGTTTAGGGAAGACACAAGTACAGGCAGCTCGAAAGTCCATTATTCTGTCTCACACCTCCAAATTTAGAAACAAGCTAATTCCCAGTTTTGAGGATAGTTAATCCGGGTAAAATTATTTTCGGACAACCCCGTTCTCAGTGATGTCAAAGACCAGGAAAAAAAATTCAATTGTTTCTAAAGAAAACAAGGTAAGTGGAGGAAACAATTTTGGATTTAGTTTTTTTCACAGATAACAGTTTAGAGGCCAAACTTATATACTTAAGTTGGAAGAAATTACCCACCAAGTGGTTAATTTGCAAACAACACACACATATACCAGTACTGGGATTGGGACAAGTAGCCCTCCCGAGCACCCACTTTCCCCTCTCAGGGAGAGTGGCATTTGTGGCATTGCTATATTTATGCAAAGTTGAGCAATTACCAGGTGACCCCCAAATTACCAGGTCTTATCTAAGGTGCTTTTATAGCCATTCATCATACTTTCCACGTCTCCACTTGCATGTCCTTTTGGAAATCCAAGGTTCTAGACACAGTGCTGATCTAGAGTGGGCTGTGTGCAGTGGGCTGGCCTCTGATGTCTCTTTGGGGTGTCTCCTGTCACATGTCATATGGATGCTGCCACTCCTCTCTCTATGGAGTTCTTTAAACCGTGAATCCCATCCACTATGGAACAGTTTTTCCTCATCCACCTCCAGAATCCTCTGCTCAGCAGCTGCTGTGATGATTTCAAAACTCTGGAGCTTAGCAAGGACCAAATTCTCTGCTGTCTTGCTTCAGTATTCCAGACTCTAAGTAGCGCTTCCTACTGTTACGCCTTTTCTTGCAGGAGTGAGAACCAGCTCTGTTGTTTCTCTTTTCCTTTTGCAACCTATCCACTGTGTTTGTAATGCTTTAACTTACTGCTTTGATCAGTCCCTTTCTTTCTCGAAAACTCACAGGCCTCTCTTAGCACAGGGAGCACCCGGGTGCCCCTGAGATGACTACACCAGCTTGAAATTCATCCAGCTACCCTTTAAGTATTAAAAAACCCTTAGTCTTTGGACACGCTACATATATTCAAGGCTATTCATTCACCATTTGCTCTTTGGCCCCAAAAGCAGAACAAAATTTGAGCAGCAGATCTAGCACTTTCCATCTAGGCTTGGCATTACTAATTTAAAGGTAAATTCTCCCTAGTGTCTTTAGCATACCTGGAATACAGCTGCCTTGAAATTCAAAAGCAGTAATTATTTCTTCTGCCCACCAATGCGTAAAAGGCCTGTGTATGGAAAGGTTCTCTTTGTCCTAAAGTGGAATCCTTACTTCAGCTACAACAGCTTAGAAAAATTGTGCCTTCTAGTTTAAGGTCAAGCTGTGGTGACCAGCACCCCACAGCACACAGTATCTCTCCTGAGGCATTTGTACTATTCTCCAAACCCCAGTGCTCACAGCTTTGTCTCTATAGAAACAGCAGCTCACTGTGGACAAAGTTGCAGTAATCTGATCTGAACCACCACGGTGAAAAATCCCATATGGCTGTGCCTAAGGCGTAAAGCGGTATTCCATGGTAAGGACAGCTAAAAGCTAAATAAATGCACAGTCGTAAGAAAAAGCCACATGGCTCAGGGTAGTCTCTTGAGGTTGTTCAGGTCAAAGCTATATGCTTACTGAAGTCCAAATTCCTGTGCCCTGGCCTAAACTAAAGACTCAGCACATGTTGTTTCAGTTTGGTTCTCAGATTTCCAGCCCAACATAATGGATATTGAACACAGTATTTTTTCCCCTGTCCAAATGTTGAACCAATTGAGAAAGAGAGAGGGAGTGGCACACATGCCTGCTTTATGTCCCAAACTCTCCAATTAGATGAAGGGACTTCTCTTGTTTTGGAAAGGAGACTGTTACACCAAGGAAATCCCTTCCAGGAGGAAAGAAACATTAGGCTCAGAGCGGTTAAGCAACGTGTGCAAGATTGTAGCATTAAGTAGTACTAATGCTGGAATTTGAACCCGGGTTGAACACCTTAAAAGCCACTGCCCACTCATGCCTCATTTGCACATCTCTGTTCCTTGTACCTACCACTCTCACTACATCTATTACGGCACTTTGCTGTAGTTCACAACACGGCTGACTCCCCTACCAGGCAGAGATCATGACTCCCATCTTGGAATCTCCATCTTGGAATCTATAGCACATGACACATGGTAGGAATTCCATACATGCCTGTTGAGTCCAGCTGGACTGAACTGGTGTCTTTAAAAGGAACTCCTGTTCTGTTTGAAGGACAGAAGGAACTTGTTTCTGTTCTGATTGCAATCATTGCATAAGAAATTATCCTCCAAAGTAGGAGCATAGAACGACCATTCTATTTCCCTTATGATTTCGTGAGTCCATAATTCTGGAAGAGTGAGCTGATGCTATGCTTGCTTTGTGTCTCTCATGTAGTTGTAGTCAGATGTTGGCTGGGCAGGACTGGCTGTTAAGATGGCTCTCTTGTGTGGCCGGAAGTTGATGCTGGCTGTAGGATGGATGGGAACTCAGCTGGGACTGACAGCAGAACTGCTTCCTCTCTAGCCTGGTGTCCTCAGGGTAGTCAGACTCCACCCATGGTGGCTGGCTTTCTCCAGCAAGCCTCCCAGGAAAATCAGGTGGAAACTGCAGGGCTTTTTCTGATATAGCACTGGAAGTCACATAGTATAGGAAGTCACTTCTACTCTATTTTATTGGTACAAGTCAGTCACTGAGATCAGCCCAGATTCAAAGTGAGAAGAGACAGACCCTACCTCCCAACGGGAGCAATGTCAACAAATTTGTGGATAAATTTTGAAACTCCCACATGAGCTTTCCCATTCAATTATCCACCTCCTCTCGCCCCTCACCCCCTAAAAATCCATAATTTATCTTCTTTGTGCTCATTCCTCTCATAACTAATAAATTAACTACTTGCTAACTAACTCAGTGAACATTGGTAAATGAATATATTGCTTATTTAAAGTAAAATATTAAAGAATGCACTCAGAACTGAAAAAAGAGCTTCATGAGATTCTTGATTTTCAAGAATGATGCTTCGTGCAGAATACGTTTTTGAGAAGACAAGGCTTTCAGTGGGACTAAACTCATATAACATGTAACTAACTGCATATAAATGGGACAAAATATGGGGATTGTGTCCTAGGTAAACATATTTATATAAAGTCAGGTCCTAGGATATCAAGTGCAATTGAGGGAGATAAAACTTATCAGTTATTTTAGTGCAGTGACTGTCAACCTAGGAAGGTACTAATTATTTCAAATACTGTGTGAAATTCTCAAAAAACACATTTTAACTTGAAAAATATATGCCCTGTGGTACTCCTCAGAGCAGAAAACTATAGGGTGGGGCTGTGATGATAGAATGATGCTCCAAATCACTGTAATGGTTCACTCTGGTTGTTTGGTGATCAGGGCTGAAGGGGTCTAAGATCGAGATCATATTCAGTGAAAGAAGCAAGATAATATTTTGGAACATCTTAGAAAAAGTAATTTATATTTCAATACAAAAAAGGTGTCTGTAAGTTTTCCATTTGGAGCAATGTATCAGACTAAAAAAGTCTCCTGGTAGATGACAAATAAAAGTATACAAAACATGTGTTTTGGGGAAACATTTTTGACTGAAATGTAATATATATTCATAAAAGTTCACGAATCATAAATAGCTCTAAAACTTTTACAATTGCTATTTTGAATTTAATGCTGAGGTTAAGAATATTATCAGCCTCTCAGCAGCCTTTCTCAATCTTTTATTCTCTCCAAAGTTTGCCACTATTCTGACGGCTACAACCACAGGTTAGTTTTGTCTGTATTTCAACTTTACACATACAGAATGTTATGGGAGGAGCCCTGTTGTGTCTGGCTTCCTTTTTTGCATGTTGTTCAGTATAATGGTAATTTTCTTATTTTTACTGCTATGTAATATTGTAATGAATTAATATGCTCCCCATTTTTTTATACTACCATTGATTGGTTTTTGGATTGTTTTCAATTTAGGACAGTGGTTTTCAACTGAGGATGACTTTGCTGCCCCTGGAGGACATTTGGCAATGTCTCGACACATTTTTGGTTGTTACGACTGGGGGAGGCTACTGGAATCTAGTGAATAGAGGTCAGGGGTTCTGCTAATCATCCTACAAAGCCACTCATCACACCAAAAAATTATCCAGTCCAATATGTCAATAGTGCTGACGTCAAGAAACTCTACTTTAGGACTATTGCTGTAATCTGATTACAAACACTATTGTATGTGTCTTTTAGTAAATTATGTATGCATTTCTCTTAGGTAAATACTTAGAACTATAATTTCTGGGTGATAGAATAGGCACATATTCAGCTTTAGAATATATGATCAAACGGCTTTCCAAAGTTTACCAATTTACATTCCCACCACCAGTATAGGAGAGTTCCAATTGCTCTACGTCCACACCAACATCAGATTTCTTTAGTCTTTTGAGCTGTGGTCATTCTGGTGGTTGTGTGGTCATATCTCTTTGTGCTTTGAATTTCCATTTTAATGGTGACTAGGGGAGAGCACACCTTCATTTATGCTGAAGTCTGTGCTTCCCCCACCCCCCAAAATTAAATTAAATTAAATGATGACTAGAAATTATGAATACTTTTTCATATGGTTACTGGCCATTTAAATATTCCCTTTGGTTGAAGTGCCTGTTCAAATGTTCAGTATTTTCTGTAAGGTTGTTTGATGTTTTCTTATTCATTGTAGAATTTCTTCATACATTTTGTACATGCATTGAACTCAGGACTTCGCTCGTGATGCCACAGTGTGTCCATACATATGCACCCTGGAAATGTAGGGAGCTATGACCCTTTAGAGTGAGCTTTTGAAAACTGGGGAATAAGAATTTAAAGATAAATGTTTTCCCTTTTTATCTCACTCTGGACAAACATCCTGAAAGCATGTTATATGTTTATTCAGCTCATTCCATGGAGTGGAGCAACCAGTTGCCCATATGAGAGGCCAACTCAGTAATTTATCCTTAAACCCCAAAATCGAAAGAACTCTCCCAAGACTTTCCTGATAAATGATCTGTTCTGGTTCAGAGTTTGGGATGCCATAAAACTACATGTGCTGTTTTTCAGTTGATCTTGATCGATCACATGAGTAACATGAGTACTCAAGGTCTCAAGAAATCCAACTATGTCCATACCCTTGGAGAGAATATATATTGATATTTGGAAGAAATACACGCTAGCGATTATCTTGTCTCTCTGCAATGTTCACTCCGGAAGCTTTTCTTAGAGCTGTCTGCCCCCAGAACTCAGCTTACCCCTTCTTTGAATTGCTCTAAGTATCGTACAGTATTTTTTAAATGAAGAGCCAAAATGTATTCATCTCTAATCTTCACACACAATAACTTTCAGTGTGTATTTGCTATATTTACAATACTTTGCTAAGCCTTTTCTGTGCATATCAGCAAATCCTCACACACAAAATGATCATTCTATTCTTAGCCCCATTTTATAGATGAGAAGATTGCACATGGGAGTTTAGCAACTTATCCAAGATTATGCACCTCATATGTTCTGGAATACATTTGTATTTTTTGGTTCAAAATCCTATTTGATTAACTGCGAAGTTCTACTGCTTCACTTTGATCCTAGCTCTCAATCCAAACATTATATATTTGCTATTGATACCACATGACATAATTTCAAGCGCATGGACATGGCCACTGTGTTTTTCCTTAAGTCTGCTTATCCGCATTTTCATATTGATGATGAGGAGGAGGAGGAAAATGAAGATGAAAATGATGACAATAAATCACCTAGTCTGGCTTCCTTTATAAGATACAAAGTTGGGAAATCTCGGGGGGAAATATGTCATCTGCCTCTAGAGGAACAGATGGCTCCAGTTTATAAGGAACTAGGCAAACACAACTAGGAAACGGGAACCTGCCCTTAAGCATACAGTGGGCTAATAAAAGAAAACAAACATTTAGTAACCAGTGTTGAATGAGATAACAAGAAAAAACAACCACATCCATAATAACAGGGCTTTGAGCGAGCCAGGGTGAGCATAAAGGGACTCTCACTCATGTATCAGTGTGGTTAGCTCCCTATTTTCTCGTCCTGAGAACATTTAATCTCTGTTTTATTACTAGTGACTAACTCACAGAAGGCAGAGATTAGAGTGAAAGGACCACGGGCTTTGAGGCGGCACATACTTGGGTTTAATATCAGACTTTGCCACTTACCAGCTATATCTCTTTGGGATCATTGCTTGATCTCTGAGGCTCAATTTTCTCCTCTGTAAAATGAGATGGATAAAACAGTGCCTTTCAGCGACTTTGTGAAAGGAGGTGTCTGGGACTGGTTTCCTGGCAAACATGATGAGATGGCAATTTGCATGTTAGAGTTTTATTGAGCTGTTCTCAGGATTGACACCTGTAGGGGAGGGAAGAAAGCAAGACTCATTTAATGCAGGTGCAACAGAAACCTCGTCTGATTCTGTAAGAGCTCTGCAGGGGCTAACCCTGAATTCAGAGTTATCCTGCCTATGGCAAGGGCCTAGGCCTGCATGCTTTTCTCCCATAGACCAGACATTGGATGTGAGCTGCTTCCAGGGAGACTGAGTGACCTTGGGCTAGGTGACTCTCTTAGCTTAAGCAGATTCCCTGAGAGATGATTCTTCAAGGACTGGGTTGGGGGTGTGTGCCTCAGTTGTGAAAGGGGATCTGGGCAATGGCCCACAGTGTCCACTAGGGCAGGTATTATTCCAACCCCACGATTCAGTACACACCTCCTCACCTTGACCTTCCTTCCCAGAGTCTCCTTGCATTTTTCCTTACAACAGTATAATTGGACGTCAAGGTGCCACTACTGGGGTCCACCCTAGGCTTTGCCTGTCTTCCTGGTCCCAGTCCCAGTTTCCTTCCCTGCTCTAGCCTTTCAGGCAAGCCCCAGCCACTCAATTCAGAGACTTTTAGAGCTTCCTAAAAGCCACCAGCTTTTCAAGCCCGGGTTTTAGAGCTATTTACCTTGGATGTCTTCGTACATCACTATTGATTTTTGCTTAGTCCAGACACTGGAGCTTAATCTCCAAATGTGAATCTGGCTCAAGTGAGACAGTACAAAAAACTGCCAGTCGCCACGCAGGTCAGGCAGAAGCCTACAAAACAAGCCCCACTGAAAGTGTTGGTGTGGAGGGAGGTCAGGGCTTTCCCCAGGACGGGGTAGGGAAAATGAGTGACCTGGCTAGGAACAGCCAGCTGTCATAAGCTGCTCCCCACATCGCCCCCAGGATGACTGAGTTTTATTTTGTGCAATATGCAAACCCTTCCACAGCAGTGCTGGCTTTGATTGATAGCAGCTAATATTTATTCAGCCCTAGTTGTGGATCACGTGCTGGGCTAAATGCTCCGTGTGGATTATCTCATCCTGTCCTCACCGCCACTTGATGAAGCTCCCATAAGGAGGAGAATATTATTTTCCCCGCTTTTTAACTGAGGAAAACTGAGGCTTAGAAATTATTTGCTTGTCAAGGGTCAGTGTACTTTGAATCCGAGCAGTCTGACTCTTAACATCCATGCGTGAATTACGGCCTAAGGCATCAGGAGAGGAGCAGGATTTTTACCTGCCCCCTGAGATCCACAAATGACCCTTTTCTGTTAAGGAGGAGCCACATGGTATACAGTGGGTTGAATAGCATCCCCCTAAATTTATGTCTACCTGAAACCTCAGAACGTGACCTCATTTGGAAATAAGGTCTCTGCAGATATGATTAGTTAAGAGTCTTAAGATGAAATCATCCAGGATTTAAGGTATAAGTCCCAAATCCAGTGACCGGTGTTCTTACAAGATGAGTATAGGACACAGAGAAATACACAAAAGGAAAGGCCATGTGAAGACAGAGGCAGAGATTGGGGCGATGTGGCCACAAGCAAAGAATGCCTAGGACCAGCAGAAGTTGGAAGAGGCAAGAAAGAATTCTTCCCTGGGGACTTCAGAAAAAGCGTGGCCTGGCTTACTTTTTGATTTCAGACTTCTATGCTCCAGAACTTTGTAAGAATACATTTCTGTGGTCTTAAGCCACCAAATTTGCGCTAATTCGTTACAGCAGCCCTAGGGAACTAATACATGGTGTGACGGAAACAGCTAAACCGGGAACCATTGGCCTTGTTCTCTGGGCCAATTTCTTCTATAAAATCAAGAGTTTGGTGTAAATGACCTATGGGATCTCTTCGTCTGTCAGTGTGTGATTCTAAATCTTGCCATTCCCCAACGCATTCTTGGTACCAGCCATTCTATCTGTCACATTTGTTAGGACTAGCACCCAGGTGTAGTCATTTGGCTCCTTTGATATTCCTTTTTAAATGGCCTTTGCCCTGCAAAACTCTTAAATAAAATGCAATCTAAAATGACTTCAATTTTGAAAATACCCTTCATTTGTTCTTGCCGTTTCTTCGCCTCCTGAGCCAGGCACTTACAGCACAAATGACAGCATCAAAGGTTAATGCAAGCATTTAGATTTGCCTGAATGTGTCATTTTTTTCAATGGGCTGTGTCAGTAATGTCTAGGCCCTGGAGAGAACCTGACTTTCAGAAATAGACAATCATATTAATAGCCTGAACAAGGCTGAAGGCTATGCAATGCAGCACTTTTGACAGCAGAGACAATGCCCATGTGATTGGTCTTCTTTAACTTTGATGAAAAAAGACTGTGACAAGCACCTCCTCTCCCTGGAAGTAGAAAAACTAAAATGATACAAAAGCTGACTTCAACCTCTAAAACACTTCGCTCTTTCATGAGCCCACAACTGGATCTAGTCATGCATGGATCATACTCCCTTCCCTTTAGAGATCCTTTTCAGATGCCCATGGCTGAATACTAAAGGCAACAGAAAACTGAAGTCAAGAAAGGTTTATTAACTTGCTCAAGTTCACCCAATGAATAAGTGAAGGTGCTAGATTCAAACTTAATGCAGCCTGACTGCAGAGTGTGGCTCATCATCCCTACCCTACCTCTCCTGAGTCTCCACGTGCAGAATGGATTAGATGGAAGCAAGAATGGGGAAAATGAAACTGGTTAAGAGACTACTGTAATTGTTGGTGGTAATTATAAAAGGCAAAACCCCACATTTGATTACGGTAGCACTGTTGAGGAAGTGGGTTGCAATATTAAGGAGGCAGAAGTTAGATATGGGAATTAATTTGATGTGAGAGATGCAGGAGACAGAGGGCTGAGGTAGAGAACACCTGCGTTGTGTCTTGATAAATGAGTGTATAGTGGTGATAGTCACTTGGGGAGGGAGTACAGGAGGAGGAGGGATATGCTGTAGGACAGACAGTGGGTTCAGTTTTGGACATGCCAATTGTACCTCTATTCCTATGGAGGTGTTCAGTAGACAGTTGTCTAAATGGTGGGTATATTAATCGTGCTTTTTGCATCTCTCCAGATTTGCTTGGCTGCTTTTGCCTTCTAAACAGTTGGCCACTTGCTTAAAGGATAGCCCCGACGGCTGCCACCTAGACAGTCAACACTACTTGCAGTCTCAGCCACTCCTATGGGGGACCAGGCTCTGGCAGCTTCTACTGTCCCCAGCACAAAGGGAGCCACTGCCATTCTGGCCTCCAAACCTGGCCTGAATGGATCCATGGATCTGGCTTCTCCCACCACTTCTGGCCTCAGATGAGTGCTACGCTGGGAGGTTGGCTATCCCCAAAGTTTCCCATAACCTGGAAGGACAGGGAAATAAACATTCCATGTGGCACAATTTGACTAATAAGAGGCAAAAGAGGAGAGAGCCAGAAGATCTATCATTCTCCTCTCTTCCTCTCTACTGACCATTCCACAGCACAGTAATTCCAACATCCTCTGGAGATATCCTGCAGGAAAGAGTGAAAGAGCTGTGTTTTTTTGGAGGCTGTAGTCAACTTGGCCATGTGCAACTTTATATTATATTTGTTCTCCCTATTTTTCCTCTCTTTCTTGATTCCTGGATTGTACCTCCTACCTAAATAAAGCATTAGTGTGCAGCCTTTGCCTTTGCCTCTCGTTTTCCAGGGTGCTTGGATTATGACCATTGGCACAGGAGTCGCTCTAGGAAGCAGATAGTCAGCATGGGATTTTGACAATGGTTTTCCCACCTGTCTAAAGGCAAGAAGAACCTGAAGTCTAAGTGTGATGGCAAAACCCCACTGGCGTATAGAACATGGGAAAGACTAAAGCTTTCATATACATTTAATTGGGCAAGGGAAGGAGATGAGAGATTAAGTGGGTGCTGTATTAGATTGGTATAATTACAAGAGCTGTGGTAAGTATTTTTAACAGTAATGAAGATCTTGCAAAAATATAAAAACAGTAGGTCCAGAGTTATTTGCCAACTTAAGGAATACTATACAATTAGAATCTTTTGTGGCAGCTTTAAAGGAAATGATTGTTGTCTGAAGCCTGAGAACCCACTCTGCTGAAATTTCAGTTTTAGTATTTCATTATAATTGTGACTGAGTTGCAAACAAGACTGAATGCATAGCTTTGAAAAGTTTCCTAGGTCAAAGTCAGGGCACTGATAGGAAACTAGTAGACCTTGAGACCTGGCATGGAGACATGTGGGAAGACTAACCTAAATCTTATACCTATAAATTCCTCCCAAGTCCTTCTTGCAGGCAAAGCAAGCTTCTTGCTTTTGCCAGAGAAGAATAGATTTTCCTTGCCTGGAAACTGCCCAAGACCTCATCTGAATGAGGTCACTTGCAATACAATGTTAGGTCCCAAGTTCCACCCTTTCGACTTCTCATTGACTTCAAGCCAATGAATGAGCAGGGTCAGACCTTAGCACAGACTGAACAGGGAAGTGCCTCTGCTTGGGGAAAAATAAATGACCAAAACATGTCAAATGAGCTGCAGGGCATGACTAATATGAGCCAGTCGGAAATGGGAGAATATGTGGGAAAGGCAATATTTAGGGTATTAGACTCGGGTGGTGAGCAAACTGGAGCATGGTGAATAGAGATGAGTTTATCGACATGGGAAAAACTCACCTATGACTTGGGATTGAATATTTTTCCCTGGAAAGACATGTGTGCAAGATGTGAGACATAAATCTGGGGAAGGCTCGTGGGCCTGGCGTATTAGTGAAATTAAGCTGAGGCTCCTGCCTGAAGCTGCTTCTTATATTTTGTTGGGATGACTCCTTGAAACCAAGACATGACAATGGGATAGAATAAATAAGAAGATGCCAGAATTTCCTTGGCCTAAGATTGAGGAAAGGGTCAGACAGCTCAGAGAAATGGAGTATTAGGATGGACGTGTATATAAGAGCCCCAAACCCACCACTCGGCAGCGTTTCTCAGGGAGTGTCAGAGGAGGCTCATTTCACCAAGGCAACAAGAATGCACTGGTGGAGGAGGGGAGGGACCAGAATCTCTGAAAACCTTGGTGATGCTCTTCTGCAGGCCAGGGTTGAGAGTGGGAGATGCTGCCATGGAAATGGCTTCCCTTACAACAACGGGCGTGGTGGGTGTCTGGAAAGTCAGAGGCCGGGTGCAGCATTTAACTCTCTGAAGCAAAGTAAACATATGTGTTAGTTATATATTGCTAAATGCATTTAATAATTCTAATGGTTTGCAGATTCCTTCATGTTTTTTACATATGTAATCATGTTGTCTGTACAAATTGAGAGTCATATTCATTCCTTTCTGGTCCTTATAGTGTTTTCTTTTAGCCTTTTATTGCATTATTGATTAGGCTTGGATGTTTCTTAAAATGCTAACATTTTAAGAAATCAGGTCTCAGTCATGATCTCAAGAGAAAATATGTCAGTATTTCATAATTAAATATAATGTTTGCTGTAGATTTTTTATAGATATCTTTTTTCAGGTTAAAGAAGGTCCCTTCTCTTCCTAGTTTGCTAAGAGTTTTTCTTATTATTATTGTTATTATTATCATTAATATTATGGGTGTTGATTTTTATATTATTTTTCTAAATTTATAAAAATTATCTTTTTTCTGTTAATGTGGTGAATTACCTTGATTGCTGTTTGAATGTTAAAACATCCTCACATTTCTGTAATAAACTCAATATTTTTGTGATATGTTTTTGTTTTGTATCATTGAATTTTATTTGCCTATTTAGCTTAAGATTTTATAATATATCTATCCGTGAGCAATATTGATCCTAATTCTACTTTTTTAGGAATGTTCCTGTCAGATTTTGGCATTAAGTTAATGCTGACCTCAAAAAAATCAGGATATTTTCCTTTTTTTCTAATCTCTAAAAGAGTTTGTGTGAGATTCACATTATTTCCTCCTTAAATGACTGAAACAATTAATCCATAAGACCATCTAGGTCTGAATATTTCTTCATCAGAAAAGTTTTAATAATAAGTTTAGTTTCAGTAATGGTTTTAGGACTATGCCTAAGTTGTTTTTCAAGGACTGTTTCCAACTCATTGTCAAATTTTTATCTTTAAGTTGTTAATAATATATTATTGATTATATTATCTGTGTGATCTGTAGTAATGTTATCTTTTTTATTCCTGCTATTGGTAGTTTATGTTTTCTCTCTCTTTTTTCCTTGATCAGTCTGGCTAGAAGCTCTTTGGTTTCATTAATCATTTTGTAGACCCTGTTTTTGAATTGTTATTTTATTTCTGTTGTACATTTAATCTCATTTCATTGATTTTTACTTTTATCTTTATTATTTATTTTATTTGATTTGTTTTTTCTATTTATTGTGACAAATTCTTAGATTATTTATTTTCTGCCTTTCTTCTTTGGTAATACATGTATTTAGATCTATACATTTCCTTTTTCTGAGTACTGTTTCTACTTTATCCCACAAGTTTTGACATGCTACAGTTTCATTGAAATTAAATTCAAAATATTTTCTAATATTCATTTTAATTTTTTTGAATTATGTGTTATTTAGAAGCTTGTTGATTAATATTTTTCACATTTAGAAATTTCTGGTTGTCTTTTTATTAATGACTTCTAGCTTAATTGCACAACAATTAAAGAACATACTCTCTATTATTTCACATCTTTGAAATGTATCGAGGCTTACTTTCTGATGCAGCATGTGGAGAGTTTTGGTAAATCCTTATGTGTATTCTGTCATTCTTGGGCATGGTGTTATCTATTAATGTATGTGAAGTATGTAATGTTCACATTTCTATATTGTTATTACTATTTATCTCTTACTTCTAGCACTTATTGAGAAAGATGTGTTAAAATCCCCCAATTGGATTGAGGATTTATATATTTATTTTAATTTTCCTTTATTATAATATCTTTGTCTGTTTTAGTATTAGGGTATACAATGAGTTAGGAAGTGTTCTTTTGCTTCTATTTTTTGAAAGATATTATAGAAAATTAGTATCATTTCTTCTTTAAATGTTTGGTAGAATTTATTAGTGAAACCATCTGGGCCTGGTTCTTTCTGTTTTGGAGGGTTATAAATTGTTGATTCAATTTCATTAATAAACATATGCCTATTCAGATTATTATTTTTTCTTGAATGAGTTTTGGTAGATTATTTTTTTCAAGGAACTGGCCCATTTGTGGGTCTAGTGTTGTTCACAATATTCCTTTATTGTTCTTTCTTTCTTTATTTAATTTATTTTTTTCAGCATTTTATGGGGGTACAAATGTTAAGGTTATGTATATTGTCCTTGCCCCTCCTCCCCCCTCGAGTCAGAGCTTCAAGCGTGTCCATCCGCCAGTTGGTGCACATCACACTCATTATGTATGTATATATCTATCCCCCCGACCTGTTCTTTTAATGTTCATGGCATCAGTAGTGATGGCCCATCTTTCATTCCTGTTATTAGCAATTTGTGTCTTCTCTCTCTGTCTCTTTTGTTGTTGTTGTTACCCTGGCTTCAATTTTATTGATCTTTTCAAAGAAGCAGCTTTTGGTTTTTGTTGCTTTTCTCTATTAATTTCCTGTTTTCAACTTCTTGATTTCTACTCTGATTTTTATTATTTCTTTTCTTCTGCTTACTTTGGATTTGATTTGTTCTCCTTTTTCTTATTTACTACTATGAAAGCTTAGATAATTATATTTAGGTCTTCTTTTATATATATGCCTTCAATGCTATAAATTTCCCTTTAACCCCTGCTTTTGCTGCATTCCACAAATTCTGATGAGTTGTATTTTCATTTTTCACTCAGTTCAAAATACTTTTTAATTTCTCTTGAGAATTTTTCTTTGGCCCATGTGTTATTTATATAAGTGTTGTTTAATCTCCAGATATTTTGAGATTTACTAGCTCTTTTTCTGTTATTCATTTTCATTGTGGTCTGAAAGTATACTTTTTATGAGTTCTATTCTTTTAAACTTGGTGAGATGTGTTTTATGCCCAGGATGTGGTCTACCTTGGTGAATGTTCCATGTGAACTTGAAAAGAATGTATGCTCTGCTGTTATTGGATGAAGCATTCCATAAACATCTATTATATCCCGTTAATCGATAGTGTTTGGTTCAATTATAGCCTTACTGATTTTTTTGCCTGCTAGAACTGTTATTAAATAATTACCAATAGAGAGTTGTTGAAGTTGCCAACTATGGTAATATATTTTTCTACTTCTCCTTATAATTCTATCAGTTTTTGTTTCATGTAGTTTGATACTTTCTCTTTTGGTACATACATAATAAGTACTGTTATGTCTTCCTGGAGAATTGACCCCTTTATAATGTTCCTCTTTATCCCTCATGGTTTTTCTTGCTCTGAAATATACTTTGAAATTAACATAGGTAGCCTAGCTTTATTTTGATTAGTGTTAGCATAGTATATCTTTGTACATTCCTTTTTCATTATACTCCACAAATATCTTCTACTCATTATTATATTTCCTTTTCATTTTTAATCTAAGTATTTCCATTTGATTATTTTCTGTTAATATGTCTTCCAGTTCAATAACCCTGTCTTTTGCTGTCAAAACTGCTGTTAACTCACCTGTTTAGATTTTTAACTTTAGTTATTATATTTATCTGCTATAGAATTTAAATTTGTGTTAGGTTGCATTAAATATAAATTTTCTGGTGAAGGTCTCCATCTCTAATCCATTTTTGGTATCCTTGCCTATATTCTTGCATATGATAATCATAGTTATTTTAACATCCTTGTCTGCTAATCTACTGTCTTGATTGCCTTTGGGTCTGTTCATTGTTCTTTTAACCTCTCTTGGCTTGCAATCATATGCTCTTGTCTCTTGGCATGCTTAGTAATTTTTTTTACTTTAAAGGTAGACATTATATATAAAAATTGTAGAGGGTCCAATTACTATTTCTACACAGAAGCTTTAACTTTTCTCTGTTGAACATGAATAGAGGGGCTTGTGATTTTCCTCTAGAAGCTGTGCTGAGTCAAGGCTGTGTTTTATTTTCTGAAAGGCTCTGTCTATCTCAGAGTTACTTTAAAATCCTTGTTTGCTGTGGGTTGCAGGATGTAGATTTTTAGTGCTTTCTTCTGAGAGCCTAGTGTGCTCACTGGGGGCCTTGTCCTTAGTAACCCTGAACTCTAATTCTTGTATCAATATTGCAGCGAGACTGCAGAAAGCAATGTTCTGCACGTCAGAGGACTTCTGCAGGTGTATAGCCTCTCAAGTCGTTTGGCTTCAGAAATAGGCAAATTCCTAGAGGGGAAAATGGCTCTCTACTAGGCTCTCCACTCTGCCTTTCTCACTGGAGTGCTGCCTCCTCAAGTTCTCAGTTTTGGCTCTCTAGTCTTATGAGACTTTCACAATCTCTTCGGGTTCTTTCCTCCAGCTGTGGCCCTCTGCCTGGGAATAGCCCAAACCCAGCTTTCTATTTTGCAACTAGAGTAGGCAAATGGTCTCTGTTATAAATTAGCTGCCAAACATCAGCATACCTTTCTGCAGTTTTTCACTCTCCAGAATCTTGGTTCCTTTAATCCTTGCTGCTTTGGTAACTGATACTGTTAAATGAATATTTTAAAAATGTTTTGTAGTCATTCTCAATAGGGACTATAGGTCTACTGCAAGCTACTCTATCCTACCTGGCAATAGAAATCCAAATTACCCTTCTTTGAAGTGAAAGATGTCAATCTAGGATGTTTTCAAGAAGACTCACTTTTTCTAAGGATCTAGAAAGTACAGAGATATTTTAGCTTGAGCATAAATGTTGAAGTAGTTTAAGTAACAAGAAAAGAAAGTGATCTCAGATTCCAAGTTCAAGGAAAATTGTTTTGAGTGAAAGAGAAAGAATTAGGTAAAGCATGGACTAGATATTGAAGTATTTTTAATTTACATAACACCAAATGAATGACATGAGACTATGGAACCTATGATGCCCTCATTCTTTTTGTTTGTATTATGAAATACGCTTGAAAAATAAATAGTAATAATTTCCGTTTGAATATGTAGAACTGCTTTGGACTAGATCTAGGAGTGGGTCACACAAGATAATGTTAAAGGATCAGGCAGCAAATGTTAATGACCTGATTGAGTCCTTTGGGACTTGGGGGTAGCAGTATAGTGTTACTTCAGAGAAGGGACATGAATCCAACTGGGGAAGCCTCTGTTAGAGAGCTCGTTAAGGTTTCCTGTTTCTTCATAGGTAATTCCTTTGGGAGTGTTTATCTTATAAAGACATTTTATGGTGAGCAGTGCAAAAGAAAACCTCCATAATGATGGAATTTTTAGTACTCTGTAGCCGTTCAGATTTCTCTAAGTATATAAAGCTAGTTCTGTTCATTGGTCACGAGCATCTGTGTTTTCGATTACACATGCGGGTATGGAACGGGTCTGATTCGATGCCATCCATGACACCCAATCTCACTTTCTCTGGGTGGAAATAAGTGAATTTATTGTCCTTTGCTTCTCTTCCATTCTCTCCTTTTGCCAATGGAAACATTCTTCTCTGGTTTCTTTCACCAGGAAAAAGTGACTGAAATAGCTCTCGCTGTCAGATTAATGTCTGATTGTAAAGCTATTGCCTTAAGAAAAAAAAATTCTAGCTGTAAGTTATTGAAGTTTACGAGTAAGCAAGAGAGCTATTGGAGATGTGAAAAAAAAAAACCACAAACAAAAGCCCAGCGTGATCGAATGCTGTTTGTGGATTTTAACATTTTTTTGTTGTTGTTGCTAAATGTCTAAGGCTAAAAGTTACTTTGAAGCAATGTCAATATATGGAATTCATAATCAGCTGTTACATAAAGTATCAAATGCATAATTTCCATCAGTTTCCATTGGTTCCACTGGTTTCCATTGGATTTGTTGATAACTTTGTGGTAGTTTCTGGGAAACTTAAAGAAAAATAATGTGAGACAAACTCATTTCTACTCCAAGAAAAACACCTCAATGTTCTCATTCTGTGAAAGCAGCTTAGTGAAATGGCCTTCCCACAACTAGACCACAGGAAAAACATTTTAAAAATTCTACAGGTTAATGTAAGCTCTATGTACCTTATTTAAAATGTATTTTGTGATAATTTCTTTCCAATCATTTAGTTATCAATAGAATTTTTTTTAAAAAATTGGGGATGATTACTTTCTTAGAAGTCATCTAAAACTCCTATTCATTTAAAAATTAAGATATCAGACCCAAAGCAGTTAAACAGCTTCCCAAAAGATACACAGTTGTTTGTGATTGGTGGAGAGGCTGGGGACCAAAGACAAAGCTGTTTTTGAGGTTTTCTACTCTCTCACTGGTCATCTGGCCTGTGACACCAACCCTCAAGTGGCTACTTGTGTTTCTACCTCTTTTACCAGCTGCTTGTTTTTTCCTTATTTTATGTCAGCTTCTTGGAATAATTCTGCTGTATGCTGTGGGTGACTCAAATTGATAACACCTATTTTGTTCAGAAGATTTCCTGAAAATGCTGCTTTCTTATAAATTTCTTGAATAAATAATTCACTGTCATAGCTTTCAATAAAAAAATGTAGAAATCACTATACTGTGAAAATAAATACCCCATGCTACACTGTCACTCACTCAGCCACCAAATTCACCTCCCCACAGGCTACCTGTGTGTATTACATTCATGTGCAGCTTTGCAAATGTGTTTAATGAATGTGCAAGAAAACAAATCCTGTATATTCTTACAATGCCCTTTTTCAGTAACATCTTTTACTGTGATGATAAACAAATCCAATGTCAATGGCAAATGCCAAGGAACTTTTGCTCATGGGTCTCTGGGTCAACCGCGGCTCATCTGGGTCCAGTGGGGATCAGCTGAACTAGGTTTGGTTCAGATCAAGTCTGCTCCATGTGTCTCTTTCTGGGATCCAGGCTGAGGGAGCAGCAGCTACCTGGGCATGCTCTTCTTAGGACAGATGGTTGGAGCTCCAGAGGGACTAGCAAAAACATATGCTGCTCTAAATCCTTTCCTTGTGATTGGCACCCTCTCATTTCTACCCTCATGCCATTGGTCAAAGCAAGTCACATGGTCCAATCAAAAGTCAATGGGGTGGAGAAGCATATTCCTCCCACAGGGTGATCAGGGGAGTGAATATTTGATAGCTAATGATGCTGCTTATTAACTTAGTATGGGCTTATAAGCTATATGTGCTGTATTTTTACTTACTATATCTTGGGGATATTTGTATGTCAGTATCTAAACACTTTTTTTTAAAAAAATTTATTACTATACAGCGTTCCATTTTATGGACATCCCTAATGTAATTAATCAGATTTTTATTGATGGAAATTTTAATTATTTCTAGCACTCTGCCATTACAAACATTACTGCAACGAGTACTCTCATACATACATCATTTTGCGTATGTGCAAGTTCTATCTGCAACAGAAATTTCTTGAAGTTAAATTGTTTGACCCAAAGACAGATATTTAATTTGGGTAAATATTGAAAATTTCCCCTCCAAAGACACTGTATCCATATACATCCCCAACAGCAACATGTGAAAGGGCTTGTTTCACCACACTTCTGCTAGCTCACAATATTACCAAGCTTTTGAATCTTTTTTCAATCTGGTGGAAAATAGCATAGTGTCTTTGTTGTTGTTTTGTTTTGTTTTTAATAACAGTTACGTTGGGATGTAATTCACTTATAATAAAATTTACTCTTTGTGTACAATTCATATTTTAGAATATTCACAAAATTGTTCAGCCATCAACAAAATATAATTATAGAACATTTTTACCACCCCAAAAGAAATCTTGTACCCATATCAGTGATTTTCCATTCTCCCTCCCCTTAACCCTTATCAAATGCTAATCTACTTTTTATCTCTATGAACTTGCTTATTCCAGACATTTCATATAAATAGAATCATACAATACATACCCTTTGGTGACTGATTTTTTTTACTTTGCATATTGTTGTCAAAGTTCATCCACTGAACCTTGTTGTGGCATGTGTCAATACTTTATTCCTTTTTATTACTATATAATTTCTCATTATATGGACACACCACATTTTATTTATCCATCCCTCAGTTCATGGGCATTTGGATTGTTTCCACTTTTTGGCTATTTTACATAATGCTTCTACACACATTTGTAAACAAGTTTTTTGCGTGGACATGCTTTCATTTCTTTTGGGTAGATATCTAGGTGTGGAATTGTTGGGTCATTTGGTAATTCCTTGTTTAACAATATAAAGAACTGCCAAACTATTTTCCAAAGTGGAGGCACAATTTTACAATCCTTCAGCAATATATGAAGATTCCAGTTTCTCCACATCTTCACCAACACTTTTTTATTTCAGACATTCTAATGGAGGTGAAGTTGTATCACACAGTGATTTTGATTTGCATTTTCCTAGTGCTAATGATTTTGACCAACTTTCCATGAGCTTTTTGGCCACTGCTATATCTACTTTGGCAAATATCTTTCCCATACTTTTAAATTTGTGTATTTGTCTTTTTATCATGGAATTGTAAGAGTTGTTTATATATTCTGCATATCGGTCTTTTATTAGATACATGATTTGGAAATATTTTATTCTATTATATGAATTGTCTTTGTTAACAAAGCCATTCTCTTCCCATTGAATGTTCTTGGTTTCCTTGCCCAAAATCAATTGACCATAGATGTATGGAATTTATTTTGAGCTCTTAATTCTAATCTATTCATCTATGTGTTTATTCTTATGCATTTGTCATTTCTTGCTTTCTATAGCTTTGTAGTAAAGTTGAAATAAGGAGGTATGAGTCCTTCAACTTTGTTTCTGTTTTTTCAAGATTGTTTTGGATATTTTGGGCTCCTTGAATTTCAGTATGAATTTTAAGGTCAACTTGTAAATTTTTCCTAAAACGGCAGCTGAGATTTTGATAGAAATTGCATTGAATCCATAGTCAGTGTAGTTTTAAATTGCATTTATTTATGAATTAGGTAGCACATATTTTTTCATATTCTAAAGGCCATTTGTATTTCTCTTTCTGAACCAAGAACTCATATCTCTGGCTCTTTTCTTGTGAGTTTCCAGTTCTGTTCTTACACCACTTGAATTATGTTTGGCAACAAGAATAAAGGGATGAGAATGTTTCATAATTAACTGGAATATAGAGTCATATACACTTTTCTCCATGATTTTCTCAAAAACATTATGCACACTTGTATTGTGGTATAGAATATTTCTGATTAAAACAACCAGACCCAAGAAATTAAATTACCAAGAAAAAACCCCTATTTTTCCCTTTTGCTCAGAATACTAAGTTGTACTTATTAAAATGTCCATGGATTTAAAAATGTCCCAAAATAAGTTTCATTAAAATATCCAGACAACTCATCCTTCGAAGAAAGTCATTTCACAAGACATTATTCTTAATGTTTATTTTTACACATTATTCTTAATGTATATTTTTCTATCAGTTGAGTTTTCTTAAGATGTTTCATTTCCCTGTTTTTTATGGAGAGAATTTGTAGGATTCTTGCCTTTCCTCTGTTTTGAAGAAATTTTCTTAGTTTTGTGTATGATTTCCCCTTTTCTTCTCTTATCTTGTATGAGCTTATAATTATTTATGCTTCTTTGTATTTCCCAGGTTTCTAACTCTAATTTATGGATCTTAAATTTAGTGCAGTCATGCTCCTTGGGAGAAAGCAGCTTAGGTGTATAGCTATGTCTTGGTAAGAGAAACAAATAGCTCCCAGATGTGTTAAGGCTAGAAAATCAAGTGACATACAATGATGGAAGGATAGGGAGCACCCTCTCTGTTTGTGTTGCTATAAAGGAGTACCTGAGACTAGGTAATTTATAAATAAAAGAGGTTTGTTTGGCTCAGGGTTCTGCAGGCTGTACAAGAATCATGGCACTCGCATCTGTTTTTGGTGAGCGCCTCAGGCTGCTTCCACTCATGGCAGAAGGGGAAGGGGAGCCAGTGTGTGCAGAGATCACAGAGCAACAGAGGAAGCGAGAGAGAGAGGGGAGGTGCCAGCCTCTTTTAACAACCAGCTCTTGTGGGAACAAACAGAGTGAAAATTCACTCATCCTACACCACCCCCCCTTCCTCACCAGGTAGGGCAATAATCTATTCATGAGGAATCTGCTCTCAAGGCCCAAACACCTTCCAGCAGGCTCCACTTCCAACACTGGGGATCAAATTTCAACATGTGATTTAGAGAACACAAATATCCAAACTGTAGCAACCACTCTCGCTACTGATCAAAGGTCAAGGATCACTGATTTTGCTCTTCTCTCAACTATGCTACAGGTAAAATTATAAGTACAGGCCTTTGAAGGCTTTTGTTTCAAATATAAAGACCTCTTATTCTATTCACCTGGAGTGCTGAAAAGGTGCATTTTCATTCCCTCTAAACTGGCTGTCAATGACAATGGGCATTAATCAATTCTAGACCACTAAACAGCTCTGTAGATTACTAAGCGGCTCTGACTGTCCTTGCTAACACAGTAGAGAATGAATAAGGCAGTGGCATTAGAATATAACTAAATTCAACTCATAAGCAAGGTAAGATGACCATGCTTTTTAAGCAAGTGTTTTCTAAGAGCTTGCTACTGTCTCTTTGCAAATTCACTCCTGGGAGTAGCTAATGTTTTCCATCTGCTCAATCTCTCTCACCTCTTTAATGTATGTTGTTTTGTATGATGTCTCATCATTATTTTTGGTGACACACACAGTCTTGCTAATGGACACAGTCTTGCCCATGGACCTATGGGTTCCCTGGGGAAATGGCATCAAATACCCAGTAGTGGGATTGCTAGATCGAATACTAAATATACTATTAGTTCTTTGAAGAATCTCTATACTGTTTTTCATAGAGGAAAATTTTTAGTTCTACCAACAGTGTATAAGCATTCCTTTTTCACCTCATTCACGCCAACCTCCATTGTTTATTTTTTTAATTTTTTAATAAGAGCCATTCTTATAGGAGTAAAGTGGTATCTCATTGTGGTTTTAATTCGCAGTTCCCTGATGATTAGTGATGTTGAGCATTTTTCATATGTATCTTGGCCACTTGTTTATTTTATTTTGAAAAAAGCTTTGTTCATGTCTTTTGCCTACTTTTTAATGGGATTATTTGGTTGTTTCTTGCTGATTTGTTTGAGTTCTTTGTGGATTCTGGATATTAGTTATTTGTCAGAGGTATAGTTTGAGAAATCTCCTATTCTGTAGGGGGTGTGTGTGGTATATATATACCATGGAGTACTACTCAGCCATAAAAAGAATGAAATAATATCTTTTGCAGCAACTTGGATGGAACTGGAAACCATTATCCTCAGTGAAGTATCTCAGGAATAAACAAACAACTGCATGTTCTTATTAATAAGTGGGAGCTAAATAATGGGTACACATGGCCACATAGTGGTATAAAGGATGCTAGAAACTAAGAAGGGGAGAGTGGGATGGAGGTGAGGGATAAACACTTACCTATTGGGTACAATGTATACTACTCTGGTGACTGGCACACTAAATGCCCCGACTTCAGCATTATACAATTTATCCATGCAAAAAAACACTTATACTCCCTTAAAATTTTGGAAAAAAAATAATACAGTATGGCGTCTGGATGTGGCATTTCTGCTGAAAAGTGAGATGAATGAAATTTTGCTTGTACTTATTTAACTTCATTCTCCTAAGGAGGCCAAGGAACTTTATATATGTCACTGTGAATCATCTCTGCATCACTCAGAAGTGGTACCAAATTCAGAAAGCCTTTTAATGGTGCTAGTATTAGCAGAGAGGATTGATGTTTGGCATTTCTGGTTAACCATGTTCTACAGGCTTTTTCAATTCAGTTGTTTCAGAGAATAAGATTTACTTTGGTTGTGGCTAAAGCTATTCATCAATAAATTGAGGAAAGAAAGAATCTAACCTCTATATAGGTCCTATTATGTGCCAGACAATATGTTAGATGATCAAGAAGTATTATCTTATTTGATCCTGTGACAGTCCTAGGAGGTAGGTTTTATTACCTCCACTTATTTCAAATGAGGAAAGTGTGTGTCAGTGAGATCAAGGTCATGCAGCTGTGACATGGCAGAAATAGGCTCTGAGACCTGGTCTAACTCCACAGCTGAAACTTTCTCTTCTGAGCTCACTGTTCTACCCACATGGAAGCCTGTGCTCAGGGCACTGTGGAAGGGACTCAATTTTCCTGGCCTAAACCCTCCTGGTCCATATAATCAATCACATTGCTATTATATTCCAAAGTGCATTTTCCCCTATAGGGATTTAGAAAATGCTTTTCAATACTTTTAGCTTTTTTTTCTAGGACAGAGGCTATTTCTCAAGCTCCTAGTCAAGTTCACTGGATATGGGTCTTTTGTATGACAGAAGTCCCTGTTACAAGTCAGCTTTACCAAGAATCACCTGTGGAAGGCATTTTTGGGCCACTTCACTCTTTACATAAGGATATGAGACTAAAATGTTTATTTGAGGAGAGGCTGTATTTTCTCCTGCTCTATAAGCACGGCCAGAGATTAGGGGTTGGGGGAGCAAGAAGTAGATGAGGTCAAAATAGAAGAAAGAAAGAAAGCCAGAGAAACTGATGACTGTATCATGTCAGGTCCATTGATGGTGCTGGGACTGACCTACTACAGCTGTCAGACCTGGAAGGGAGCTCAGAGATCATCCGGCCTAACTACCCACTTTTCAGACAGAATAATTGAGCCTTTGGAGATAAAGTGACTCACTCAAAGTTATACAGTTCAAGACTCCTCACTTCTAGTCCAATGCCCTTTCTATGACACCACATTTATTATATTTCAAGGCTGTGGAATGTAGATGGCTTATAATTTTTCTATTTTCAGTCTGATATATGATGTGTTTTATATACGCTACATTTAATTTGCCAATCTGAACTTTTCTTGAGCAAGAAATAACCTTTTTATTTTAAGCCACTGAGATTTTAAAGTTTGTCTGTTAACACAGCATAGCCTGCCTGTCCTGAATAATGTATGCTATTGAGATGATCATGTATTTTCTTATATTAACATATTTTCTGATGTTGAGTTACCCTTGCAGTCTTGAGACAGTCTTTAGATTATGGTGTAGGTACACAGACATGATGTATTTTATATATAACTACATTTAATTAACTAATATTTTATATAGTTTTTGACTCTACGATTACAAGTGAGATCGGTCTATCATGTCTTCTCCTTGTCCAGTTTTGATATCAGGTTACACTAGATTCATAAACTGGCTAACTTTTCCTCTTTTTGTGTTCTGTAAAACAGCTTATATAAGATAGAGATGATCTCTTCCTTGAGTTGTGAGCAAAGGGGAATGTAGCATAAGATGAAGTTAGAGAGGTGATGAGGGGCCAGATGATTTAGGATCTTGTAGGCCACAATGAGAATTTTGAATTTTATTCTAAGGACATTGAGAAACTATTGAAGGATTGAAGCTGCTGAATGCCATCATGATTTATTGTGTGTTTTGAATGCAGTCATGCGTTGCTTAATGACAGGGATATGTTCTGAGAAATGTGTCATTAGGTGATTTTGTCATTGTGCGAACATCAAAGAGTGCACTTACACAAACCTAGATGGTATCGCCTACTACACGTCTAGTCTACAAGTCTGTACAACATGTTCTGTACTGACTACTATAGGCAAATGTAACACAATGGCAAGTATTTGTGTGTGTATACATATCTAAACATAGAAAAGGTATAGTAAAAATATGGTATTATAATCTTATGGGACAACCATCATATGTATGGTCTGTTGTCGACGGGAATGTCATTAAATGGCACATGCCTTGATATCACAACGTCTACTATCTGAAGAATGCATTAAGGTATTTGAGAATGGAAGCAGAAAGACCAGTTGCAAGACTACTTAAGTAGTCAAGGTAAGAGATGATGGTGACTTGGGCTAGAAAGTGGCAGAAAGGGTGGGAGAATTCATTTGTTTTCATGTGAGATTTATTTTAATATATAGCGACAGGATTTTTAAATAGATTACATACAAGAATAAGGAAAAGGGAAGGATTACAGCTTTCTGGCACGACTCCTAGATTTTCGCCTATGTAACTGGGTAGAGAATGTCCTACTTATTTATATGGGGAATTCTGGAAAACGAAGAATTTTGGGGAAGTAGGTAGGGAAACCAGTAGTTCTATTTTAGATCTGTTTAAATAGAAATGGCTGTTAAATGTTCCAGTGAAGATGTAAAGTAAGCAGTTGGAAATACGAGTTTAGAGCTCAGGAGAGAAATCAGGGTATCATCAGTGTATCAGTGGCACTCAAAACCATGGAACTAGATGAGACCACCAAAGAAGAGAGGAGAGGTGAGGAAGAGGTCTCAGGACTGATATCCGGAGTAGGCAAAAGAGGAGAGCCAGCAGGAGATTGAGCTCACTCTCCAGGGTACGTGAGTAGCTCTCTGGTGTTCCTATATTGGGTCTGCATAATTCTCCTTATACTTGGGCTGTGCACATTCAGAAACTTGTTAGGCACAATGTCAGTGCTTAATGATTAAAGGATTGATTGATTCAGAAAAAAATGCTGTTATTTCTGGGGCCGATGCTTTGGAATCAGTAGGAGCTCTCACAGGCAGTTCCCCAGGCCTCTCTCCACCTGCAGTGGCTGAATGGAGAGACTTCAGGCCCTTTCTCCTCAAGGATTTCCTAGCCTAAATGTTCCACTTTTGATCAGAGTAGAGTAGTGTCATGTTTAGGAGTCCATCTCATGCTAATTTGGGATGGGAATTGGGTGTTTAGGATGGTTGCATCTAGTATGCATCATATACAGGTCCCAGGAGGAAAAGACAGCCTTGAGCCAGGACAAATCTGACAGCCTAAAATGTCCTATCCCTCACCCAGGGCAGGGCCAGTTAATCAGTCATAGTATTTCTTCTGCTGATCTTTCAAATGTTTTCAGCTCTTTCTTAACACACAGTGCTCACGGTGGCTGAACAAAAACAAAAGAAAAACTTTTTTGCCAAATCAGGAATAGATAGATGTTGGATTTAAGAGCTGTTTGGGGAGCTCAGTGACATGTGTTTAGAAGCTCAAAAGGACCAAAAGAGATGCCTCCAGGCCCCTTGGCCTTCTGCTGATGTAGGGTCAGCTCCCAGATGGCCACAGGGCTGAGGACCTTGAAAAAACTCTCGAGAAGATATTGTCTTCCAAATATCTAGTTAATGGGCTTTATTGGTCAAAGGTAAAAGCATTGATTTTCATACCTTGAAAAATTAGCCCTGAAATTACCCATAGTAAGGAAAAAAAGTTATTTCTTAGAGTCTAATATTTAAGGGGAAGTAGAAAACACTAATCTGTATCAAGTAGATTGAAAGCTGCCGAGTAGTTGGATATGGTACCATACGAGAAAAACTAACACAGCACAGAAACTTAGTTCAGGTTGCTAAGCTCTCTACCATGGATTGTTCTAGCCTTTTGATTACAGCATCGTGTGTTGGTAGTGACTTCTTATAAAATTCAAAGTTGATAAGCACAATTAACTAATTTCGGGAGAAGTTCCTAAGTGTTTTTCTATAAATTACATAAGTTTTTAAAGTAATTTAAGTAAACATTTCAGTTCCTTGATCTTTATTTCCCTCTTGCTAAAAGCAAGTATTAGATGTTTAGAGATTCAAATACTTGATTAGTTGGAAGAGCTAGGAAATATTAATAAGTAGAAATGATGGAGAATCAAAGAAAAGGAGAATAAAATAACAAGTGAGTTTTTGACCTGGGTGAGCAGGTGCCCTCTTATCCTGATCACGACAGAATTTCCATCTACTGAGGAACTATAAGGTGCTGACCAACAGATGCATTTAAGACAACCATGTGGAGAAGACCAACCTCACGATAATACATAATATTATAAATGTTTCTGGGTGTGCAATAAAGCCTAAAGCAGCTTTTATCATAGTCACACTTCAGCAATGACCATCATACATCCTTCCTGCCTTTCCAATATTCAAAGCTAAGTTAGTCCCCTCTGCCACATGAAGCCTTCCCTGGCGCTACCATAACTCAAAATGAACTCAATGAGAGAACCTATTACTGATATCATTCATCTGTCATTTTTAATATTTCATGCCAATCTTCTCCCAATTTAGATTAAAATCATTCAAGTACTCACAGAAAAATGATAGCGTTGAGTTTTCAAATGACTTCCTCCTATAGCATCTCATTTTGTAGTCAGAGAACATGGAAATTGGAAATAACTTTTGCAGTCACCTAGACCGGCGTCCTCAGTGTAACCGACCCCTCAGAAGCCTCTCAGCCCGGGGCCGCTCAGCTCTCCTCAGACACCCTCACAGCCGGGCAGCTCACCTCCTCCTGAAAGCCATTTTAAACAGCCCTAATTGCTAGAAAGTACTTCCTTGTGTTGAACTGAAATCTGTCTGCCTGAAATGTCTATGTATTATATTACATTTAAATTTGTCCTCTGGGGCTTGAACTATTATGTTTGATTCTTTTTCCACAGAAGAGTCCTTTAATGTTTTAAGATCATAATCATGTATCACCCGAGCCTTTTCTTTCAGTGACAAAATGTCTTCTATTTCTTCCAGTCGTCAGGGTGACTTGGAGCACATTTGCCATGCTCACTGCTTTCCTCCCGTTTCGCCGAGTCACTCCCTCAGTGAATAGCTACTGCACCCTGCTGTGTGCCTGGCACTGGTCTAGGCACCGTGTATACACTAAGGGTGCACTAAGTAGTGAAAACAGGACAGAATTCTCTGTGTTCATGGATCTTGCATTACAGAGATAGAGTCAGAGCATAAATGAAGGATGTATGTCCTTGGCACGTGGCATCCAGAATGTTCTAGACGCATCTGCACAGAGCAATTCTGTGACAGGTTTGCTTTCTAACACCTCCATTCATTTGGTGTGTACTTCTCCACCACGATATTTCTAGCAAAGCAGCTTGTCATTGCATTATCTGTTTGGGGTAGATGCGGGCTCTTTTTGAACCATACTGAATTTGCTTTCAACTACAAACAAAAACCCTGCCGAAAAATGTTTCATTTGAACTGGTGCTCACTCACATCTTGTCCATATTGTACTTAGCGCTAATTCCACCCTCTCCTATTGTCTTAGTCTGTTCCAGCTGCTATAATAAAATACCATAGACTGGGTGGCTTATAAACAACAAACATTTATTTCTCACAGTTCTGGAGGCTGGAAAGTCCAAGATCAGCCAGTGTCTGGTGGCCCACTTCCTGGTTCACGGATGGCCATCTTTTTGCTGTGATCTCATGTGAAGGAAGGGTTGCCAGGGAGCTCTTCAGGGATTCTTTTGTAAGAGCAGTAATCCCATTCATGAGGGCTGCACCCTTATGACCTAATCACCTCCCAAAGGTCTCACCTCCTTACATTAATACCATCACTTTGGGAGTTAGGATTTCAACATATGAATTCTTGGGGGACACAAACATTAAGACCATTGCACCCACCCAAGTATAAGGCTTACCATGTACCCTTGCTGAATTTCATCTTTTTTGGCTCAGCCCATCTTTTCAGCCTTCCCGGATCTCCTTGTGTCCCCATGCCATTATTCGGTGCATTAGCTATTCCTCATAGCTTTGTGCTATTTATAAATTTGATAGGTGGGTTATTTATTCTCTGGCTTGAGTCACTGTGCCCAAGAGCAAATAGAACAAGGACATTCTGAGGGCAGAACTCTGAATCTTCCCCATGAAATATTCTTTTCAGGTGTGTCCTGGTGAATTAATCAGTACTATTTTTGCTAGCCTTTTTCAGCATGTTCTGAGTCCAGTGAACTGTTATTCAAGCCCCTATTTCACCACTATGTTTTCAAAGCCAATGCCAAAGAACCTGTCAAATGCCTTGCTGAAAAACATATATTGCTTTAATGTAGCCCTCAATGGACAGGTTAGAGACCATACTTAAAGAGGAAATGAGGCTAGTCTGGCATAATGTGTGGGTGGTGAACATTCATTGGCCCAGTGCTCACCATTTTTCTCGTTAAGCGTTCAAAACTCATCCACTTGTTGATTGTTAAAGCCCAAACTTTCCAGCATGTGCTGTAGGTTCTTCACAATCTGTCAACAAGTTATTGACCAGCTTCATTTCCATCAATGTCTCTCCCTCTCTTTGAAACCAGCCATACTAAATTTTTGCAGTACAGCAAACTTTAGCCTTTATTTATACTTCTGTAATTTGGCACACATTGGTTATTTCACCCACCTGAAATGCAGCTGTGTTCTTCCTCCTCTTCATCCATCTAGAAGATTCCTGATGAATTTCTAAAGATCCTATTAAAATGTCCCCTTTTTGTGGAAAGTGTGCTTGACTCTTATCTCTGTGTTTTCATAACACTTTGTAGGCATATGCACTTCACATGCCTGCATTGCAGTGATTTATGTCTGTCTGTCCTACCAACCTCTGCCATGGGGAAGGTCTGTTCACGGTCAGAGACTACCATATGCCTGGCATGGTGTAGGAGCTTAATAAACATTTGTTGAATTCCATTGCAGAATTTTCCTCTGGGTGGGCTCTTGGTACAGATCCAGCTCACGCATCCATATTCTCCCTCATTTCAGGCAAAGTGGCTCTAATTTGATCTTTTGCTCTTTTTTCCTCTACCATGGGAATTTCATTTCCAAATCCTCTCAGTGGCAATGGCTGGAACTGCTCTGGCTGGTGATAACCACCATTGAGTGCTCTTTTACTATTCCTCCCCTTATCCTGGGTTTCAGTTGCCTCTTGGAGAGTGAATGTAAGAAGCACCAGATTTGGAATCTGAAGACTGGGGGGTAAGTCCTGGCTCTAACTCCGCCTAGGTGTGTGACCTTGAGAAAGTAAACTCACTTCACCAAAGCCCAGTTTCTTCATTTGCAATTTAAGTGTTATCTCTTCCGTTTTTTATTATTTTATTATTCTAATTATGTCTTTTATCATTTCTAATACGAAGACTCTCCTCCTTTTGGAAACCAAATACGAGATGAGTTGCTCTGTGTTTTCCCACCTTCAGGGGTTGTGATCTCCATGGATCCCATTGTTCAGCTGCTAGAGCTGTGATCCCATAAAGCTGCCCCAGGGGTGGCCTGTTACTGTTATGCTCAGCCCTCCTGTGGGGACTCTGCCTCTCATCTGTTGCTCTGTCATTCTGATCCAGTCACCAGGCTTGTCACCAAGCTCTGGACACCACACACTACTTGTTGGATGGACTATTTTCAATTATTGTTGCTACAGCTGCTCCCAAAGTCTGCCTGGCAGAAACGGTGGTTAATTTCTAGGCCACCGCTTCTATCGATATGGCCAGCATGACTGCTACTGGAATGTCTTTCCAAATGCTTCATTTGCCTTGGAATAAAACGATTTTCACAGCAGAGCAAGACAAGGCGGATGATATAAATTTTGCTTTACAGTTAAGGAAACCGAGGCTTAGAATGGTCAAATCACTTGCCCAGTGTTACCTAGATTTTAAGCAGTGGAGTCAGGGCTAAAGCTCAAATGTTTTGATAGCTCCTTTAGTGGCATTCCACCACGTAGAAAGGGCAGGAACAAAGTCTCAACACTTCCTGCCTTTCTTCTCAAACATTTATACTGCATCTCATTCATGATATGTGCTCAGTTAATGACATTTAAAAATTGAGGAATTTTGGAAGTACTCTACATCAGAATTTAAACATTTCAATTAAGAAGAGACAATTAAACTCATGGTAAAGACAAATCTTAGTTTTTATTTCTTTTTTTTTCTTCGCCAGCCCTCTGACATTGGCATAGAAGTTCTAATTAGCATTAAAATGGCCACAAAGTAGACAAAACGATGGTAAAAGTGAAGAATAATTCATTAATGAGAGTATTGTGCTGTAAATAATTGGGAGTTCACTACCAAGAAGAAAGTATCTCTTAAAAACCTGTCATTTTGGGGTGAGATGTCTCAAGCCCCTTTGCTTTTGTCATCCTGCTTATACCAATCTTTAATCAATTATCCCATAAAATGCCCATGTAGCGTTCGTTGCAAACAGCATAATCCCTTTAACATTGTTCTCATCTTTGTGCTTGCCCCGTGTTGCTTACAATTCTTTCACACAATAAAAGCCTCAAATTAATAAAGTGCTTCTCTTAGAAAATCAAAATGCTTTCTCCACATTGCCATTTAATTAATTCTCAAAGCTTTCCTCTGTAGAGTGGGTGTGTGGTGGGAAACGAAATTATTCTTTCCCTTTATGACACATAGGAAACAGGTTGCAAGGGAGATCATGTCCATCCACAGTGGAACTTGGTGCTAATTCAGCTCAGTTCAAGGTTGTTGACTGGGCTCTTCCAGTCTGCCCAGTGTTTCAAACAGAATCAAGCTCATCAACTTATTTACTTAGTAATCAGCCCATGATTACTGGGTGCCCACTCTTTGTCAGATCTTGTTCTAGACACGGGGAATACAGCAGTGAACAGGAGAGGAAAAAAAATACCTAACCTCATGGAACTTAAATTTTTCTAGGGGGAGACAGACATCAAACATAGTCAATATGTCAATTATACAGTAGATTAGAAGGAGATAAATGCTCAGTGTAAGGAGGAATGGGAGTGCAGGGAGGGTGCATAGATTTATATGAGGTAGTTAGAGTAGATCTCAGTGAGAGGGCGCCATTTGAGTAATGAATTGGAGAAAGAGAGGGAGCAATATCAGAAGGAAGAGCATTCAAGGCAGGCAAACAGCCAGTGCAAATGCCCCGAGGCAGCCACATGCCCCGCAGTGTTTAAAGAATCCAGGAGGGCAGTGTGGCTGGAACAGAGTAAGAGGAAGAAGAGTGCAAATTGAGGTCAGATGTGGCAACAGAGTGCTCACGGAAGGCCATGTTGGCATTTTAAAGATGTCTTTCACATTGAGAGACATGGGATATCTTGGAGGGTTTTAGGTAGAGGAGGAACTTGATTGTGCAGGCTGCTGTGCTGAGAAGAGACATGGATGAGAAAGGATGCAAGCAGAGAGCCAGTTAAGAGGCCATTGACTCCATCCAGGAGAGAGTCCATGGTGGCTCACAGCAGGGTGGGATTAGAGGAGATGCTGAGAAGCAAACAGACCAGGGATACACATTTTGGGTAGAGCCAATAAGATTTGCTGATTGGATTGATGTAAACTGCGAGAAAAAGAGAGGAATCTAATCTTCTGAACTAGACTGGGAACTTCTTGAGGACAAAAGACAGCTATTATATTTCTTTATGTTCTTTATAGAAACAGAAGCATGCTTCGTGCACAATAAATAAATGAATAAGTACTTGTTGAACAAAAAAAGGGAGGGAAAAAGCAAGTCTACATCAGTAGTTCACCATTTGGGGTTCCTGTACCCTTAGACATTTGCAAAAATAGGCACTATTTCCTGTATTTCAAAAAAATGGAAAACATTGACTTTTCGAGGTAAGACTGATAAAACCAAAAACAAACCCAAAAACCTTTAAATGTCTTTGTTTGGGCTGGAATTACATTATTTTGGCAAGGTAACAGGTCTTTTCTCTGCTATTCAGAAGTTCTATCTGGCATATAAAATGGATGTATTATTATAATTTAATTTGTTTGACAAAAATATCACAAAATATAAGGTATAGTCAAATAGATTTTGGATGATGATGGTTGGAAATCTCATATTTACATGATTTTGAAAGAAACAGGAAAAAAAACCCCACAATATCCATGTTTTTTTTGCTTGTTTACAAAATATTGTCCCAATTACATATGAGGGAATCACACAAGAGAACATATTAAATCTTATCATGTGTTTTTGGAGATGATCTAGTCTAATTCCCTCAGTTTCTATTTGATAAATGTGAGTCCTAGAAACGTTAAGGTGATAGGCATAATGTTGTTTCCAATATACAGTAATTATGAGTTGTCTAATGAGGCTTAGCTATAGCAGTAGAGAAAAATGGTGAAATATGTTCTTGCTCGAATCTTCCTCCTTGGTATGTGCCTGGTAACAGTAATTAGCCATGAACAACCTTGAGTTATAACTGCCCAGAGAGCATGTGAGAATTAGGTGTGTGGAGGGACGACAGATGAGGGAGACAAGAGAATGAGAGGCATTTTGGTGGAAGAACTGTAGATTTTTAAACTCACACTGTTGCTAGGAAGCCTTTGTGCATAATTTTTTTCACAGGGATTTAGAGTCACACAGAGGCATATTTGAATCCAAGCTCTGATATTTAGAAGGTATATGACCACGGCCAAGTTTCCTAACTTGGACATTGGTTCTTTACATACTTTTATAGGGTAAATTTTGTCAGATATTTTGATATATTTTTAATGTGCTTAAGGATAGCAGGGATTCGATACGTGGTAGTTTTATTACTAGTAATTTTCTCAATGGGTTCCAGCATTTCTTGCTTTTGTGCTTTCATAGAAACCCTTTCGCCCACTGTATCTACAGGTAGATACGCTGTCAGTCCTTGAAGAGCCCAGTTTGAATGTTAACCTCTTTCCTTTAGTCAGCTCACATAGTGTCTATCATTCAATTTTGCACTGACATGTAGCTATTTGTTTCAAGGTCTTATCTCCTTAAGTTGGATTTCTTGTGGAGTAGTGAAAAGAATCTGGAAGACTTAGATCTGTCATGGAAGAAAACCACAACAAGTATAATGGAATAAAGGATGTATTATAAGAATAAAAATTTACATTATTGTGGAGAGAGCTGTAAAGGTGATTTTCCACAAGAGGGGATTGACAGATCTGAGAAGAGTCACTGCTAGACCCCCCCGAGGTTCTTGTGTGTGTGGGCAAGTCAGAGTATACAGAGAAATCTGGGAAGCCAGGCATGTCCAGGTGTTGGGGGGTGGGGCTTGAAGGTGAGCTGGAAGGAAATTCAATGGAAAACTGTTGCCTGTGCCTGGCTATTGCCTGTTTAAGTCCATGGTAAGGCCCTTGGGATAGGTGTGTGGCTACCGTCGGTCAGCTGGGCTGGAAATTTGGAAGATGTGGGTGTGAAGTAGGGAAGTAGGGGACTGCCAGGACATGCTAGAACACTCCAAGACTCTGCATGGGTTACTACATCAAACTACAAAGACCTTCAGAGAGGAACAGGTGCTATAACACTCTGTTTCCCAAATTTTGCACGAGTTCCTCTTTTGGCCAACTGTATTCACATGCATACAGACAAGAGGAATGCCATTCCAGCTAATCAAGTTGACACAGCACAAACCACCGCAAGCATTATTGGCTATGTTGGTATCAGGCAATTCACTCAATCAAATTTCTGATCTTTTCCTTCCCTATTGGTGAATTGATGTAAAAGAGATTATAACTATTATAACAATTATAACTAATTCTGTAGGGTTGTTAGTAGGGATTAAATGAGATAATAACGTAAAAAATCCATTACAAAATATAAAATAACTGATAAGATTGCTGTTATTAGATAAGTCCATTAATTCAGTTAATGTATGTTTACTGTGCATCTACTGTGGGCCAGCAACTATCCTATGCCTGGGATACATAGCAGTGAACTGTGTAGACAATATTTCTGTCATCACAAAGATAATGAATCAGATATATATTAGATATGCAAGTGGAGATGTAAAAATAAGCAGTTGACAAACCGAATTTCAGGGAATAGTTCCAGGTTAAAAGTGTACATTTGGGAGTGATTGTATGTAGGTAGCACTGAAAGGTATGAACCTGAATTAGCTCACTTAAGCAGTGCATGTAAACTGAAAGAAGATGAGGCTCAAAGTCTGAGATCTAAGGCAGAATCTGGGGGCCAGTTCTTACTGAACTGAAGAAGAACAAGCAATGAGGCTGGCCAAGAGCACCAGTGACATAGAAAGAGAAATAATAGACAGTGGTGTCCAGGTAGGTAGACGTAGAAAGTTTTTGAGAGAGTGAAAGGGATCAACTTTAACTTCTGCTGAAAAGTCAGTTCATATGATAATGGAGAATTGACCAATGGTTTAGCAACCCAGAGGTCATTGCCAGAGTAGAATGGGCATAAGACAGAATGGGAAGAAGGGAAGTTTTTGGTGTAAAGGGAAGCAGAAAAATAGGGTGGTGATAGGAGGAAAGTGTGTCAAGGGAGATTTTATATATATACATCTATATTTGTGTGTGTGTGTCCTGTTAGTTTGCTGGTGGGAATAGCCCATCAGTGCTGTGCTTGGGTAGGGCTCCCTATCAGGATAGACCTTTACAGAGAGATACAAGGGCCAAAGCCTGCTTCATTCAGGCAGTTCCCTCTTAAGAGGAAAATGGTCAAACTGAGTGAGCATGCTCAGTTCTACTTGTAAATCCATTAATCCAAGTCATGTCACCTTCCCAGGAGTAGACTGAGCAAAGGGGGAGAGAGAGGTTCAAGGAGAAGTCGGTTTCAGCTACAGCAAGAATGTTAAGGAAATATTCAGAGTAACTGAAAGCGAAGGGAATTTTGCTGAAGAAGAGGGCGCAATGCAAAGATCTGAGGAACTGGGGAAGAGTGGGAGGTGGGTCAGACTAGGGGGTGTGGGAAGTAGTTTGAGACGATGATCTTTGTCCTGTAGTATTTGCAACAGGGTCTTGGTCAGATACATATTTGTTCCTTGAGAGAAACCTGACAGGGTCTGCGTGGGTGGCAGGAAATGCATTGGTACACAGAGCCCTCTCCTCTCCTGATGCCGGAAGAGGTGTACTCTGCTTCGGCTCAGGGTTGGAGAGGGGCTTGGTGTCATTGTCGTCTACCTTCCTCCCTCTCCTCCACACCTGGCCCAGCAGAAGATGGAAAATCACTTCAAATATTTACAGCTTCCCAACACCGCCCCTGAAAGCCAGAGACACATGTGGCAAAAGTGATTTTTCTCCTTCAGGTCGTTCTAATTCTCACGGAAGACTTTGTGGCACCAACCTGAAGAATGACCCCCGGGGGTGTCGCCGCGGATGCTCTGTGACAAGTGCTGGAGGACGAGGCAGTGGGCAAGAGCAGAGTTTCTCGGGGCACCTTCTGGAGGAGCCAGGCACTGGGGACGTTCCTTCAGTTTCGCAAGTGGCAAGCTTTTCACCCCGGGCTGGCAGCCTCCAAATCGTTTCCCATTTCTCCAACTTAGGAGGAAGCTGTGAAAGCCGCAGGCGAACGAGGCCGGATGAGTCATTGGGTCCTGGCCATTCCTTTCAGTGCTAGGATGTCTCCGTGTCTCTCTACCCTGCTCTTTGAGCATAATAATAATCAGTCACCTGCTTCCCGGGTACTGTCAGCGCGGTCTTCGGGCACGTGATGGAACCTGCTGGATGCATGCGCCCCACGCCTGCATGGGGCCCCCGTCCGTCCACCCCCACCCAGCGCCGAAGCCCTCCCTCCCTTCCGGCTCCCACGGGGCGTTAAGCTCCGGTCTGTCTGGCCCGAGCGGCGCGTCCACCGGGCGGGGTGCGGGAGCGCGTGCGGGCCGCGCCGGGCAGGGCTGCAGCCTCCCCGGGGGCGAGAGGGCGGGGAGGCCCGGGCGGCCCGCGCGGCGTGGCGGCGGCCGAGCCGAGCCCATCCGAGCCGGCACCTTCGGACGCCCCTGTGCCACGTGACCGTCCCCTCCTCCCTCCTCCCAGTCGCGCGCACGGGCCGGGCGTCTCGGCTCCCGCGCGCGCTCGGCTGGTCCTGGTCCCCGGGAGGAGCGGCGGCGGAGGAGGGACGAGCCGGCGAGGCGGCCCAGGGGAGCGGGCGCGAGCGGCGCTGCCGGAGCCGCCTGTGCACGGGCGGCGGCGAGGGTGGCGGTCGCCTGCGCGGCGAGAGCCGGGGCGGCGCGGAATCCGCATCCGCCGCGAGTGTGATGAAGCTGCCCTGCCTCGCTGCTCCGCTCGCCGCCAGCTGACAGCGCCGGTGCCCAGCCCGCCGGGAGGGAGACGCCGCGGGGCCGTGACCTTGGCGGAGGAGGTAAATAGGGGAGGCGGGCGGGGAGGAGGCAGCGCCACCGGGAGCCCTCCCGGCCCCCGGCCCGTGCCCAGCCCTCGCCGTGCGCGGGGCGGCCGCCCCCGGGACCCCGCGCCGGGGCCGGGCTGCGGGCTCCGAGCGCTCGGCGCGGTCCCCGGCGCCGAAACTGCTGCCCGGAGCCGGCGGCGGCCGCGGCGGGGCACAGGCTCGCCTGCCATTTGCTGCCGCCGCGAGCGCCGGGCGAGGGGCGCTGGGGCTCGCCTGGTTTCGCCCCTTTGCCTGGTGGCTTTGAGGCTTCTGCAGTTGGGGTTTCACCCCTGGTGACCTAGGTAATTGCCTGAAGGTGCGACCTCCCACCCGTTCTTGTTGCTGGGACATATTCTGGTGCCTTCTTGCAAGGTTGGGCAGGGTTACCTCTCACTTCCGAAGCCGAGTGGGGTGACAGGAGAGGAGCCTGACGGCGCAGGCAGGTGAAAGTAGGCGAACACACACTCCGGCTCTGTGTGGGAGACCCAGGGGAACGAAGAGCAAACACGTGCTGGAGAATGACACCGGGAATGGGCCTCTCGGATGCGCCTGCATGTGGGAACCTAGACAGACACCCGGGAGAAAGTGTGCTGCCCACCCCCTCCGGTGTCGCCTTTCCGCTCTTTAGGGAAAACATCATCAAGCGGAGATGCAAGTATTGGGAGAAAAAGAGAACTCTGTACTGTGAGAATGGTACCCATGGGTTCTTAAGGTGAGCATCAAGCACTTCTTGACACGAGTACCCAGAACATGAAGTGAATTAAAACCGCAGCCACATGGCTGTATCTACCTGGAAGATTGTAATTTCTTAAAATTCCCTGGAGGCATTGTAGGTGTAAATTCATTTTTTGAAATCCATGTCCTGGGTCACTTCCTCCAGCCAGCCCTAGCTTGTAGGCACACTCCGTGTTGGGTGGATGATGCGAGTGAGGAAGATGAATCGGGCGGTTTTAGCCCCTTTCAGCACGATCACCACGTCTCACTGAAGTCTCTCTAAACCTTTGCAGGGCAGACTGATAATTCCTGTATCTGAGAGTGGACCAACTTTTGGGTGACATGGCCCAGGGGAATAATTATGGGCAGACCAGCAACGGGGTGGCAGATGAATCACCCAACATGCTGGTGTACAGAAAGGTAAGAATTTCTTCACTTTCTTGGAAAGAAGCGAAACTTCTGGCTTTCTCGATGTTTTCCCCCTAAATCAGAGTATATATCAACTTTGTGGCCTTGTGGATTCCCCAAATCGCCGATGATTGTGTGCTATACTTGAAGATGATCTGACGTTCTCAAGTGACACATATGCGTAGAAACACAATGAAGTAAATGAGGCCTCACACTTTCCCTGCTGGTTTTAAATAGATTAATCTGTCATGAGCAATCACAGCAAGTTTGGGCATTCCAGATATTTTGTTTATAATACACACGATTTAGTAGCATCCATAATTATTTTAGAAGCTTTTTCCTTATACTCCTTCTAAACATTTAGGTTATAATAATTACATAAGTGTATCACATTTTAGAAATAAAAATAGACCACTTTGCAGTTCTGTGACAAGAGTGAATATGTCTGTGTGAATGCATGTGGTTTCATGATTTTACTCCTAACTAAACAATGGTAGTTTTTTTGTCTTAGCCTAAATTATTTTTTTTTACTTTGTATTATTTTTATTATTTTGCTTGTGGCTATTTATGTTCTAGTGTCATGCTCATTAAATAAATCTCTATATTCCAGTAGATTTTTTTGTGTGGCCATAAACAGATCTGATAGCTTTATGCATTTAGTAGAAGTGCTATCAACAACAAACTTGTAGACATTGAGCCACCATAATAAAGATGCATTTGAATATTGCATGTGCTTTAGAGTGGTTGCTTCGGTAACTTCACTCTGGCTATAATCAACAATCTTACTTAAATTAAGGATGCAGTATTCTTTATTTAACTAATGCACCAATCATTTCTATTGCATTTTATGGATTTTTTTTTTTTTAGCATATTATCAGGAGTGCTTATTGGGCAAGATTTCTTTAGTGAAATGCTAACAATGGTAAAAAAGAAATCATACCTTGAAACTAAAAAAAAAAATGAAAGATTTTGTTTAGAGTGAGTCTATTGAAGAGTCCAGGATGAGTTTGCATTTGTTTTTGTTTTTTTTTTTTTCAGTAAGAGGATCAGAGCTGATTATGAATAAAGATGAAAGGCTATGTGCTACCTTGACCTCACTAAATCAAAACTTTTCATCTATGTAGCCCAGAATCATTAAAAGGTAGTGGTGAATATGTGTTTGAGGGAATATTGTTATTGCTTTAAGGAGAAGATGGCACAATGCTAGCTGTTTTAGTCTCTAGCCTTGCAGGCAGTACTATAGTGTATACCTGTGACTGTAGTTATATGTGTCTAGGATAACATAGTGTGATGAAAAAGAAAAACTGCGGATTAGTTGTCTATTTTAGTCTTAGAGCATTCTCACTGCATAAATCGGGAAAATAATCCACTTGAGCTTAGATTATTACTATTGTATGCCTACGCTGATTGAAATAACTGCATATTTGCCTATTCTCTTTAGGGTTGATTTTGAGAAAAAACATTTTGGAGGGCAGCTCGGTGATTTTAAATGAGTCACGATATTTTTTATTGTTTGGTATGACTGAATTTTATAATATACAAGATGTGAGATTTTGAATTCTGTTTCATGGGTGTGTGTAATGTGGAGAGTTGGACTTTTGGATTGAAAATTATAGTAGTATTTTTCGTTGGGTCAAACAACTGTATTATTTCTGTTTCCCTAGACAAGATTAAGGGCTGAATAGATCAGACACCTAACTGTTATCTTGATTAGAAATAAACATAATGTGACAGCAACCAGTGTGTCTCATTTAGTTATCATGAGAACAAATAAAATAAGAAGATAGCAGTTTTAGAAATAGTTATTTGATTATTTATTATATCTGAGTCTCATTAATTTACTCTGTACATTGTTGTATAGCAACAAATTGCTAGTAATTCCACTTTTAAGTTAACAGACTATGATAATTTAAGGAAGATAATGTAATATTTCATTTTTTAAAGCATTATTTTGTTGGTTAAGCTTGGAACTTCTGTGCTGCTCAGTTTGCTATCCTTTTTTGGGCTCTTTTTTAAAATTAATTAATTTTTTTATTTCAGCATATTATGGGGGTACAAATATTATGGTTACGTATATTGCCCATGATCCCCCTCACCCCTCGAGGCAGAGCCTTTTTTGGCTCTTTGTCTTTAGGGTTAATGACATATATAATTTATTTTTCAGAAAAAGATTTCCCGGATCAATCATTGTTGGAAAAAAGTAACCCCTTTCAGTAAATTTTACTCATAATCCTTGACTATGGATTGCCTGGCTTTTCTTTTATTCTTTGAACATATTATATTTTACTTTACTTTTGATATAAATAATAATGTATAAATCAATGCCAGATAACTTTTACAAAGAAACACAGTGTCCTTGTTTATCATATGCTGGTTATCAAGTCAAATGGTCTATGTCTTTGTGCAGGCATGCAGCATGACATCATGGATTTCATATGACCTTTATATGTCTATTTCTTGTATCTTATATGGGTTTTCCACTTAATATCTTCTTAGTAGAGGTCAAATTTTAATGTAAAGAAGAGCAAAGTAATTGGAGAGGGATATAAGTCAAATACATGTGTTCAAATATTTCAACTGCTTCACCTGCATACAAGAATAAGCACTGTATTATAATGCTTATCAATCGGGAATTCAGTCGAAGGCTTAGAAAAGCAGTTCAGTTCCAATAGTACCTTGCTCTAAAGAGTGGAGGGAAATGGTAGAGGAATTACCATTATATTGACTCATGTCTATTTTCCACCTCTACTTCTCTGTTGCAGCACAGTTCTTGAAACTGAGTTCTAAATTAGCAACATTCACATTATCATCACCATTTCCCCCACTCTCCTACCCACGACACCTCTTGTTTCCTTACTGCTCAAGATTCTGATAATTTACACACACTCAAGATGTGTATGTGCTGTTTCCACTTTATCCTCATAGGCCATGAATGACACCCAGCAACGTTCCTGTGAGGGGTAGGAAACAGTGAGTGTTTACCAAAGTAGAATACACAGAAAAGCTGGGGTGTGTGAATTTCTTGTTGGTCTGATGCCTCTTTCCACCTTGATTATCCTCACACAAATTATGTAAGTTCCTCCAAATCATGGAAAAATTCCAGGGATCTTTTTTTCATGGAGAAGTCTATAGTGATTTATGGAAAAAATGCACGGTGGATAAAACTCTGATCCTTCAGGCAGAGTGGATGCCACCCTAGTGTAGGCCACAGCTGACGGTAATGTTGCCTCATAGGCAGGGTTGGTGCCTGCAAGTCAGTCTCGTATGGTTGGCAGTAGCTTTTTGGCTTAATATGAACAGTCTCTATTTGATGTCAGAGATATGTTTTAAAAATACATATGGACAAAGTATTTGCCTTACTAATTCTTCAATTTATAATGCTACCTTTTCATAAGCAGGTGATTAAACTAGAGTGGTTATGTTGTTTGATGTATCTTATTTCAAAACACATAAAATTATGAGATTTGACCACATTTATTCTTGGGGCTTGTTAGGCTCCCTTCACACAGGCCCGAACTAGACTGGAACTAGAAGTCATCAACCTCCTTGAGAAGAGACGCAATTAGCTCCAAGAAGCCTTGCATCCAGACCAACTTCTTGAAGAATCTGTAGCAGTGATGAGTCAGAACTCGGTGTTGTTTTGGGTAGATAGATCTTAAACAATACTTTCAATTTTGGTCTGTTTTGGATGAAACCCATTTCTGTGCACCTCTGGCTGAAAAGGACTACCAAGCTAGAACCCAGAGCACAGGGAGACACACTCCAAATCTGGTGTCTGGCCAGCATGCTGCCCACCAGACAGTATACATCACTTTTTGTCCAGAGGCTGACATTCACGCATTTGGAAAACAAAATTTCTAGGGCACTTTGGGGCCGGGGTTTCAAATTGGCTGGAATGCTGGCTTCTCACTAGCAAGAATGCACAAAAATATGTCCAATAATTTCCAACATCATTGCAACAGCCATTTATGTTCCAGCTGTCAGAAAAGAAAATGAAAATGTTTTTCTCATTTGGTGTCTTACTAGAATGTACAGGTTTTTGGAAATAGCAAACTTACCAATTCACTGTGCCTCTGCCCTCACCTCCCTCTCTTCACTTTCCCTTTCTCCCATTCTTGCCTTTATTCCACTCTCTGCCCTCCTCTCCTCTCTCTTTATTTTCTATGGTTTCTTGCCTTCCATTTGTTTCTTTTTATTTTTTCCTTTTCAACCCAGAAAAGATAAAATTTTCACTAAGATGCCGTTCATTTTAGTTGTAAAAGGAAACACAATGTCTTTTGGAGAAGAGAATAGCTACCAGTCTTGTTTGAGAACCCATGAAGCACAGGCACTTGGATGTCAAGTCTTTTAAACATGGTATCATATTGTGGTAGTGATACAAGGTTAGTATTAATGTCTTAAGACTGCTTCATTATGTGTTTATAGCAGCACAGTTCACAATTGCAAAGTTGTGGAAACAACCCAGGTGCCCATCAATACATGAGTGGATTAACAAAATGTGGTATATGTTTACCATGGAGTACTATTTGGCTTTAAGAAACAATGGTGATATAGCACCTCTTGTATATTCCTGGATACAGCTGGAACCCATTCTACTAAGAGAAGTATCTCAAGAATGGAAAAACAAGCACCACATGTACTCACCAGCAAATTGGTATTAGCGGATCAACACCTAAGTGGACATATAGGAATAACATTTGTCCGGTGTCGGGCAGGTGGCAGGGGAGTGGAGGGGATGGGTATATACAAACATAATGAGTGAGATGTGCAACGTTTGGGGGATGGTCATGCTTGAGGCTCTGCCTCGAGGGGGGAGGGGGGCATGGGCAATATAAGTAACCTTAATATTTGTACCCTCATAATATGCTGAAATAAAAAAAAAAGACTGCTTCATTTGGAACAGCAACATGGGGGGCACTGGTGTTTCTTCCATGAAGGCACAATGGGAGCTGACACCCCACTAGGAAGGTCACCTGTGCTGATTGGCTTAGCCTAGATGTTGTTGTTGAATGCTACTTCTGAAGTCAGTCTGTTCTGTTTGAGGAGACATTCCTACAAGAAAGGGGAGTGGCTTGATTTGTTCTTCAGAAGAGATTGAGCCACAGACACTCTTAACGGGGAGGTAGCTGACATTTTCTACATCAACTCAGGGCATTTGGCTCTGCAGAATTGCCAATCTGGTCAACCTTGAGGGTGTCAACCCCCATAGTAAAAAATAATTTTTTCTTTTTCGAGACAAGGCTTGCTATGTTGCTCAGGCTGTTCTTGAACTCGTGGGCTCAAGTGATTCTCCCACCTGAGCCTCCCAAGTAGCTGGGACTACAGGTGCATACCACTGTGCTCAGGTTATCTTTGACATTTTTGAACCTGAATTATCTTAATCTGTCTGGGTTTACTACGTGTTAGTAGAGAATATTTACAGGTGACAACAAGACAAAGGCCCATTAGAAAAGGAAAGAATGTGTGTAAATAGATCATTTCAAAAGGCATGGGCCTTTTAAGCCCTCAGATTTTTAAATTAGGGGCTCAGATGGCAGATAGGCACCAAGAGAAATGTCTTACCATGTCTGAAAAATTCTAAAGTGGAGTGTCTCCTCTAAATCAGATTATCTGAAAGAACTTTTCTGCACCAAGGGATGTTGTCTACTATAAATATGTTCAGGCCTGTTTTTCTCTCAGTGACAAAAATGCTGACATGAGCCCTGAGACAGGACAGAACCATCATCGACGATGTTTCCGTGATGATATTTCTCGGTAAGAAGTACGTAGAAGCATTATATGAGTAATAATTTAATGATGAATTTTGGATAATAATTAACTTGAGTTCTGAGCAGGAAAGCCTTCCAGGACTGAGCGCTTTCCTCACCAATCGTTGCTTGTCAGTGCTTTGTGGGATTAAGATAAGGATTTGTGGCCTGAATTTTATTTCTTTCATTTCCCACCTCCAATCTCTCTGAATCTAATTGATCAGAGGAAACTGCAGATGTACAAAAGAGAAGCTCTCTAGGGATTTTATTACCTTCTAATAGCCTTTGTGGTTCTGTTGAGAGATGGAAAACAGGGTATTTTTAGGCAGTGTGGGTGACAGAATGTGATCACTGCAGAGACTACAGAAATATTTTGGATTTGGACAGTTTAGTGACTTAATAAATATTAAGTCTCCTTGAAAACAGGTTTGTGGAAAATAAGCAACACAAACAAGTGACCCCACTTCACAGCAGTGATGAGCAGGCATTTGAATGTCAGGGTTACAGAGACTTCTATTCTACAAAATATCAACCTTATTGTAAAATAATTGTAAATGATGGAGTGGGTGCCCAGTTCCTTTGGAAACAAAGGCCCTGCTTCTCTCTTCCACTTGCCCACAGCAATATAAAGACTTAACTTGCTTTTTTTTTTTTTTTTTTTGATTCCCTTTGTCTTGTGTCTAACTCAATCAACAAAGGTCTCAGGACATTGGAACTCTAATAGACAACCATGACCTCGATTTTAGCTTCATTGAGGTTGCCACCTGGTCTGGACTAGAAAATATTTTGGCTGAGGGGCCTATCTAGTAAGATAAATTGTTATTCTCTCTTCTGAAAAAATACACAGAAAAATGGCAGCTTTGTGAGGTCAGCTGGGTTCTCCAGAAGAAGTCTAGGAGCCTTCTTATTTTTGGTCCTTTCTGGTGATTAGCAAGTAAAAGCTTTCTTAGGGAGAGAATGGGCTGAAATGGAAGAAGCATGTGCACTAGAATTGGGTAGTCTTGGACTTAAATCTCAGCTCTGCTACTGTTTAGTTGAGTGCCTGTGGGTTAATGATATAACTGCTTTCACATCACTTTATTTATAAAAATGATGAAAAAAATGTTTTCTTCATTAGGGCTGTTCAATGATAAAATGAGATAGCCTCGGGAAAGTGTCTCACATAGAACCTAGTATGTATTAGGTTCTTGATAAATGCCTGCTGTTGTAATTAATATTATTATTACTTATTACTGTTTAATAAAAATTATTAAACACATTGTATGTGCCAGGTGGGGTACAATATGTTGTCATATTTTTTTGTTAAAGGAAAAAAGCGAACATTTTTACCACCTCCAGTTATACTTTTCTGGTAGTGTAAAGAGGCGGATTCTGTTGGATACTTCGGTCATATCATTTTTATGACACAATGGCCTGTCTTTTATTGTTTAGCCCCTTATAGCTAGCTGCTTCTACTTGTTAATAAGCTGTTCGAAGTCTTGTCATGTATATGTTTGAAGTGTGCACAGTTCCTTGGATATTATGTAAACTACATGAAGCCTTAGAATCCAGGAATTTCCGAGGTGAAAAAGAACTCAGAATTTATCTACTTTTTTATTTTGCAGGTTGTAAAATTCAGGATCAGAGAAGTAACACAATTTGTTGAAAGGCGCACAGCTTGAACTCGGGTCTTTATTTATTTGTCTTTCTATGAAATCTCTCTCTTTAAATGCAGTAAGTCTTTGTATTTGTAATTCAGTGTCAGTGGGTAATCAGCATGCTAGCTGTTCCACGGACATCCATGGCTTATACTAGGATGTCTAATCACCCACTATAAATAGATTAACTGCCTTTTTCCTTTGACCTGTAGGAAACCCCAGGAATGATAAGACTGGGATCTTAGTCTGACCTATTCTGGTACTAGTTTTGTTCTTCTATGATCCTGGCTGGAAGCTCTGGGCTGATAAAGACCCAGGATTTGATGCTATATGGAAGTGCTACCCAATAGGACTTTCTATCATGATGGAAATGTCCTATATGTACACTGTCCAATACAGTAGCCACTAGCCACATGATGGAATTGAATACTTGAAATGTGGAGAGTGTTAGTGAGGACCTGAATTTTAAATTGTGTTTAATTTTATATTTATTTATTTAGAGACAGGGTCTTGCTCTGTTGCCCAGGCTGGAGTGCACGAGTGTGATCATAGCTCACTGCAGTCTGGAACTCCTGGCCCCAAGCGATCTTCCCACCTCTGCCTCCCAAAGTGCTGGGATTACAGACATGAGTCACCATGCCCAGCCAGATTGTATTTCATTTTAATTAATTCAAATTTAAATTTAAATAGTCCACGTGGCTAGCAGTATTAGATTGGACAGGACAGTGATATGTAATAAAGGACTTTGGAAAAATAGCATCAAATGCAAGAGAAGAGATAAAAGAATATGCTATACTTAGCTCAACATTTGCATACAGTGCTTAAAACAAAGTAGGGCTCAGCAGATGATTTTTTAAAAAGAATACAACAGAAGTTTTAAAGGAAGACCGTGGCTTGATAAGGGAATGGTAAATATCATGATAAATGACATTAATTATTTACTCACTTTATGACTTTGTTTTTGAAACTTTCTGTGGTCTGAGTGGGTAGCCCTCCTAAGGTCAGATGACAGAGGTTGTCTTTCAGTAAGACAAAAGCCTGTGTATAGCATGAATATGCCATGCAGGGAGCTTATAGGGCCTCAGGTGATTTGCTGATGTGGAAAGTGTTCCAACTAATCCTTATCTTGTAGCATCCCCGAGATGCATCAGAGCCCTTCCAATTTCTGATAAGAATGAGGGAAACCAGAAGGTTCTGGGTGAAAGAGATTTAAAGTAGTCAGAATCTTTTTTGAGAATTTAAAATTGGGGTATAATGGGATCTATTTTATTTGTTTGTAAGCACCATTCTCTTCTTTATGTCTCGGAACTTTTAAAGGAAGGAGACAGTCCATGCAGAGATAGTAGTGGTGGACAGTCAGAAGACTACAAGACAACAGGGCTGGATGTGAATTCCGGCGTCACCCCTGACTAGCTGTGTGAGCTTGGGCAAGTTTCTTAACTTCTCTTAGTGTCCTTTCAAGAAGACTTTGGAAAGGGCTTCCTGACAAGTCTCCCCCTGCTTGCTGGGCGTCCCCTTGGCTGTGGGTCATTTAGAAGCCCAATTGACATGATTTCCCCTGTTTGCTCATTGCTGGAAGATGTCAAGAACAATACAAATTCATATTACTACTAATATTTCTCTCTTGGAACTTGTCTAGGTGCATTTCCTCTGGAAATCAATGTCCTTTGTCACTTGTTCTAAATTTTACACTTAGTATTTTGGTTTTAGACTTTCGGTTTTTGGTTAAGTATTGACTGCTTACTTACCATGTGCCAGGTCTTTTACATATATGACCTATTTTCCTTAAAATCATGTGTTATAGGACCTAGAACAATGGTGCAAAATAGGTGTCCTTTTGGATATTGGTTGCATAAATGTATGAATGAATGAATGAATAATGAAATGAATGAATGCCTGGCCCAAAGACTCTACTCTTACTTCTTCACTGTGTTGCTGTCCAGATAAATTAATGGACAGGACACTCGGAATGTAATTCCATTCATTACGCACGCACGCAGCCTTGCCTGTGCATGTGGTAGGCACTGAGGATGGATTTATGGGCAACTCGACACAGTCTGAGCCATCACGGAGCTCATTTTACAGTGGCAAAGACAGATGTCAAGCATCTCATCATGGAGTGATTAATGCCATGAGAGAAGAAGAACTGCATGATATGAAAAGTAATTTATTTTGGTCATCTGGTTTCTAGAATAAATATTATGTTGATTGCTATCTTCTGATTATGATTTTGGATGCCTAGCGCAGTGCCCAAGGTCTGACTGCCTCTGGCACTTAGTAAGTGCTTAGTAAATCAACTAAATTGAGCTAAGCTAATGTTGAAAATTTTCAAGGCTTTCCCGAAACAGATGAGGCAAAGGTGTTGATCGCATATCTTAGAAAACCAAAGATCTCTTTCTATAGGCTGCCAATCAAGCTTCCCTTATTCTGGCAACTGAGGATTGATGAGAGTGGCTAAATTAGCTAGCAAGAAAGGATAAAAACTACTTTTGTAATTAGTAATGTGGTTGTAGTGTAATATACTTGTTAAGCTTAAGGATTTGCACTCAGACTGCCTAGGTTAAAATGTGCTTAATATAAGTCAATTTACTTTACCTTTTTGAGTCTTAGTTTCCTCATCTGTAAAATGGGAGTGTGAATGATAGGTTACTATTAGGATTACATAAATAGTGCATGTAAAGCTTGTATAAGTAGGAATCCTTCCATATATATTAACTATTAATTATAAGTGTCCACAAAAAAAGGATCTGAATTTCCCTACAAATGGAAGCATCTAAGGCATCTAAGAAGCATTTTCCTTTGAAAAGTTTCTTAATCATATTTTAGAATTTGCTGCTCTTCATTGGCTCTTGATATGTTGTTTAACACTGTTTTATATGGTACAGGTACAATAAGAAGTACTTAAAATTTTTCATTATTGCACAGTTCAAACAAATACAAGAGTAGAGAAAATAATACAAAGGACCTTCAGAATGTCCCCATCACACAGTGTCAACAATTATTAACCACAGGTAAACCTTGTTTCATTTTTACTTGTCCACTTCGGCTATCCCTCAGTTGATTATTTTGGAGCAAATCCCAGAAAGCATGTAATTTAGGATATAAATTCTTTAGTATGTATATGAGATATGAGATATTTTTAAAGAAGATAAAGATAAATAAAATAGTAATTAGTATTTGTCTTGGATGCCTAGAATAATGACATATCTTACTCTATGAGCTTTTACAATTTTTTCACATTTATACAAATGCATCTGTTCTTTATTTTTTCTCTTCTTATTGTGGTGAAATATACATGACATAAAATTTACCATCTTAACCTTTTTAAGTGTACAGTTCAGTGGCATTATGTGCATTCACATTGCTGTGCTATCATCATCACCATCCATCTCCAGAACTATTTTCATCTTCCCAAAGTGAAACTCTGTACCCATTAAACAATAACTCCTCATTCTCCCTGCCCCAGGCCCTGGCAGCCACCATTCTACTATCTCTGTCTCTGAATTAAACTATTCTAGGCACCTCATAGAAGCAGAAACATACAGTACTTGTCCTTTTGTGACTGGCTTATTTCACTAGTATAATGTCCTCACGGTTCATCCATGTTGTAACATGTGCCAGAATTTCCTTCTTTTTAAAAGCTGAATAATGTTCCTTTGTACATATATACTACAATTTGTTTATCCATTCATTTACCAGTGGGCGCTTGGATTATAAATTATACTGCAGTAAACATGGGTGTATAAATATCTGTTCGGATCTCTGCTTTCAATTCTTTTGGTGCACACCCAAAACTGGAATTGCTGGATTATATGGTAATTGTATTTTTAATTTTTTGAGGAACTGCCAAACCATTTTCTGTAGTGGCTGCACTACTTTACATTTCCACCAGCAGAACACAAGGGTTCCGATTTCTCCACGTCCTTACCAACACTTGTTATTGTGTTTCTTTGGTAATAGTTGTCCTAATGAAAGTGGTATCCCATTGTGGTCTTGATTTGCATTCCCTTAATGATAGAGCATCTTTTCAAATTTTTATTGGCAATTTTAATTATTTTTTGAAGAGTCAATGAGCGTTTAAAGGCAGAGGTTGGATTGTCCTTAGTTAGGAAGAGTTTGGGCTTATGGACAATACAATCACCTAGATTTCTGTCTAACCAAAATTCTGTTATTTTTGTTTGTATTTCTTAGCTACCTTTTTGATAATGGGGAGGTCTTTAAAGACTTTGTAAATTTTTAAATTGCTCTACATTTACTTATTAGCTCAGTATCCACTGGGGACTATGAACTCTCAGCTCCGTAAGTTACTTTGTAATTTTGTTAGCAATTGAAATAATTTCATGGGAGTTTCCCTCCTTCTTGCAGCACCCTCGTTGACCTTATCAGTTGACTAATGTTACTCTCATTTCCTGAGATTTCCTTTATTGCTACTGGATATTGAAATAACATTTGTTGAATCTCTTGATGAGGATAAGGATTTTACCTGCTGGTGTGCTGACGGGCCTAATATTTTCTTATTCCTCCCTCTTTGATGAGATTGTTGTGATATTCACTATTTCCCACAGGACTGTTATTTCTAGCTGACTAATATCAAGGCAGTATAAAAGTTAAACAGTACCTATCTGTACCAGACTGTGTGGATTTGAATCCAGGCCCTGCCACTAACTAACTGTATGATTTGGTCAAGTTACTAAACCTTTCCAAGGTTCACTTTCCTTATCTGAACATTGGAGTAATAACAGCACCTGCCATATGGAGTTGCTATGGTGATTAAATGAGCAAAGACTTAGCGCAGCCTGGCATACAGTAACACAGTGGTAGCCATTGTTATTGAGTTTGTCTATTTCCCCTTCTTTCTCTCTTCCTTCCTTCCTTCCTTCCTTCCTTCCTTCCTTCCTTCCTTCCTTCTTTCCTTTTCTCTTCTTCCTCCTCCTTCTGCTCCTCCTCCTCTACTTCCTCCTCTTTCTTTTTCACCATTTTCCATCCTAATAGTTTAAAGAAGCAGCAGCATATAAAACTCCATATAATTTTTTACACTGAACATTTTAGCTTTAGTAAATATCTGACAAATTATGTTTTTCAGTTTATAAGGTATTTTTACATATATACTCTCATTTATATATGAGAACCTGTGGACTTGTTAATTATTTTTACTTTACAGATGGATTTCATGGAGGTTAAGTGACTTGTCCATAACACATCTAATGAGTTGAAGATGTGGGACTCAAATTGGTTCCAGATAATAATGGACAAGTCACGTTCTCTCTCTGAGCCTCAGTGAGAAGCAGGGATAATAGTTCCTGCTTCTAATCAGTTTTAACCAATGATGTTGTAAGGATCAAATATGATGCCCTAAGAAATCAACTCTGGAGCTACCATTTAATGACTGTGTGGCATGGGTGGAATGTCTCCATGAGGTTTTGTGTTTTAATATATAAAATCTGGGGCATATAAAACTAGGGCTGCAACATACTTGATGTCCACCAAATGGTGGCTACATTCAAATAAAGTTTTTCCTACTCAATAAAGTGGCCTAGATGGAGCACCCCATGCAGAGACCCTCATGCAGTCTGTCCTGTGAAGAGGGTTTCTCTCTAGCTCCCTGCCAAAGCCTCCTCTTTCCTTTCTGCTCTCTTCCTTCCCTATATATCACGTCAGGCATTGATGTTCTCATTAATGCTTCCATCTCTCTCTCCCTTTACTCTCTTGCTCCTCCCATTTTCCTTTAAATTCATCCTCACCTTCTCTGATTCACTATCTAGTGTTTTATTTTGCTTCTAGTTTCTGTACTTTTATCTCCCTCCCATTTGTATTTTTCTCTCGTCTTTTCCTTATTCTTATCTATCTTTAGCTTTTAGGGTGTCAGAATGAAACCTCAATAATTGTCCCTTTGGGGTGATGGTAGTGATAAAGTTTAATTAATACAAACAGTAAGGTAATAGCACATTGAAAAACAAATTCAGTTTTATTTGTTTTGAATCTATGAAATAACTGCTTTTGGGAGTGTTGGGATGGAACAGGCAACCCACATCTCTTAAAGAATCTTGTAAATGCTTTAAGGAATATCACAGACTCTTTCACAATTATTTTATTATTATTGTTTTTTTTGGCTTTGTTTGGTCTCCTTATCCTTTTATTCCTGATGCATTTAAATTTGGACAGCGTTGGTGACTATAGAGCATTCCCTCTTCTTACCTTCAGAGGTAAGAAGAGAGACGTATTTGATTACAACCAGCAAAATGACTATTCATTTAAATTAGTGTGGAAAGATCATTTCAAATGGCTCTCTCCTTTCATCTTAAATCCTGGTCTTACGCAGTAATTTATTTTTGTCAAACTATTTAATTGACTTGATGTAGCTTAGTATTAAGTCTTAGTATAAATGATTTGGGATGGGAATTTAAATGGCTTCAATCAAAGGCACTTTATCTGTTGGAAATGGGTTCTAACTCTCCCTATTAACTGGCATTGGCTTTAACACTCAGGTGATAGTCTTACTCTGAAAATTTGTTAGATACTAATTAATTTTCTTGCTCTGTCTTGATTTGTTTGACTCAAAGCTCATTGTCACTTTATAAAACTGTAGTAAATCTCTCTATCCTTAATATTTCTTTTCCTCTGCTTCTGTAGTAATAGCTCTCTCCATTCTTCTGGGCACATGGCCACTAGAATAAAGATTACATTTCCCAGCTTCTCAAGGAGCTAGGCATGGCCATGTGATATATTTTGGCCAATGAGGTGGGATGTAATATCCGCAAAGTACCCTTAAAGAAAAGGGATGTACTTTTTTTTTTGCTTTTATTATTCCTGCTGGCTGGAAAGCAATCATCTTGGCCGGGAGATGGAAGCTGAGAAGTGATGATGGTAGAACAATAAAAGAGAATGAACCTGGGTCCCTGATGATTACAGAGTTACCATACTGGCCTGCCTTGCCTACATAAACTGTTAAGTTAGAGAAAAAAATAATGTCTATCTTCTTTAAGCTATTGTAGTTTAGGTTCTATGTTCCCTTGCAACTAAATGGAAATCTAACCGATTCAACAACTCTATCCAATACCTTTTATTTTTAATCTATAAGATAGTAATAAGACTCATGCTTTATTTGGAATATAAGTTTCTTGTTTGATTTTAAGAACAATCTATTTGCCCTCCAGGAATAAATCTAGTTTCTTTTAAACAACTTAATTGAGAGACTCTGACTTTGATTAATTATGCATATGGTTCAATTTAATGTAGCAAACATTTATTGAATAATTATTATGTGCAAGACAGTTTGCTAGAAGTGGCTGGGGTAAAGATTCAGTGATGATGTTAATATGTTCTTTATCAGAGCACTGTACAATCCCAAGGTTGGAGAACCTACAGGTTCAAGTACTTTCACATATATATATATACACACACACACACATATACATACACACATGATACACATACATATACTGGGAATATATATGCAAGTACATATACATAGGAATGTATATATATTTATAACAACCTCATAAAATTGATGGAGTAGTTATTCAGTTTCTTAGAAATTTCTATTTTCCTATAAGGAAACTGAAGCCTGGAAAGATTGTCATTTGCCCATATCAAAGAATAAATGCAAATAAAAATCTTCTGATTCATTGTATCATCAACTCATTATGCTAGGGGTAAGAGGAAGAAAATTTTGAAATATTTAAACATATTTCTTTACCCAGAAAATGGGTTACTCATGTGACAGGTTGTGTAGCTAAAGAAGCTCTTCTTGCAGTGTCTTTGCTTACTTGGAAGTTTAGCTGATTTAAAAATGGAATCATTTTACATAATAAAACGAAAGCTGCTTGAAGTTGTAGAGATAGGCCAGTACTGCATAGATTTATGTCAGCACTGTATTTGACAAACTGTTTTATGTTTAGACGCATTTTATTAAGCATAATTATGAAAAGTAGTATGATTTGTCCCCTTGGTAGTATCTTTGGTGGAAATTGTTCCACCATTCTTAACCATGGAGATAAGGTGCTGAGTTTGATTTTAACAGAGTCAAATAAGGCCATCAATTTGTGGTGCCTCAGTATAGAAAAAATATCCACACAACAAAAGAAAATACGGGCATTTCTACTATAGCATAACACATGTGTTCCTTTAAAAAAATTCCACACTCTCAAATATCACACACTAAAAATAACTGGCATTTGGAGGAAAATAGCATTGGAACAGATCACTCAAAACATTTTAACCACTCAAAACATTTTACGTTCTAATTAAATACTAACCCAAACAATAGCAGTCTTATTAAAAATACTAGTACAACTGTAAAAACACATGAACTTCCCTACAAATAAAGAAATAACGCAGTAAATATCAGACATTATCTTCCAAAAGTGAAGGAGAAGGTAGCTTGATGGAAGAGTCCATAGGGAAGTATTGAGTTGTATGCGTTATGGAAACAAAGTCAGAGGGACACTGGCACCAGAATTTGCAGGTGGAGAAGCAGTGACAGGCTTAGCGTGAGATGGTTCTGGCTCCTTCTCCAGTGTCTGCTTGTTTGTTTTGTGCAAATATCTGAGAGAAATGTGCCATAAATGCTTTTGAAACCAAGCATGTAGCCAGATTGAGCCAAGAGGAAGAGTGTGGTCTAAATGGGCAGTGGGTGCAGTGCTGGACTCTTCCGTGGCTTGCTCACCCACCTGCGTTTGTGGGTCTTGGTGGCACAACATACAATACGCCAAGAAAAACTGCACAGGAACCAATGGGGCTTCCATATTGGACGGCCATCATTGCCTGATTTCCCAGTTGTGGGTAGGCGGATTCTCGTACAGCAGGATACTCGGTATGAAATGCACTGTCTGTCAAATGACTGTTAAACTTCTTACTATTGAACGCGGGAGGCCTGCCAAGTCAGGGCAAGAAACAAAACGAGTGTGTTTGAAATAAGGATGGTACAAGGGAAAGAGGCATGAACAATGGCGTAGAGAAAGGTAGAAAAATGGAGGCGAATGTTTTGAGAACCAACCCTATGCCAAATTTTATTTTGTTTGGTTTTTGTAACGGTCCAATGAGGTAAGTATCATTCTCCCATTCTGTAAAGGAGAAAAATGAGGCCCAGAGAAAGTAAGGATTTTTGCCCAAGATCACAGAGGTAGGAAATGGTGGTGTCAGAATTTAAAATCCAGTCTGCCTAACTCTACATCCTGTTTTCTCTAAACTATACCAGGCTACCTCCCTACTGGGTTGGAGTATGCAGTGCGAAGCCCATGCGCTCAAGGCAGTGAGCCACCACTCCGTAGCTTTGTGAACTCCAGTGAGTCTTTCAAACTCTCTGAGCCTCTTTATCGTCACATGTGAAGGTACTAGGGATATTCTACTTCAGGGGATTATTGTGACAACTGTGGGATAACTCATAGGGAAGTGCTTTGTAAATGTTAAAACATTATGAAGCAATAAGGCGTTTTATTTTCCCTCCACAAAACCTCCAGCTCTTTACATTAAGAATGATTATAAATAATTTTTAAGATTACAGAGTTAATAGTTTATATAGTCACAAGAAAGAAAAGAGAAAGAGGAGGGTTTCTGGAAGGAGGCAAAGATGTTTGGTTCCAAAGCAAAATGCATCTGCATGTGAAGAAAGCCGAAGGAGGGACCACTGCTTACAGCTGCAGATGCTATTGAAATTGAACCGCGAAACCGAACAGGTGGCATGTCATTCAATCCTGTCTGGAGGTTTCTGCAGAAGCAAATATATTCTTGCCTGGATTCCTATATTTTAGGAATTATCCTTTTCCTAGTTCCCACTTCCCTCCCTTTCTCCACATACAGACATTCTACGATTGAATATTTGAAATGATTAAGAATGTGCGGAGGTGGCATGCTCTGCAGATGTATTTTGTAGGATCTACATAGTCATATGGTTATAGAGGAGGGGCTCAGGAAGGCTGAGTGCTAAATGAAATCTTATGATGCCTCTGAGACACTGTCAGACATTGTGAGACAATGTCGGACACTCCGTATAGCATTTCCTTTCTTTGTTCTATCAGGACAAATGGCCCTAAAGCTGATCTGAGGTGCTATCAAAATATTTTAGCCTCTCTACTCATCAGGTAATTCTGGTAATGCCAGAGCTATCTAGAAAAAGTGGTCTGAGATAAAAATCATTCTACTAGTACTGATCTAGAAAATGTTCTCCGTAAAACAGGTTGGATGCTAAAAAGAAATGTAAAGAAGAAAAATCAACCATAATCCCACTACTCTAAGATAACAACTGTAAAATATTGATTTGTTCTTTTATATATACATATTTATATAATTTACATGCATATGAGTGTGTGTGTGTATATATATCCATACTGTGTGTGTATCAGTCATGATGCACTAGAGCCAGCTTAGACAGGCTTCTATACCTCTCCCCAAATCCACAAGTCCATGTTCACTGATATTGGAAGATTGAAATCAGCCACGGTAGGAGTATTTACACCATGGGATCTTTATGCAGTGGATCTACCAGCACATCACTGTGTGTGTGTTGTGTGTGTACTTTTTAATCTTTTGAACACCTTAAGGATCTCATTGTGATTTCTTTGTGTGTCCCTATAGTACCTAACACATCGCCCAACAAATTTAGTGAATTTTTTAATAAATGCCCGACAAGGTAAAAAATGTATGAGGGAGGGAATGGTTAGAATTGTGGGTAAAATTTTAACAAAAGATTCAATGCATTTGCTGACTAATATTTTATTAATAAGTAGTTCCACAAACCTAGACAAAAATGGCAGTTTCACAGTTTTCTGTGTAACTTGTTGAATTCATAGAGATTGCATTTGCTCCAGTTACAGGAGCATTAAATATCCATTTTAAGTCCCCACAGAGTGAAATGTGCATGGGACTAATCCAAAGACCCTGGCCATGACTTTGCTTGACATATTACTAGGGGGTTGATTTGGGCAATCTGTTGGGTCTTAATTCCTAAATCTGTGACATGTGCATGTGTCTGTGTGTGTGCGTGTGTGGAAGGGGTACAGGCCGTGAAAAGATGATTTCCACGCAGCGCTGAGTTTTCAAGATGCGATTTCAGGTGCTGGAAGAACTTTCTGTGATCCCCCGGAAACCAGAGAGACATAATTCATTTCTCAAGGTTACAGACTCCCCCTTATGAGTGGGATTGGTCTTTAGTTTCTTGCTGTGCTGTTTTAATTTTATTTGATTTAGCCCTACTTATTAGTTTGGAGATTGAAATAATCAATGTTCAGGAAATTAATTGCCCCATGAATATTATTTTTGACTGCTCAGAACATTAAACTGGCAGAACCCAGTGCCCCTGCCTGCTGATTGCTAATGACTCCTAATATGTCATAATTTAATAATGCTTGTAGAAGTAAATGTTTGCTTTATTTCGTATTTGCGTATATTAAAAAGTCTTTGCGTAACTCAACTAATGATTCCTGAAGTGATTCTATAACTAGAATACTGATAGGGCTTTCTGCCAAGAGGTGCCCTTTTCAAATTGCAATTTCTTCTTTAGTAAAGACACAGAATGGTCATAGCCTTCAAGGGAAACTGAAAAATCCATGCATATTTTATGCTACTTAAAAAAAACACTACAGTATGGAAAGAGAACTTCATGAATTGAGTGGGTGCTACTGTTTCACAGGGAATGCTCAATTTGCTATATAGTCCCTTCTCACTATATTGCTCTGCAATATAAAAAGAGCTTTCTAACTGTGACAGCCATTCAGTTATACAATGAGCCGCTCCAGTAAGGTTTCCTCTCCTAAGAGGTGCACCAGCTAGAGGGACTGACCACTTGGTGGGCTAGGGGGAAATCTCACTGAAATTATTAAAGAGTCCCATGGTCTAAAATGATATTTACGATCCAGCCAACCCTAGTTGGGCTCTAGTATTTGGACTCTTTATCTCCATTGCTCTTCAGCAACAAGGAAGTACAAACCTGAGGATGAACCTTGCTATTTCAACCATTGGCCTGGTGAATATTGGGAAGATTGATGACTCCTTAATGGAAAAAGATTTTTAACTTCTCAATTAACTGCCAAGTTTATAACTTCAGTTCAGAAGCTGAGAATTCTTAAAAGCTTTTACTTTTCTTATCCACTTTCTGCTTATTCTAGGTAGAGATTTGATCTCTGGTTTATCTTTTTTTGGGGGGGATAGGGGAGTAATATACAATGTACAATTTGTATATATAATACAAATTTCACTGACTTATTCCACAGGTATTATATTTCTGAGCAAGTTCATTTGTGGTTATGGCTTTTGGTTTGTTTAAATATTGTAGAACCAAACGGTGTTCATGAAACTATAATGTTATAATTGCTATTGCAATTATATTTATTGTTATTTATGTAGAAGTCATCTAACTCTCACAGAAACTTATTAAAACAGAGAAATATGAGGGAGTAGTTTTTAATTAAAAAGATGAGAGAACTGAGATGCAAAATAAACAGAAAATTTTTTGTACTAGAGAAGAAATCTAAAACTCAAACAGGCTTTTAATAATTTTTCAAATAGATCATACAAATAGTTTTAATATCCTTACTAAAATAAGAAAATATTGTGAATTTCCTTAAATCACTATTAAATTATTGAGATTTAAGTCAAACCATGATTATTAGGTATAGTAAAAGACTGTCATATCATGAGACTTAGTATTTTGGACTATACAAACTGCTTTCAGAAGTATTATTTCTTTTTAGTCTTTGTAGTAATCCTCTTTACATATGGTAAATGAAAAACCTCAGTCACAGATTTTGCCAAGATCATAGGTATGGGGACGTGAACCCAATTTCTAACTCACAAAGTAGACCTTGTCCTCCCAGCTCAGGTCTCTTCTCATCCCCCAACCTTATCTGGATGTCAGTTTGAATCTATCCATTATAATGGACGCAAAGCGACAATTGGAGTGACCCAGCCGAGGCACGCCACTAGATCACCCATGGCAAATTGCCACATGTGAAGCTTCTCTCCCTCCAACCACCCCATCTCACCAGCTGTGTGGTTTTCCATCAAAACCAGTAAGTAGTCTAGCAGCCCTTGAGAGAAAAGTGACCGAGAAAGCCACGGGAGACAAATGACAATACTGTAGCCGGCGGTGCCTTTAAGGAGCGCCCGGGTCTGTGTCTCTGTTGATCTGCTTTGGAGATTCTTGCTAAACTATAACTACTGAATTTCCTCACTGTGAAAGACCTTTCAAACAAAATAAAGCCTTGGATTTGTTATCCTTTCTCTCTCCCAGGCGAGGAGTGAATGGAGACAGAGTGGGGGGCGCAGCCTGCCGTCACTGTTCATCATTTTGGAATAAAACTCGCCGTCCTTGCAGGTGGCTGGGATACAACAAGGGCTGGTGGGGAAATGGGCCTGTTCCCTGCATTCCTACAATGTCAGACACCCTCCTAGGTGGTTTAGCAGTTGGAATTTTAATTTTTTTTCTTGCTCCTGTTCATGTTCATTTGTGTGCAGAATTGAGAGTTTTTATTTTACTAGCTATACTAAGCCCTCCAAGGAAAGTGAAGCTGCCAATAAGTTTCTGCTTTTGTTTGGCTTGCAGATATGCAAGTGGAAGATATAAAACACAATCAAGTTTTCAAAACAGCTTCCCACAATTAATTATGTTTTCTCTAAAAGAGAAGTGTTTGATTGTGTTAGATAGTTCATAGACTCCTGAACTGTGAGGGGGCCGTGGAAGTCCTCTACTTCAGCGATCCCCAACCTTTTTGGCACCAGGGACCATTTTCATGGAAGACAAATTTTTCAAAGAGTGGGCGGGGGGTGGTTTGGGGATAATTCAAGCACATTACATTTATTGTGCACTTTATTTCATTCTTACTACACTGTAATATAATAATGAAATGATTATACAACTAGCCATAGGTTGGGGACCTCCTCACCATGCCAGAGGTTTCTCCCTCAGGATGACGTCTCTTAGGAGAAAGGAGTCCACATCCTCAGGAGGAAATCACGGTTGGACACCTCAAACTATTATCGATTTGTCCCTTACATTAATATAAAATGTATTTTTCTGGCATTCTTTCACTATGGTTCTAATTTACATTTCTGGATTTATGTAAGATATCTAATCTTCTTTCGCATAGATCACTTCACCTATACCACAATATCAATCATGGCATCCCTAAGCCTTCTCTTTCCCAGGATTAGAATTTCTATTTCATTTAATCAAGTCTCACATGATGTGGTTTGCAGATCCATTATCCTTCTTGTCGGCCTCTTCTGAACAGTCTCTAACTGGCTGATGCTTCTCTTAATTCCAGTCCTGTGCTTAAAATTTCCATTACTGCTCCTCCTGTGATTACTTTTAAAAACTACATGATACTGTTTGGAATAAATGTTTAAGAGTCAACCTCATAAAAATGTAAAGACTGCAGCAGAGGCTGAGGGTGCAGTGGTGGAATGGCAGTTGAGCAATGAAAGTAACCCAAGAATAATTTAGAAACTAGATTGTTCTCTTAGTCCATTACAATTTAAACATTCCTGGGCCAACAAAATTCCTCCTGCGTCTGCTGAACTCCCTCAGCATTTTATTGATGTTTCTCTCATGACACTGATCATTTTTCATCTCTGCATTACCACAAATCTTTGTTCTGTGAATGAATGAATAATCACCTTATGACTTTCCAACTTTGGATATCTGAATGTAAGCTGTATTGCTCATTTTGCTTCTCTGTAAAATATTGCGGGTCAAACTTCTAGCTGACAATAAAATTGCCCACACTCTACCCCTGAATATTTGCTTATTTACATCTTTCCTATTAGAGAGACTGTGTATTGGGTGAAATTAGTAAGAAAATACAGAAATAAAATAGCAAACGCAATTGCTAAATCTCAGGTCTAAAACTTTGCCTCACAGTATGCAAAAGTGAGTAAGTAATAATAATATCAATAGCAACAACATAGTAGTGAAAATGTATTATTCCTTGACCATACATTGGTCATTGTGCTAAGCACTTTACATATCCTTATATCACTTAATCCTTAAACTACTCACAGATTTGGAGAAGGTAAGGAACATTCTAAGGATAAACTACATGTGGCAAAGCCAGGATTCAAACCCAGATTTTTTAAAGCCTGCTCTCTTAATCATTATATACTATTGTAATGGTTTAAATTCGATAGATACTCAATACATTTTCGTTAGCATTTTTCCTTTCTCAAAATAGAGCTCAGAGGTCTTACAATCTGAGAGATGACTTTTAGTTCAATAAATAACAGGGCAATGAGTGAGTGAATGGAAATACTGTCCTTCTTAAATTAGACTCTTTCTCTTGTTTTTAATAGAAAGGATCTGAAGTTGGTAGCATATTTGAAGTGCCTCTTTAGTTGGTCTTTGACATTTGCTGAAGTGAACAGTTTAAAGAAATAGAAGGAAGGATCTACTTAAGAACACATGTAATGTAGGAATCATGGAAAAGCCAAACTAAATAGAGATGAACCAATACACCAGTGAAAGTTTGTTGCATGCAAATAGCAACATGGTTTTGTTTTTCTGTGTGGTATGGAAGAATATGCCATTAGATTCTAGGGTAAAATAGAGTTCCTATAAGCAAATTAAACTACATGGATGACTTGACTAATAAAGTGTATGGTGAAACTCTTACCACCTGTTTTCTGGACACTATAATTCCATTAATGCATGAATATTTTCAAGAGTTTTTTTTTATCACCCCCCTTACACTTTTAGATCATACTGAGCTTCCAATCAAAGGAAGATTCCAGGTTTTTTCAGATAAGCTTCTTCATAACCGGATTCTCTTCAAGTTCTACTTTGGTGATTGATTAATCCAACTTACACACTGGCTTTATAAATAAATCTCTTTAATTACATTTTATTAAATTCAATTTAGCTTTCCATCTTGTTGGGTTTTTAACCTGATAAATCGTATGCTATACCCCTATCACCCTCAGATGTATGACACCTGCCACTTAAAGCAGATCACGTCAGATGAGAGAGCCATGAGGCCTCACTTGAGTTAGAACTTGCCATCAAGTTTCTTTCGACTTACTGATTAGCACTTTCCTGTATATAGCCGTAAAGCGTAGTTATAAACCATCCTGTATGTTTTGTATCTATATCTCATCTACCAGCATCACTCAAGAAACTTTGTCAAATGTCTCCCAGGATTTCACTCAAGTTCCTAAAGCTAAAGAAAACCTTCTTTTTATCTAGTAACAAGGACAGCTCCACGTTATCCAGCAATTAAGGATCCATGAGAACCTGTTTCTTAAATGGTTATTGTTAAGGGGTGCCTACCTCGCGCTCATTATGGAATAACATTAAAGGGAACATATTATGTCGATATCACCAAGTCTTGTGGGAAAGATGAGCTCTTGTTGCATTATCACAATCATTAAGTGTCCTGTGAATGGTTTTGTGAAGATAATGCTGGAAGGAGACAGGATTTTTACTGTTAGCGATGGGCACCCCATCTATGAAGACTGGCAAGCAGGTGTAACTGGGTTCTCAAGCATTTGGAAATTTTAAACTCTTTAAGCTACCAACTGCACCTTCCATACCTTTCTGATTTTCATTGACAGAATGCTTTTCTTCCTTCTCAGACAGGCTTTTTCACTTTTCTAATGATGGTGTCCCTTTTATCTTGTCAAGGTAAATTTGGAATAGATTCTGTAATTCCCTTGAAATCTATTGATTACATTTTTAACTCTCTAATATACCTTGGATATGGAAGGTTTTGGTGTGGCTACACCTTGTAGCCATACCAACCCCCTGAAAACACCAGGAGATAAAAGAAACCCTCAAAGTTGGCCAGTGAGAATGGATAGACTGGCTGCTAGTAGCATTTTACAGATAAAAAGACTTTTTGAAGATGGAAACATGCCAACTGTATGACAACAATGGTTATCTTCTTCCCTTTATGTTTCCCATAAGGGAAAAAGAGGGCATTGTTTATAGAGGTAAGTGGTGATGGCTTCATTTCACATGTATTGTTGATTTTTAGATATGAGTCTGTACATAGGTGTTCCAGAGAATAAAAAAATATATCTGCCATCCTTGGTGGACCCATTGTCTGAGCATCAACTTTCTGGAGTGTTTTCATAAAAGAAATTATCCCACTGTATATGTATTTTGGAGTAGGTAACAAAGGTTAAGATAGCCTTTTCTAATGTGTTCATATAAAGACCCAAGATTTAATAAATTATGGTACAATAAGGCAATATAATATATTAAAGAAGACTCCCCAGACAGTAGCCAAGCCTAGGAGATGAACAGGCATGCTGGAGTGCCTAGCTGTCAGAGATCAGATCAGGCATACATGATACAGGATAGCTAGGGAGCAGATGAAAATTAGAGATGAGAGCAGGTGGAAGGTTGAAATTTGGAACGATTAAATTAATCTGGGCAAAGTGCTGGCCATCTGAGTGTGGCTATATGAGTTTGCATTGGTACAAAAACTTTATAGTCCACCAGGACATATTCTAGACTTGGGCTTGTAGTTTCTGATAGCTAAGCAGCTGCACCCTGGCTTAAAGTTGGTGAATAGTGGTTTTCTCAAAAGCCCACAGGGTTACAAAATGTAGGGCATACACTGGATCAGGTAGTGCTTTATTTTATATATAAGGAGATAAAACTTTCTAGAAGCTAAATGACTTATCCAAGGTTGCTAGCTAGTGGCAAAGCCAAGACTCTGATCACAGTCACCCATCATGCATCAAATTATGTTGACAGGAATAAGTTACTATGAAAAACTCATATGGGCTATTTTTTTTTTAACAGTCCTTAAGAGGATTCAGCTCTAGCAAAATATACACTCCAGATTTTTCTGTGACAATCCTGACTTTATAGAAAATTTCCAAGAAGCCATTAAATGCAAAATCAAATGTAATTTAAGATGTTCACAAATTGTAGTCTTTTATAAAAATAAACTTCCAAAATCATATATCATTTTTGAAGCCATATGTTCTGATTTCTGCTTTGAAAAATGTGGTCAGTTTGCCCTACAATCCATACTGTAATGTGCCAGTTGTACTCTGGGAGACCTCTTTCTATCAAAAATTGAGTTATGCCCATAATTATTTCATTGGGAACAATGATAGTAAGGAGTTTTGTATTTTTAGTTATAGTTATTTTTCCCTGTAGGAATTTCAATAATAAGAGCTTTTAAAATATCTATAAACATATATTCATAAAACCTAAATATCCTTAAGTGAATTTGTTCTTGATCGTTTCTAACTTTTGCTCTAGAATAATGGCTTTTCTTTTCTTTCCACCACCAGAACTATCATGAGCATTGCATTCTTTCACATTCTTATCACATTTACCAACGAACGACGCAATCTCTTGGACAGATATTTTGTGGGGATATAGTGCTCGATGCTCGAGTAACAATTGGTGTCCATATTCATGGTTGGATTATGAAAACTTATGCTGTAGGGTTTTCTTCTTGCCTGTTATGTGTATTATTTAAAATGGAATCCCATACCAACCTGTTTTTCCTCTTTAGGCTTTTCAGTTCATCTCCTTCATCACTGCAATATGTATATATCCATACTAAACAGATCAAGTCTTAGGAAGTTTATTTCAGAGACTGTATTTCCTATAATCATTTGCATTTTCCCTCAAACACTGGGACGTTCAGATGTCATACGTGTAACAGAGTGCAAGGGACTACATGGCAGGTATCCTGATTACCTAACTCTACCTATGGCTTGATTCTACTTTTTCTCCTCTTCTTTTTGCTTCCTTGGGATTTGCTTATTTTTGAAATGTAATGTATCTTTTTAATTGGCCTTTAGTGTTTTTAAAAGATAACACATGGTGCAAATAATAATTGGATAAATATCAAATACATTTTTTAAAGAACAAGATGAAGTCCAAGTAATAAATATGTGCAAAATTTGGTGAAGCTGTTGTGGACAGATCTACCGAGATGTAGACAAAAGAAAGGCGATGATAGCTGGAGGATTCTGTACATTTAATAAGCTGATGTGCAAATGAGAAAGAGGTTACTTATGCCCAGAAGACAAATTATGGTCTATCCAATTCTTACAGGAAGGTCCTGAGAGGAAGCCAGACTAAGAATGGTGTTCCTTTGCTCCGCGCTCCGGAGTTGATGTGCTTGCACAACCGGCATCCCAAGAGGAGGATGCTGAGGGATTTCTTCTTTCCATCAGTCTTCTCCAATTAGTGGTAGAACCGGAGATGAGGCTCCTGGAGATGCCTCTGTTTGGGTACAAATCCTAGGGGGAAACTGAGTGCTTTGAAGAGTTTTATGCCTTTTCCGAGGAAGCTAGTAGCCACTGGGGAAGCTGACCTTTGCTGGGTGAAGCGGCAAAGGGATTACTTTGTTTTGTCAGAAGATCCTTTTACCCTGCATTTTAGTTTAACAGTGTAGCCTCCTGAGTAGAGGGTACTGGGGCATAGTGCAAAAAAGAAGAAAAATGTAATGGATGTTCCGAGTCACCCTGTTTGTCTGGAGAAGTGAGGAAAACTACATTTTCCTGTAACCGACTTAACAGATATTCTACTCTGGTTTCCCCCTCCTCCTCTCTCTTTCTCTCTGTCTCAGCATTTGATTAAGATTGAATTAAAAAGAAGAGCTCATGATCAGAATGCTGCCTTAAAACATAAGCGATATATACACAACAAATATCAGATTTGAAATCCATGCACGATGCCATGGAGTCTGCCAAATGGTCTTTATATAAAGGTTGCCAGTGGCCCAAATGGAGTGAGAACCTCTTGCCAACAGGCACATGTTGCTCCCTTCCTACAGGAATGAAGGGAAAGTCAGTAAAGGTTTATTTGAAAGCAGGTTCAGGTGTGTGCCCGAGTCTGGCAGTGTGCTACGCATACATGAAAGATGCTGTGAAGCTGTTCAGATCCTTTCATTTTCTCCTACTTCCAACTCTTATATTAACAATATAAATACCTTTTTCATTGTCGTATGGTTATTTTGCATTTTTTGTTTATAGCTTTGTGTGAGTAAATGTGGAGAGACACACTATGGATTTCATCAGCAAAATAGTGTCTACTGTATGACTTCTATGTAACTAGAAGGTACACAAAGTCCCTGCTAGTTTGAATCACAGTGATCACTCAGTAAGAATAAACTGAAAAGGGCTGCATTGCTCCCTCATACCTAGTTTTACCTTGTTGTGCTCAATAGCACCAATTTATTAGGAAAGTTTGTCACATTGAAATAGAGAAAATCTTTGTTGTTTACATCATTGGGTTTTTTCCTTAGTAACTGGAATCTCTTTTATTTCTTCAGAATCAGGACATGAGAATATTAAATTATATCCTATAGAATAGTTTCAAATATGTTTACCAATATTTTTCCCCTATCAAGGTTCCCTTGTTTATGGATGTCATGATCATTTTTTCATTCTTCATTTACAATGTAGCTACCACTTATTTTGAAAGATAAAGCCTTAGCTTTATAACAGAATGTGGCGTCTTATAATAGAAATACAGAATACTTTGTGACCACAGAAAAGAAAATTGTTAATACGGCATATAGGGATAAGAGAGATTTTATCAAGAAAGAACATTTGAACAGAGCCTTAAGACATAGGTCAAAAACTTATGTTCTTACCCAGACCTATAAGTCAGAAGAGGATTTTAGGCAAGGAAAAATGGCCAGAGAAAATGAATAGATAAAAGAAAGGGCCATGGGAAGCTGGTGGGCAACAGTAGGGGATGAAGCAAGGAGCTGGGAGCAGATTGTGAAGGGTCACAATGGTCATTGTAAGGGAGTCTAGACTTTGCTCAGCAGTGGTGTGCTATAGAAGAATTTTTAATTAGAGGTGACCATGAATTGGGAGATTTTTTTCTGATGCAGTGCATAAAGGGTGCATATATGAGAAAGCAAGAGGTTCGATGATGAGGCCTTCATAAAATCTCCATGAGAGGTAATGAGTGCATGAGTTATACTCTTTGCAGAGAAAGTGGGTTATATATGAGATTTAGAATCAATGGTGGTGGTAGGAAGAAAAGTGAGAAATCTAAGTTTTAAGTAAAAAGTTGCTTTGGGATTCTGCTTTCATATCTATTTTTATTCCATCCCAAACTGTCTCCAAGGCAATGTCATGCTATGTTTAAAATATTAACTATAATGGTCTACCTTTTTTTTAAAGTGGACAGCTGGTAATAAGTAACTAGAGTTAGGTTAAATTTAAAACTCATTTATTCCTCTGTTGAGCCATTATGCCAGTGTGGAAAGCAAAATCATCGTTATTGTTGTTGTCATCCTCATGATCATGATCATCATCTAACAGCATTCAAGGCTATCTGTGCTAACCACTATGCATCCATCATCTCACTTATTGTGCATAATAACCCTTTGAGGCACTGCTATTTTATCCATTTTACACATGAGAAATGTGATTAAATAACTTGCCTAGGGCCACACGGGTAACAAACGACAGAGCTGGGCTTTGGGCTCAGACAGCCTGGGCTTTTAAAAATTACTGCTTTCCTATGCCTCTTTGTCATAGGGGGTCTATCAGTAGGTTAAATTATATTCTTATGAACTTCTGAATATGCCCAATCATTTGAATGCTTATGGCTCTGTGGAGTTGAGGTTGGGTTATATTTCAGGGGAGTTAAGCCTGCAGGTTGACTGGAGTCAGAACCTCAGGGCATCAGGACCTCGGACAGCTCTCGGATCTGATCTCTGCCGCCATCTTCATTTGCTAGCCTTCTTTTGTACTCTGTCCTATCATTGATCTGTGCTAGCTCATTCTCCTGATTTTCTAATCTAAATTTTTGAGATTCAAACCTGATTTCCTGGTTTATTTTTTAATACTTGGGCATAGGTTTGCCACCGGCTAGTCTGCCCACTGGCTGTCTCTAAGTGAGGGCACTTCTTATTCATATAACTGGGCCTAGGGGGAAGAAGAAGACTAGTACTAAGCCATATCCCCCTCTACCTGACCTTTTAGCATGTACAGTTGGTGGCAAAAGTTCTAAAAGGCACCTCTATGCTTTAGAGGAGGTAAAGAGTGTATCTTGCAAATGCATACCTATTTAAATGAAAAAACTTGTTACAACTCTAGTGGTATTTAAGACATTGCCTATTATCCCAAGTTTGGTGTATGCATTGACACTTATCACCAAAGAAACATATTATCAAGAAACGTTATGTTATCACAAAATCAAATGCTTCATGTTTTCTCATTTCCAAGTGAAAATATCAGAGCAGTTTTGGGGGTTTCAGTGTACCAGAATAAATAAAATATTTAAATGATTAAATTAAATAATTAAAATCCCGTGGGTTTTTTGTTTGTTTTCTACCTTGGTAACACTTATATTTCTGGGGTTTTTTTACTGTCAGTAGAATTTTGGAGTCATTTTTTTCCCTAGTCATACCAAATTGATTTCTGTCCTTCAGGGTTGTCTTACATTGCAGCATAAAAATTCAAGGTCTGAGCAACATTTGTGATTCTATTTTTATTTGTCCCTCATGTGGGAATTAATGAATTATAATACCTTTATTTTATATTTTATAGAATATTTTGCTAGGAATGGTAAGGTTATTGGTGGGCCGTATAACTATATAGCACTTATACTTACTAATAACTACTGCATGATCTAAAAGGATTTCCAAACTAACATTTTCAATAGTAGCTATGTTGGTATTTATCATTCTATGCCATAAGGGTTCTTAAAGTTCCCAGAGGTTGAAATTTATAGAGTATCTAAGGGGTTGCCTAGCATCAAGGCTCAGACCACCCATGAAGGGCAACACATGCAGCAGATAATAGAATTCAGGGTGGCAGATATGCTAACCTCCTCTTTAACTTGAATTTATATGAGTAGGATAGTCAAACATTGGAATTTTTCATACTCTCTTTTTATATGAGAAACAAACAAGCGGCAGATAAGCTGCTATCAGAGATTGATTTGCTAAAACAACTTCTAATGTCAGTTGTAGGGTGAACACAGAATCAACCAATATCTTGCAACATCCGAATCTATCGAATAATGATAGTGGATATGCATGATTATGTGAAGAAAGGAAGTAATCCTAAAATGCCTTCTGAATTATTATTTTAAAAGATCAAGCCACTCACTTGTAGTTTTGTTATTGCATACCTACCATGTGCTAACTGCTGATGAGAGTGCTATAAAGGGGAGTAAGATATGGTAGAAGTGGCAAGAGAGATATAAGCCAATAGAGTGAGAGTGTAGAGGACAGAGACATTACACTCTGATGGGATAATCTGGACAGGCTTCATGGAAGAGGGCTTTTGATGAGTTGAGTTTGAATAGTTGAAATGGGAGGAAGTTGGTCTAGTGGAAAAAACCGTGAGAGAGCAGACGTGGAGGTAGGATTAAGTCTTTGGGGAACGGCATATAGATTTTGCACAGGACATGTGGCTAATCAGCAAAGGGGGCAGATTGGAACCAGATTATGATGAGTTTGAATTCTAGGTCAGTGGATTGGACTTTATTCCATAAGTAATGAACAAGAATTATGTACTGTCAAAAGATTTTTTGAGCTATGTTTTAAGAAATCTATCTGGCTAGCATATGTGGAATAGATTACAGATGGTTATTTAGAATTATGGCTATTATTAATAGTTCTACGTACAGTTTATTCTTGAAGGTTGGTAGTAAATATATGATATGTGTCTTAATTCTCACATGTAATCGGAGCAGCGGCAACCGCCCATCTTCGTGTTGTTTTGCACAAATGACAATGTTCTATGGCTTGAAGTAAATGATGTGAGAAAGAAAAGTTTGAAAGAGATGGAAGTTGAAATAGTTTAAAAAATCTAACTTGTGATCCTGAGGAAGATTTTTCATTATGCCTTTGGAAAGTGCATTTGACGTGCTCACCCAGCGTCATATCCATGGAGCTACAAGAGCCAGCTGAGCCAGGGTGAGGCGGAAAGGAGGTTGGGTTTGAATCCAGCTGGAGACTCCGAATTGCTCGGAAACAAAGCTGTGCAGATGCAAAATGGCTCATGTGCATTCATTTTAAAAAAAATAAAGATGCAGGAATAAATATCCTGTATAACGATAAAGGAATAAATATTCCTTTAGTCCATTGCTTTGGGGTCTAGGAAGGGCAATAATGTCCAAAGTTGAGATAGCAAAAATGATTTTGTTGTTCCACAACAATGAAATCCAAAAGAAACCCTGTCTGTGGTGGTGCAATTTATGGAGAAATCATATACCATCCTGCCCCGCCCCAACTTTGGACCTACAAACTGAATTTCGGAAACAATGCATTGATACTAGATTTAAATGTTTATGAAATCTTCCTCAAATTCCCTTTTCCAAATTTATGTTTTTCTGTAGTGAGTGACAGCATGTCTTCCAATCTTCCACCAGTGTGAGCCAGTGTTCACAATCGTGGGTTCTTCTGTTTTCTGTCCATTCAAATTGCATAACATCAAGTATTTACACTGATGATATTAGTCAGGCAATTGTCTAGTCCAGTCTCTATTGTGTGTCTCCACACCCCACACCACCCCATTTTGTTACTGCCGCGGAAAGTGTCTCAGTACAGCAAGCACAGCACTCTAAGTGTAGATTTACCTGCCCATTTCTACCACTCCCAGTTTGTCGAGGGAAGAAGTACTGTCACTGCTGTCTGTGTTCCAGTGCCTAACATAGAACCTGGCACTTACTATACCGCCAGTCAATGTTTATTGAGTGAATACTCTTTCATTAAATAATGGATTGGATTTACCTAAATCACTGTAACCCTTTTTAAGGTGTCAAAACACCTAGCTGGTTTTACCACTCTAGCCAAACAGTCCCCTTAAAGTGAGAGAAAACAGAAAGGTCAACCATTTGTTTATATTATGGGAATGTCCAAGTTGCTTATCCATTCATTCATCTCTTTATTCAGTAGGCACTGTGCTAAATCATTTGGGAACAACACTTTCCACAGTTGCTGGAGTGTGATAGTGCTTCCTGTTGATGAAGGCATAGAGGTCTGTCTCTAAAGGATGAGCATTTTATACTGTACTGGAGAGCTCATAAAGGCTCCCTGGAGAAGGTTTTGAAGGGAAACTAGGAGTTAGTTACTTCAGGAACAGAGAGAGGGACCGTACAGTATCAGGAACAGCACCTTCAACGGTACAGAGTTGGAGTCAGTGTAATGCTTTAGCGTGGTGGGGAAAAACGCCGGGAGTGTAGTTAGCTTCTTTTGGACATTTTCAAACCTTTTTAAAACAGAAATTAAATTATCAAATAATTTTCAGAAGATATTTAATAAGTAAAGTGAGATATAGTTATGTTCTCTCTCTTTTCATTTATCTGGTTTTTTTAATTTCAGAGTATTACAGGGGTACAAAAGTTTTGATTATATGAATTGCTTTTGTGCCATTTGAGTCAAAGTTATAAGTGTGCCCATCACCAAGATAGCGTGCATCGTACCCTTTATGTTTGAATTTTCCCATCCCCACTTCTTCCCTCCCATCTGCTTGGTTTCTGCTGAGTTTTACTATTCTATGTGCACGTGAGTGTTGATCAAGTAGTTCCAATTTAATAGTGAATACACATGGTGTTTGTCTATTCTTGCAATACTACACTTGGAGGAATGATCTCCTGTTCCATCCAGCTTGTAACAAAGGGTATTAGTTCACCATTTTTTAATGGCTGAATAGTATTATATGGTATACATATACCACATTTTATTAATCCACTCATATATTCATGGGCATTTGGGTTGTTTCCACATCTTTGTGATTGTGAATTGTGCTGCTATAAACTTTGAGTGCAAGGAGAGCATGGTACTGGCATAAGAACAGAGACATAGACCTATGGATCAGAACAGAGAACCCAGATGTAAAACCATCCTCATATAGCCATCTGATCTTTGACAAAGCAGACAAAAACATACGTGGGGAAAAGAATCCTTATTCAATAAATGGCACTGGGAGAATTGGATAGCCACATGTAGAAGACTGAAACAGGATCCGTACCTCTCACCACTCACAAAAATTAATCCATTTATCTTTATTAAAAGTAAAGTTTTATTTCTCTATCCCAAGAGTAATGCACAGTCAGTGTAGAACCTTGGCTAGCATAGAAAACACAAAATAAAATGAAACACCGCCTTTAGTTCCTCCATTCAGAGAGACTACCACCATTAACATTTTGGTGTATTTTCTTATAGTTCTTCTTATGCCAATATTTAACAGATACCACTAACAGTAATATTTTGATGCATTCTTATATTTTTATTTTATATAACTTTCATATTTGCATTTCATGGATATAGAACATGGGAAAATCAAAGTGAAGTCATATTTTTGTAAGAAATCATCATTAAATAGCTTTTATATTAGAAAGGTAGAAGAAAGTTAATATTTATTGACAACCTATTAGGTGTTTCATGTTAAATATTATCAGTCAACCAAGTTAAAGTTGCCGGAGGCATCCAGGCTGCAATCTCTAAGGATAACAAGTTCCCATGGGTGCTATCATGCCTACAGAGAGCTCATGTTGCAGCTCAGGTTGTTCACTTAATTGTTTTAACAATCTGATGAATCTTTTGAAAAATCACAGATGATCCATATATCTTGCTTGAGTGGTAGTTTATGGAACAGTGCCCCTCATTTGATCATCTCATTCTACTTTTGTGTTATAAAAAGTCAGGTGCCATGCATTTTTAAAGAGTTAATTAAGCCTATTCAGTCTTTTGTAAATAAAGCAGAGATGAACAATCAAATACTTATTGCTTTATAATGATTAAAAAATAATACAAATGTCGATCATTTCTGCTTGTAAAACAACAGTCCTGCATTGAAAGGTTTCAGTATAGAAACACTTTTAATCTTGGCAAGTGCATACATGCACACAGAATATTTTAAAATGCTATCAAATATAAAAACTGACATTTTACAGTGGGGAGCTCTTTAGTGTCATCCACTTCATAAATTTGAAACAAGTCTTTTTTTATACTTAATGTGAAATATTATAGATGTCTATAGTTTTATTATTATTTTATTATTAAAACTGAGATGCTTTAGTGTTTGCTATTTGGATTCCAATGTTGACTTAATAATTTTAACCTTTAGTCTGTGTTTGTGTGTGTGTGTGTGTGTGTGCGTGTGTATGTCTTTACTCACCTATTTCTATCAGAATGCTTACTCTTTGGTTATGAACTCCTGGGTGACAGGGCATATGTCTATAACACTTAGATGAATGTATTGTACAGCAGTAATTATTATGCTCAAACTCTCAATTGGGGAGGTGAAGTGAGTCAGGGGCACCCGCGTGGCGGGATATTGGTTTCATGTGGAATACACAAAGAAAGGATTCAGTTTATGTAGGGAAGCCAAGGCCTTGAAAGGAAATCTCTGAAGAACTGGGATGGCATATGATTCAGTGTTTACTGCCAAATGTTATCTTCTGCTTTGGCAAAGGAGATGATGATATTATTGTCCTTGTATGATATATTCAGTACCTAAAAATATATCCAACAGAAGCGACTGATGAGTGGCCAAGAAGCAGAAGTCTGAAACATTGATAATCCAAGGAGATACATCTAATAATGTGAACAGTAGAGATGTTTATTCCATGATGTTTTATAAAGGGTGCACACTTTATAGCCACTTTTCTCCCCAAACCCATTACTGCAATCCTGGGTGGCTGGGCATGTAGTCCTCATTGTCATGGGTTCCTATGTGAGATCTCAAAAAGCCTGGTTCAGGGTTCAGGGTTTGATTCATATGAAAGGTTGGGAGTAGCTTCCCTTATGCACATTGGGAGACCCAAGAAAAGAGCAATGCAGAAAGTAAAGGGCAGGTCTTCTCCCTACATTTGGCTCCAGATTATCCTAACAAGTTGTTTACTGGAGACCAAGCTGCAGTGGTGTGCTAGAGCTGACTTGTACTATTTCACAAGAGCCAATTGTTAAGTTCTCAGTAACTTCATGTGTTGGCTGTATTTAACATAGCTGGTATTAAATAATAAATTATGTAAACTTACAGTTCATTAAATTATATTAAAAGGAGGTAATACTCCAAACTCATAACTTCCTAGTTATTTTACCCCATTTGCTATTATCTGTGCTTTTGAGATTGTTTGCATCTTGTAAATAAACTGCTTATCTCTTCTCATCTCTGCATCCCATATTAAACATTGGAAGCTTGAAATCAGTCCTGTTGGTAGTATTTGCACCACTGGAATCAGCAAATACTTCAAATTGGTGCTTGATTGTTTTGTCAACTGTCTAGATTTCAAAAAGTGATGGAGAAAATGTTAACAATACAGATATAAACTTAAAAATGCCTCATATTTGTTGCTATTACATTATGAATAGTAAAGAGTGTTCATCCTGTATTTGAAAACTATTAAACTCTTATCTATCTGATTCAACAACAAAAAAGTTGCTTACATCATTGATATACAAATGAAGTTTTGATTCATCTTACAAAAAATTGAAGAAAAAGGAACACATATAAACTCATTTTATGAGGCCAGCATTACCATGATACCAAAGCCAGATGAAGACACTACAAAAACAAGAAAACTATAGACCAATATCTGAGAAGAATATAGACGCAAAAATAATCTACAAAATACTAGCAAACCAACTTCAGCAGCACATTAAAAGTATCATACACAATGACCTCGTAGGATTTATCCCTGGGATGCAAGAATTGCTGAACACATGTGATATTGTGAAACATAGGTTTGGTCTTCCTTCAGTTTCCTGGCATACAACTCCTAAAATCCTTAGACTCTCCAAAGTGATAAGTGTCTTTTTGCATGCTAATGAGTTGCTTGCCCACCCTGTCCCTCAGTAGCTTCAGGTTGGGGGCTGGTCACTGGAGAGACTGAGGAATAGAGAGTTAGGACTTTTAGCCCCGCCCCTCAATTTATAGGGAGAGGAAAGGGACTGAAGATTGAGTTGATCACCAATGGCCAATAATGTAACCAATTATGCCTATGTAATGAAAGTTCCATAAAAACTCAAAAGGACTGGGTTCAAAAAACTATGGATAGCTGAAAACTTAAGGAGCCCCTAGAGGGTGGTGTACCCAGAGAGGGCGTGGAAACTCTGCACCCTATACTTGCCATATCCATATCTTCATCTGTCTTCCTGGTTATCCTTTGTAATATACTTTATAATAATCCAGTAGGTGTAGGTGTTTCCCTAAGTTCTGTGAGTCGCTGTAGCAAACTAAAGGAACTCGAGGAGAGGGTTGTGGGAACCCTGATTTATAGCTGGTTGGTCAGAGCACAGGTGAAGAAGCAACTTGGTGATTGCTGTTGGCATCTGAAGCTGGGGGAAGGGGCAGTGGGCAGTCTTGGGGACTGAGCCCTCAGCCTGTGGGATCTGATGCCATCTCTAGGTAGATAGCACTAGAATTGAATTGGAGGACACCCACTGGTGTCCACTGTAGAATTGATTGCTTGCATGATGTGTGGGGAAGAATCCCCCACACAAATGGTGTCAGAAGCATGTTATAAAAGTATAGTAGGAGAAACCGAGGCTGTTTTTCTACTCATATACAATTAATGTAATTTCTCATATTAATGAAATGAAGGATAAAAATCACATGATCATCTCAAAAGATGCAGAGAAAGCGTTTGACAAAACTCAACAGTGTTTCATGATAAAAACTCTCAACAATCTACATCTAGAAGGGATTTACCTCGATATAATAAAGGCCATATATGAAAATGCCACAGCTAACATCATAGTCAATGGTGAAAAACTGAAAACTTTTTCTCTAAGATCAAGATAGGATAAGGATACCACCACCAACAGTTTTATTTCAGCCTCTCTTGGCTTTCCACATGCAATTATCACTAAGTTTTGTTGTTTCTAACTTTTGAGTTTGAGTGAGAGACACATGACTCTTCCTTTCACTTAAACACTTAGAGGCCATTTTAGGGCTTTAATTGGCCTAATTTCAATATTGTTGTGTCTCTGGGAATAGCGAGGGCAAGGAGAGGGAGAGAAATGGGGAACAGCTGGTCAGGGGAGCAATCAGAACACACATAACATTTATCCAATAAGTTCACCATCTTATATGAGAGCAGTTCATGGTACCCCAAAACAGTGTCAACAGTAACATTAAAGATCACTGGTCACAGATCGTCATAATAGATATAATGATAATGAAAAAGTTTGAAATGCTACTGTGAGAATTACCAAAGTGTGACACAGAGACACAAAGTGAGCACCTGCTGTTGGTGAAGTGGTGCTGATAGCCTTGCTTAACGTGGGTTTGCAGTGAACCTTCAGTTTGTAAAAAACGCAGTATCTATGAATTGCAATAAAGTGAAGCCCAATGCCTGCATATGCGTCACTATGCTGCTCTTTGTAGTCTGTTTCCGTCACTAGAATGTAAGCTGCATGAAGACAGTTACCTTTGTCTGTTTTGTTCATTGGTGCATCTCCAGTGCTTAGCATGGTGCCTGACACATAATAGATGCATGATAAATATTCACTGAATGAATAAAGATCAGAAATAAAAATTTGTTGAATAATTAGAAAATGATAGGTGACGTATGTTTAGTAATCTGCCAGTTAGTGATCTAGCTTTGTGAGACTCAAAGTTAATAATATGCTAGGAAGACCCAGGTGTGGTGAAACTCACTTTTGAAGCCTTCTATTTTTTTAAAGCATCAAATGTTTACCTATTTGCTGATGAGAAGAGGGAAGCCCAGAGCATCACTGAGTTGCTTCTTCCATGTATGTACTCTTTTTAAGTAACAGAGCAAAGAGAATCAACCGATTTTTCTCTTAATTTGGGGGCAGGTTTCCAGTTTGGGGACATATTTCATGATACAGTAGGTTCTGCTGTAATGCTCATTTTTTTTCCTATTTTTTTTTATTTCAGCATATTATGGGGGTACAAATCATAATGCTCATTTGAAAACACAATTTGTTCCAACACAATTGATATATTAGGGAGTAATTTGCATGCGATGTGACTTTTCTGATTGTTTATGCATGCTTTCATTTGTGAGCAAATGTAGAAAACTGTAGCCCGTTGAGTTGAGCCCTATGGAAACATATAAAATGCCCATTTCTCAAACATCTGCAGTTCGGGCCTGTGTTATGAGCCACACCACCTCCATCTGGTGATGCAGCTCTCTAATTTCAGACAACCCTCTTCCTATCACTTCACAGTAACTCACAAGCTGTAACTCTGCCAGGCCCACTTCCACAAGCCAACTTCCAGGTACTTTTCAAGGTAGAAACAATATATTGTCTTGAAAATATGTAACCATTACAGTATGTATGTGGTTCTCAACCAGTTGACATGTGAAAAAGATCTGTGCTATCATTTTTATTAGGTTCCTATCTTTGTTTTGTATATGTCACAAATGAAGTTCTTAGAGTGTTGTGCCCCTAATTCTGTTATTTTTTTCCTGACAAGCTCTGTGTTTTTTATTGCACAATTTTGCATAGTGCATAATGTTTAGGAATGCCCAAGTTGTGTTATATAGCAAAACTAACTGTGTTTTCAGAAGTGACCAGCAATAGTATTAAAATCAGTAATACTTTTGTCTTATGCTTTTCGATCTATAGTTTTTATTTTTTTGTCATCTCATTTTTTATTTTCATAACTACTCTTTGAGGAAGATATTTTATAAGTAAAGAGTCAAAAGATGAGAGAGGGTCAAAACCTTTCTGGCCAAAAATTAGCCACTGTCAGACTGTGGTCAAACCCAGGTCTTCTGTCTTCTAGTGTAGCTCTTCTGTGTTACCAATTCCAAGGACCAAGATGAGAGGGTGCCAGCTCATTTCTGTCACCACTGTCTTGCAAACGTGCATTGCATAGCCCTCGGTGGGGGAAATATTTCTCATAGCCAAATGAGCTCCTTTGATTGAACAGTGAATTTAAAAAAGCACCACAAGAATCTTAGATTAAGGGATTTTTTAAATTGCAGATAACAACAGATTGAACAGAAAAGAGGACAGTTCTGAATTGGGTGAGAGAAGCATTTAAAGGCTGAGAATGATTCCCTTATTCCTCGAAGCGCCTCTTCATGAGCAGTCATTGACTTCCTGGGAATTTTATGATGCCCATGATATTATCCTGGGTTTTGATAACTTTCTTGAAGGTAGTGGGCAGGACATAGGTAAAAAGGACACATTCCTGTCTTCTTGTGTTACATATCTCTTCCACTCTCTCTCATCTCCCTCTCTCTCTCTCTCACACACACACACCCCTTACACACACACACACAGACACACACCCTCCCTTTCTTCATCTAGGTCTTAATTGATACTGTTTCCTAAGATAAATATACTTAGGAGAAAATGGTTGTCTTGGCTATATTAGAAGCTGGTTGGCTACCAGGAATCAATTTCTCAAGTTCTTGACTTTTTTTCCTAAAGGCAGTCATGACTGTAAGTATTGGTTTCTTTTGTCCTTTTGTAATGAAAGTTAGTTCTTTGGGGAAAAAAATCTACTTTTAGATATCAAGAAGTAGCAAACATGTTGCCTGCCTTGGAAACATGCCATGTTAACTCCTAACAGAAATTCTCACAGGGCAGCATGCATGTCGTTTTTGGGCTGACACATCTCTTACCTTGCTCTGGCATGCTGTCTTGTGACTAGCATCCACCATGGTGTCACAATACCACTCACTAGAGTTCTTAAAGATACTTATGCCAGTGCGACAGAAATTGCTTCTTTTAAATTAAATAAAAAGGAATCTGGGCACTGGGTGGTGAGCTGTTAAACTGCGACAGTCATGGGGATTCGGGAATCTGTGCTACTTCAATGCACATGTTAAGTGCAATGTTGTAATATGAGATTAATTCTAACATTTGCATTTTGCCTTGCCTCCGATGCCAGAGAACCAAATGTCACAATCTGCATCTCTTTCCTAAATTTTCAGTAAATCAAGACTCCTGTATAGGGAAAGGCACTGTGAAGTATAACATTATAACACAATGTTCCTCAGATCTTCACCTTTTACTGACTTTGCCACATGTCGCATTCTAGTAATGCTTTAAGGGAGGGGCTTATTGTCTGTATCTTCCCTATCTAGTGGCAAATGTCAGATGCCTATAATTTTAAAACCAGATGCCATAGTATTTTAAAAATTTGGCAATTTTGGCAATTAACTTTCTCCATAGCGGCTTGCAACATGACCAGGGTGATTGGGTGATTTCTGTTTCTTATGGACTCCTTAGGTTGTTTGGTTTTGCCATTTTCTATCAAATACCTGCATACTTCGTTGCTGAAGTCACTGGGAGAGAAACAAATGAAATAGAATGAACAGCTTTTGTGTTCCTCTCTTGTCCACGGATTCACTCATTCATGCCCCTCTGATGCAGCTGATGGCTTTCCTCTGTTTAGATGGGTTGATGGAGACCTGACCTTATAAGAACTGGTCTGTGAAATTTTTAAAATTCCAACATTTTTGGGGAAAAAAATTCTGCATTAGCTAGCTTTCCCTTAATGAATTCTCCTTTCTTTTCCTTGCTGAATTGACTGTCTTTTCTGTGTGCAGCAAGCTAAGAGGACACGCACACAGTAGAGTGTAAGTACTTGGTGAATCAATGAACAGGCCAGGAGAACATGCTGGAAAAAGCAGCCAGGAGTCGTGATCAGATCTACTAGAGTGAGGGCACTTGTGTCCAGGCTATGATAGAAATCTCAAAGAATTAGCAACTGTGTAGCCCAAGCCCTTCGAAGTACCCCCACAGCTGAGCACCGTCATCTCTGCATCCCTCAGGTAATAGACCAGCTGGAAAAAGACAGTGTGCTCGGGTCCTCTGTCCAGCTTGTTGCTGTCATCTTGCAGAGCAGATGCCTCACCCAGGTGCTTAATCCACATCAGTGTGAAAACACAACGTTGCCCCGTGCTTTTCAGCAATGGACAAGTTAAGTAAAACTGAAGTTTTTAGAATATAGTTGTTTCAGGCTGATATTTTGGTGGTTCCAGGCTAAATACTGAAATGGGATCATGGCTACTTCTCTCCTCAATGGATTGTAAGAGATCTGATATGGACGCCAGGCTGGCCCTGTTTCTCCATTCTGGTGTCTGTTCCCTGCACTGCTGGCTCAGAAAAGCACTCAGTGTCTCCTTGCCCCTCCACACATTCTCCTCATCTCCCCGGCAACCGCACTGGCACTGTTTCTAATTGGCATCATTGCCTGAAACAGGCCCCTGAGAAAGAATAAACATCATTGTCCCCAAAGTTTTTCCTAATTTCCCTTAGGTAAGAATGTTTGCCTCCATATGCACAAACATTTTAAGTGTAAACTCACAAGAATTAAATCAGTTATTGGAATGAGGTGAAAAGCCAAGTATCAGCATACAACTGAAATCCTCATTGTACACATTTCCTTATTGCCTCTGATTGCTTTACTCTGAGGCTGAGAGTGATGTAACTTCTGCAGAGGACACCCACTCAACGCCGTGGAGCTGGGGACTAATCACTCCTCTGGGAAGACATCCTGTTCATTTAGTTATTCATGCAAAAGTATTGACCGATCATTTATTGTTGTGTCAGACACACGGGTGCTGGAACGTACGGCAGAGAAACAAACAAACAAATGTGGCTCTTACTCTTACTGAATTTTTATTCCATGGGAGAGACCTTCATTTCTTGATCTAAGTCATGAGTAGGGCCTAGCAAAAGGCCTGCTATAGTATGGTGATCAGTGATGGGTAACCACTTCTTCTCCTTATCTAGATTTTAATTTTCTAAAGTATACCTATGTCTTTTAGTTGGTTTGAATGAATACCTAAAGCTCTTTTAATAGTTTGTTGAGATCTATCCATGAATTAATTGAAACCTATTGAAAGGGCCTGCCCACTGTCTTTACTAAGTGGGAGGTACCAAGATAATTGATACACTCAACACAGTCTCATGTTTATTTTTACGTAGTAAGCATTTGGTATTATTTATTTCCCATGACAGTTGGTTACATTGAATTTTCATTAGATTCTTCTTCATTGTGGCATTATTAATAGACACATAAATTTAGTAAGTTTTCCTTTAACCACTTCTAAATTCATTAGGAGGGAGTACAGAGAGTGCATTTTGAGGGCTCACTCATAGTATTTCAGATGTTTTCAGCATCCTCTCATAAATGACTCATTCATTAAATTGCAGGTAGAGATTGGACGGGAGCAAGAGCATTTTCTCTGGTCACATTTACAGCAAAGCTGGAAGAATAATATTTAAACCACAGGAAACACAATACAATCTTTCAATAAAAATCTACTCAAACAAAACACACTCAACAGGTGAACAAATACTGATTTGGCTGCCAAGGACTTTTATTTCATTTTTACAGCCTTTTTGCTTTAAAAACCATCTCATTACCTTATTGTTAGTTTGCTATGAAAAAAAATGCTGGGACAACCAGTCACATAACATCTGTTTTGCCAATTAATTTCTTCTGTTCCAAAGTAGGTATCTAGCGTTTTGTGTGTGTGTGTGTGTGTGAAAAAGAGAGATGAGAGAAAGATAGGAGAGAGAATATAGTTACTTATAGTTACTCAGAAAATACATTAATTTCCTTTCTATTTATTCTTATGTGAATTCCATGCTTTTGGACCCATAAACCATTTCCAAATTCATTTCCATGGGCCGGTTACAATAACCTTAGAGAAAGTCACTTCCCCATTCTATAGCTTTTTCTTTGTGAGATGTGCAGCGTATGGGGGATGGTCATGCTTGAGGCTCTGCCTCGAGGGGGGAGGGGGGCATGGGCAATATACATAACCGTAATATTTGTACCCGCATAATATGCTGAAATAAAAATAAAAGAAAAAAAAGGTGAGAAGAGTAAAGTTCCATCAGAAAACCTTCACAGCCCATCCAGCTGTATGATTATTTTATTCTTTTGATAAGTGTCTTGGAGGAAAACATCTACTCTGAATCTCTGCCTCCATCCCCTAAGAACCTGACATGCTCGTTGGCAACAGTGTCCATGCCTGAGCTGTGAGAGCTTAGATGATCGATGAGATAAAACTTGACCTAGAAACCTGAGATTGAATATGATGTGGAGTTCAGAATCAGTTTTTTTTTTATAAATGGCTTGTTTCTCCAATTGCATGTTTTCTATTAATAAGTTAGAGAAAACTAGTCAGTGGGGTTAGAAGTGCTGAAAAAAATATATTCATTTGTAAATTATTTCATGAAAACTTGGACAAGGAAATTAGCCAGTGAAAGCAGTTAATAACTCCTAAAAGAATCTGCCTGAGAAAAATATGAAATATCTCCAATGACATCAGGCAATTGCACCATTTAAAAACAGATTGTTTGTAAAATTTAAAACCTTTACATAATATACCAGATACGATTTATTGTCAAATTTGAGTGTTAAGTAAAAGAACAACTTTTTTTTTTGCCAGATCGAGAGAGTTACAACAGGTTATAATTACTACAATTAGCAATTGTGATTTAATTCATGAAATATTTGCCACCTTCCTAATAATGCCCCATTGTGCCCACAGCTCTGGCCCAGAACTTCGGATCTTCTAACATAACAGTTACATATGTATTTTATGCCTTTAACTTACATATTAAAATCAACATGCACTTTACATATTTAAACACTTAGGACGGTGCCTGGAAGATAGTGGTTATTCAAAACAATTTTTTTTTTATTGAATGAATAATGGTAGCATCTGTGAATGTCACAGAATTTTTCTCCTCCTTTGATTGACACTTCTGATATATTTCCTGACTATCCATTTAAAGTGTACTTTTGGAAGATTGAGCTGCTGGAAATACCTTTTGAAATTGATAAAGATGGTGCACATTGCTTTAGATTCTATTCAAAAGGTCAATACAGACTGTTTCTGCACTAAAATGCTGAGGTAGGAACCTTTTACTATCATAAGTATCTTAAAAATAAAATCAATAAGCTTCAAGAGGAAAATGAATGACAGCTTCATCAGTTTACTTCCAAAGTGGATTTCCCTTTATTTTAATAAATTCACAATTTCTAATGGAGATGCTGGTTCTTTTGGATCCTAGTGCACTTGCAGAAAGCCTCTCTCCCCCATCCCCCGTAGTCCTTCCACACACGCTCAGACAACTTAACATGCTGCTTCCTCAGTCAGTTCATCTGGGCTGCTTAACCCCTGTACCCGCTAACCAACATCTCTAAATATTCAGGGGAACGCCCTGTAAGAACTTCAAGGAAGAACAAATCTCCTTCCTTTGTGGACTTTCAAGTAAACGCTGATGATTCCAAATGAATTCCCCAATGTCATGGCGTAAGCAAAGAGTTTGAGAGCTTGTTTGATGCTTTTTCATGTATGTAGTTAAGGTGCATGGGCCTAAATGTTGTATTAAATTGTCTGGTTTTTTAATTACTTTCTATTTCCACACAGCTTTCTTTGCTCCAGCAAACAAAATGAGCTATTTCAGTGACCCAGGAATCGTAGCTCAGCAGTGTAGAATGTGAGAAGCATGGCTTATTCTTTGATTGAATCACAGCCAACTGATCACTGAAGGGCTTGTTTTTATTCTGTCGCACAGGGGATTTGGTGGGAAACTCAGACCTTGGTAGAGATATGACTAAAAGGAAAGGCCTGGAAAATAAGCATATGAAAAGATGCTCAACGTGTGTGTGACTAGGGAATCACAAATTCAAGTAACAATGAGATACCATTATACACCTATGAAAATGGACAAAATTCAAAATGCTGACACTAAATATTGGCAAGGTTGTAAAGTAACAGGAACTCTCATGCATTGCTGGTGGGAATTCAAAATGGCACAGCCACTTTGAAAGACAGTTTGGCAGTTCCTAACAAAACTGAACATACTCTTAACATATGATTCAGCCATTGCACTCCTTGGTATAACCCAAATAAATTGGATACTTATGTCCACCAAAAAACTTGTGCACAAATGTTTATAGCAGCTTTATTCATAATTGTTAAAACTTGGTACATCCAGACAATGCAATATTATTTAGTGGTAAAAAGCATTAGCTATCAAGCCATAGAAAGACATGGAAGACTCCTAAATGCATATTACTAAGTGAAAGAAGCTGGTCTAAAAAGATTATACACTATATGATTCTCACTATGTGACATTCTGGAAAAAGCAAAACTATGGAGACAGTAAAAATATCAGTGGTTGCCAAGGGTTCAGGGGGTGGGAAGGATAGATAGGACAGAGGGGGTTTTTAGGGCAGTGAAACTACTCTATATGATACTATGAATATAGTATGATAGATAGATAGATACATGTCTACTGTGTATCCCTGAAAATAAGACCTACCCATAAAATAAGCCCTACCAGGATTTCTAAGCATTTGCACAATATAAGCCCTACCCCAAAAATAAGACCTAGTGATGGGCGTGGCTACGCAGCATATCTGCACAACCCACGCATTTTGTCGCGGAGCAGTAAAGAAAACGAGCAGCCCTTCTCATCTGCCCCATGAGAGCTCTACTGCTCGACATGAGAGATTGGGGCCAATGGTTCTAAAAGAAATAGAGTCGCAAGAAATTCAGGATGGATTCGGGGTTGGAGAGTTATGATGATGTTCCAGAAGAAGACGACTTAACTATATTTGAAGAAATGTAGATTGTTGTACCGTACTTAAAAAAAATAACACATCCCCTGAAAATAAGCCCTAGGGTGTCTTCTTGAGGAAAAATAAATATAAGACTCTGTCTTATTTTCGGGGGAACATGGTATATATGTTTGTCTAAACTCGCAGAATGCACAACACCAAGAATGGACCCTAATGTAAACCCTGGACTTTGGGTGATTATGATGTGTCAGTGTAGGTTCATTGATTGTAATAAATGTACCACTTTGATGTGGGGTGTTGATAGTGGAGGAAATTGGAGGGGGAGGACAGGGAGTTATGGAAACTGTGTACTTTCCACTCGATTTTTCTGTTTATCTTAAACTGCTATAAATATAGTCTTTTTAAAAAAGTGGTCTAATAAAACTGGGAAGAGAGTACCTAAGTGGCCTAAGTGATGCTTTAATGTGACTAGTTAAGGAATAAAATGAAAGGCTCCATTGTGCCCATATGGAATGTACCAGGCTGTTGTCTATTAATTTGCAAATAGGAGCATAGATTGATTTCAGGCATGACAATTGACACTGTATTTTGAAATTTAGAATGGATAAATCCCATAGTATTTTCTGTTTTCTGCAAAAGACGCTGGATGTATAGCAGTACTCTTTTCAAATCACTTCCAAAACATTCCAGCTACCATAGCAGCTGAAGCTGATGACGGAATTTGTATACAGGGCTCTCAGCAATGAGACTTGCCAAGAAAGTCTTTGGGATTGTTCAGGATAGTTGGCTTTTTTATAACTCACCTTCAAAACATTACTTATAAGTTCTTTACATTTATTCTAGCATCTAAGTTCTTTACATTATTCTAGCAACAACTACATTTATTCTTGGAGCTAAAGCTATGTAGTATCATCTAAGTGACACACATGATATGGTCCGTGTGTCTTAACAGGACAGAGTACAGTAATGAAGAAGCTGACTTTCCTGGGCAGTATGGGGATTATTAACAAGACTAGAAGTGTCAGAGGTTAGAAAGGGAAGCTCAAGAGTTTTCAGATTTGTTTTGGCTCAGGTCACTTTTCTGTCTCTTTAAACATATTATCACTTTTTTAGGACTGTTCCTATATCTAAGCTTGTACACAAAAGAGTTAAAATAGAAGTGGGTGATAAGTGTTGTTTAATGTCTGCAGGGATTACTGTGCCGGCTCTAGTCTTCCCTGGAGATGCAGTTTGCAGCCTCTTGCTCTTCAGGTGCTGAGTTATGTGATGGCAAAGGTGTCCCGAGACGTTGCAGGAGCAGCTCAGTTGACCTTACTACATTTGTTTCTGTATTTTTTCCTAGAAGCGTATCTTAAAGTAGTCAGAATACCATGAATGGAATAAAAACGATGGACACTATATTTTTTCTTTGTCATCATTGGAATCTCCTTAGAAGATTAGATAATAGAGTCCTGGAGACTTTGGAAGAGCCTTGACCTTTCGTGATATTGCTACTGCCAGTTAACAGCCAGCATGGTTTCCCCGTGGCTGGTACTACTCAGATGTTTGCTTCACGTTTGACATATGCAGAAAGGAGTAAGATTTATTTGAGGAAAATTCTCTGTGAGACACTTCTGTGGTCTACTCTCTGTGGGTTCTAGAATTTTCTCTAAAGTTGTATCTCAGCTTCCTCTTAGACTAAGTATCTCTGTAATAATACACGAGGATGCAGACAATCATGTTGAGTGCTAAGAAGCAACAGGAGAAGGTGGAATCAGGGTATGTATCAGAAGATCTGATGTAGTTGGAGGGATGAGGTAGGGAAGGTCTCCTTGAATTGGTGACGTGTAAGCTGGGTTCTGAAGAGCTAGTAGGTGTCAATCAGGAAAACCCTGAGTTAGATAAACTGACCTTATTTCAATTTTTCAAACATAATATGAGCTCTATCATCAAAGTCTTCACACAGACTACTACTACTTTGGCTAGGAACACTGGTCTCCTCTTAGTTTGCAATTACTTCTGTTTGTGATTATCTATTTAATATCAGTTTTCCCTCATAATCCTCCATCAGATGATTTTTTTTTTACCTTTATCATCCTGTGTTTGGGTACTTTAGCATCATTTGTGATTCCTCTTTTGCATCCCGTTGGTCACTGTCCAACCAACTTTTCCTTTGAAGGGAGCAATTTAAGATACTGATAGCAGATCCATACGAGAAATACATGAGACTTGGCTTGGAGATCTTCCTGTGCTGCTTGAGTTTAATAAATGATATTGATGGTTTTCTGATTGAACTTTTCCAAAAAATATTAATATATTGATTTGCCATTTATAGTGATAGCACACCTGTGTTTCAATGTTTGGTTGAGATCTAGTAGTAATTAAACTTTGTAACATATTAGAGGTGTTCCTTCACCATTTCACCGGATGCCTTCAGACTGAAGCAGGTGCTTGGACATGTTGCCATTTTAAGGCAAATTGCTTGATTTTACTTTCTTTGACATTTTTCATTAGAAAAGGATTATTCACTTACCTCTCAGGATTAGCATGTTTTTTTAAATGCTATACCTCCTTAAATCAATCAGTTATTGAAGACTAGATTAATGGGAGACTTGAGGGTTTATAATGTCAAAAGCTAACAATTTCAGATTCAGCCCTGACATTGTTTTCATGTAGCACTCATAGCAGCTCAAGCTTTATTATGCAGTTCTTCTAGCATTGGCTGATTATACTGTTGGGTTTTTATCTGGTGCTGATCCACTGGTGACATGGTCACTTTTATTTGCTTAATACTTTCTTAAATTTCTGAAATGGAATATATAGCATGGCAGAGGTTCTTATGGATTCCATAGCCCTGGTCCCTGAGTAGTTCTGGAGAATCAAAGCTACCTCCAAGCTGGAAATAGAGAAGGCCGACTGAGTCTATATTCCCATATCTCATTACACCAAGTCATGTCTTCTCCCCACATAAGTGGAGCATTCTTGTCACATCCTCTTTGTGTTCAACCCACTCACCTTGACCTGGTTTTGTAAGGGTGCTGCTGTTCTTCTGAGGATTTATTCTCATAATGTATCTCTGTTCTTCCCACCTCTTCTTTCGTAAATCCATTCCACAGGCAGCCATTGAGCTCATTCCATTGGCCAGACACTGATTTAAATTCTGGGGATGCATTAGTCAACTGAATAGACAAAAATCACTTTCTTTATGGAGTTCATATCCTAAAAGGGTGAGATAACGAGTAAGACAAATAAGTAAAGTATACTCAGGGGCAAGGTGAGCATGAGCCAGACCCACCAAGTTCATCTTTGCAGGGATATTTCAGGTGTGAAAAGTTTCCTCTTTAATATGAAGGGAAAGAGCCAATGTGATAAAGGAGTTGCTAAAACTGTGACTTTGAAAAAAAAAAAACAAGCTAATTAAAATAAATTCAATTGGACTTGATAAATATTTATTTTTAGATCAGGAAGCAAGGAATTAATTTGTCTCTCCTGCCTGCTACCTTACCACATGACAGATTTCATCATCCCAGTAATTATAGAAAATACTCCAAATCAGACAGTGGTCACAGACACCTGCAACCAGACTGAGCTCCACACAGCAGCGTTGGAAAGAGCAACTTCATTCCCATGCAGGCTGCAGACTGGGATGCAGTTAGTGATGGACAGAGTTAAAATACAACCGTTGTTCCGTCGTTGGTTGCTGTGGCGATGGCCTCAAACTGTTAGCACTCAAGAGATGAACATCTCCAGTCCATCTGGACGAAGCAAAAATGACTTGATGCTTAGAGTCTTGGACTCGAGATGTGTTTTTAAAATGGCAGTTCCCACAGAAACATGTCCATTCCAATTATATCAGACTCAGTGATTTGATTTCTTAGTTTTGACTTTAAAAATTTTTGTGTCACTTGATCTCCCAGTCACAATGTCCAGTAGCCATTTCTCAGTGCTCTGCCTCTTGGAACTTTGCACACCATGTTGCACTGGGAGTGAGTCTCTTGTGGGCTCTCAGCTCCTCTTCCGTGGTGCTGAAATACGTGCTCATCTTGCTTCTGTTTGCATCTTCTGGCTCTGTCCGTGGCCACTTCTCTTCTGCAGTGTGGTCTTTCGATCTCTTCTCCTATCTTCTTTTTCTGGCTTTCCTGCATCTCATCTTCCTCCTCCTCCCTCTCCTTCCTCTCCTGCTCTTTCTCTCCGGGTCTCCCCCTTTAGTGTCCTTTAGTATCTGACCACTTCTCATGTCTGTACAGATGATTCCATATCCATTATCACCGGCCCAGGCTTTTCTTTTAAGTTGCAAATTCACATTTCTAAATCCCAGTTGGAATCTCCTCAAGATACTCCGTGGACACTTTAAGCTCAACATGTTCAAAATAAACTTCACATATCCCTCCTCCAGCTTTTGTGAATAGTGTAGATCTCTGACTAGTCCCCCAGAATGGAGTCTCCGGAGCCTTCTTCAGTCCTGTCCTCTCCCAGGTGTTCATTCGCAACCATTGGCTGAGTCTTGTACCCGACACTCACATCGACCCCGTCACCGAGACCACTTGGTCAGGCAGATACTGCCTGACAGCTGGATGGTCACACTAGCCTCTCACCTCTAATCCATTGAAATTGAGACACTACTTGCTGGAGTAAAAACACAGCCCTTTGTGATATTCAGAATCTGTACTGTGGACAGTAGACATTGACTGTCCCTAAATATGGCATTGAGGACCGTTTTCTGACTGCAGTCTCTATTCTGGCCTCACCGGGACTCCGTTCTCACACACCCCAATTCTACAGACACTTTCCGCCATGGCTTGTGTTTTCTTACTGACTTGTCTTTGCTGATATTTCCGTTTTGCTTTGAAAGCTCTTTCCCTCAGCCTCCATGTCTGTGTATTTGTAAATTTATCTATTTTTCTTAAAACATAACAAGTTTTAAATTATGAAAATCACCTCATAGAAATTTTGGAAGAGAATAGAAGAATTGTAGCAAGGAACTAAAATTCTTGCATAATCACATCACTCAGATGCAGGAACTATTATATCATTTAAGTTTATTTTCATTGTACAGTCATGCGTTGCTTAATGACAGGGATATGTTCTGAGAAACGCATCCTTAGGTGATCTCGTCATTGTGCGAACATCATAGAGTGTGCTTACAAACCTGGATGCTATAGCCACTTCACACCTAGATGGTATGGCCACTTCACACCTAGATGCTATAACCACTTCACACCTAGATGGTATGGCCACTTCACACTTAGATGCTATAGCCACTTCACACCTAGATGCTATAGCCAATTCACACCTAGATGGTATGGCCACTTCACACCTAGATGGTATGGCCACTTCACACCTAGATGCTATAGCCACTTCACACCTAGATGGTATGGCCACTTCACACCTAGATGCTATGGCCATTTCACACCTAGATGGTATGGCCACTTCACACCTAGATGCTATGGCCATTTCACACCTAGATGGTATGGCCACTTCACACTTAGATGCTATAGCCACTTCACACCTAGGCTATATGGCATAGCCTACTGCTCCAGGCTACAAACCTGTGCAGCATGTTACTGTACTGAATGCTGTAGAGAATTGTAACACAATAGAAAGTATTTGTGTATCTAAATATAGGAAAGGTACAGTAAAAATACAGTGTAAAAGATAAAAAATGGTACTCCTCTGTAGAGCACTTACCATGACTGAAGCTTGCAGGACTGGAAGTTGCTCTGAATGAGTCAGTGAGTGAGTGGGGAGTGAATGTCAAGGCCTAGGCTAGGACATTACTGTGCCCTACTGTAGACATGATAAACATGTACATTTAGGCTACACTAAATTTATAAAATTTTTTTCTTTCTTCAGTAATAAATTAACCTTAATTTACTGTAACTTTTTTACTTTATAAACTTTTAATATTTTTAACTTTTTGGCTCTTATTTACAAAAATATTTTCTTTATATCCTTATTTTATAAGCCTTTTTCTATTTAATTTGTACTTTTTAACTTTTTGTGTTAGAAACTAAGAAAGAAATGCATCCATTAGCGTAGGCCTACACAGGGTCAGGATCATCAATAGCTTTGTCTTCCACCTGTACATCCTGTCCCACTGGAAGGTCTTCAGGGACAGTAACATGCATGAAGCTGTCATCTCCTCTGATAACAGTGCCTTCTTCTGGAAGGACCTGAAGGACCCGCCTTAGGCTGTTTTATAGTTAACTTCTTTTTTTATAAGTAGAAAGAGTACATTCTAAAATAATTAAAAGAATAGTAAATATATAAAGCAGTAACATAGGCATTTATTACCATTATCAAGCATTATGTACTGTACATAGTTACATGTGCTATCCTTTTATGTGACCGGCAGTTCTGTAGGCCTGTTTATACCAACATCATGTGAGTACTGCGTTGCACTATGACATTATCATGGCTGTGACATAACTAGGCTATAGGAATTTTTCAGCTTCATTATAGTCTTATGGGAACCCCATCACATATGGGGACCTCTCATTGACTAAAACATTGTTACATGGTGCATGATTTTCTGTCTACCACATGTGCAAAATTTTGTAAAATTGACAAACACTGTATATACAGGTTTTGCATTCAGCTCTTTTCACTTAATATTACATTGTAAGAATTTTCTGGTGCCTTTAATGTTATCTGAGAATGTGAGTGCTAACAGCTGCAAAATTGTATCACATGGATGCACTATAATTTATTTAAAACATTCTTGTTTGTGTAGTAAATAATTTTAAAAAGCCATTCTTTACCTCCAAATTTTCAGAATCATTGTTTCTGTACTATCTTTTCAAGACTCAGGTCTCTTTCCTCTCTCCCTCCTTCCTTTCTCTCTATTTTCTCTTTATTTTTCTTGGAGTGAAGAATGCTCAAGACAGATTAGGCGTTTGGCCATAGCAGAGTAGATGGCTTGTCCAGGGATCCACCCACTCTAGCCTCTTCTCAGGTGGTGATGTTGTGAACAGCTTTAGCCCTGTGTCCTGCACTGTCCTGTTGGATTAATGGGACCCTCTTCCATCCCCACTATTTGTCTCTCTGGTTGACTAAATGGTGGAGTGCATGAAAATTCCCCAGTCAACACTACCAGGACGCTTCTCCAAAGCCCACTGCACACGCTGCCCTATTGCTTGTCAAAATCATGTCCCTTACTAGGGAGAAGTTTATTTTCCTAACTTCACCTCTTTGGATCCTCCCTTTGTAATTTTTTGGAAGTAGTCTCTGTCGAGAGCTATAGAAACAATAGTGTGGATTAAAGGAGAGGCCAAGACGTGGTTTCTGGCCCTCTCTCTCAAGGGTTGTACTACAGATGGAGTCTCCTAGTGGTTTGCTTGGAATGGCAGGAATTCTCTAAGCCAGAGTGCGAAGGACAAGGCTTGAGTCTGCTCTCCCTTAGGTTGGCAACACTGCCCCATTTTAGGCAATAAACTATTTTCTGTCTCAGTGTGAGCTTCAGTTTCCTCCAAGCTTCTTTATTAGAGTCTCATCTGCCTCGATTTCTATCTTTTCTTGTGTTTACATATGTATTTCAACTGAAAGACTTAATTAAGAACTATAAACCACTCATCAAGAAGGTCCCTACCAATTCTATAAGATCTGTCTAAAACAGTCCCTTTATTAAGTTGATCCTGATGTCCCAAGGAAACTTGGCACATGGTTTTTCTCCCTTGTGTTCTCGTATCACTTGGATTCATTTGCTCTCAAAGTGCGTATCTTTCTTGGCCTAATCTATGTACATTTTGACCCCTGTACTAGTCTAAGTTCCTGAAGGACAGAGAAGTGCCTAGTTTCTCTTATCATTTGCCCAACCCAACAGAAACTCTTTAAATATGGTGAACAGATAGGGCAAGTAGAAACAGAATGTGAGCGCCCACTCTGCACTGGGCTGTGTGTAGGACGTTTTATTGGTGCCATTTTATGCTGCCATTATATTCTGATTAATTGCATCCATGCACACAAATCTCCTTTAAGTTCCAATGTCACATTAAAAAGTAGAGTTCTTATACACAAGTGTTTGTAAATGACGAGTTTGTAATCCATCTAGCCATTCCATGAGGTGTCTACTGTCATCTCTGTGGACAGTTGAGAAAACAGAGGTCTGGAGAGTTTATGTAATTTACCCAGATTAACACAGCTACAAAGTGACAAAACATGACAAAATCCAGGTTAAACCCCTTCCAAGGCCCCTTGGCTACCCTCTTACCTGATCCCCCTTCCTTTGTAAATTTGTGCTCAAGTGTTCAGTGAATGTGCAATTGAGTAGATTGTTTATTATTCTGGGAGAGTTCATTCTCTTGTTTAATCAAGCAAGCAACCTAACTTGAAATAAGAACAAGACAAAATTTCCCTCCTGCTTAGCATAAATAAAAATGAAACAAATAAATTTTATTTTCTACTCTGAGTTAGTGGGATGATGAGAGAGAGATATATGGATCTCATATAACCATGCTAATTCTATGTCATTGCTCTATTTTGGTAAGCTTTTGTCGGAGAAACTATTCATATATCTTAAAAATTCAATCTGTTAGCTAGTAGACCATGTCTGGGGGAAATGTGCAGACATTCCTTGGAATGGCAGTTAATTTTCAAATCACGTGAATCACACGTTTTGGCATCAGCTGCTGCTGTTTTTCCTCCCGATCGTCTTGCCTATAGCAGTTCTGGGAGAGACATTATTACATATGCACTCCCTAAATTACAAACTTCTCATTTACAAATACCTGTAGACATAAACCCTGTTTTCTAATGTGGCATTTGAATTTAAAGGGAGATTTGCATGCATGTATGAAACTAACCAGAATATAAGAATACTGAGATAAGACAAGGCAGTATTGCTTTAGCCTTTGCATCAGTTCTCATGCTAGGTCTCCTGGCAGGATAAGAAGGTTCACAACAGAAGATGCACCCTGAGCCGGAGTAAGTGATGGCGCTAAGACCTGCCTCTTCCCACGTGGGCGCAGTAGGCGGTGGCTTGCAGAGTGTGCTTCTGCTCAACCTTGTCGCCACCTTTCCTCCTCTCACTTAGGTAACAGCAGGCACAGTCATGCCCTTAGTCCAGTCTTCTCCCTGCTTTTCCCTACCTCCCCCAGGCACTGATTACTTGACAGTCTGTGAGGGGATCTCTCCTGCACCCAAGAGACTGCGGTGAGAAAGGCTTCTTTAACTTAGAATCAGCGCTCAGGAACTCATGTGCTTTCTACATACACTTCATAGTCCCTCCATAAATATTTGTTCAGTCAGTGAGTGAATCAGGGGCACCTTTTCATTAAGCACTTCTTTAGCAACTACTATGTGATAGAATTTGGAAATACAAAAGCGAACGAGAAAACTTTCTCAAGTTACATAGAATCTAATCGTTGGTGGGGGTGCACAGATGAAGATAGTAGCTGTCATCGTACAATTTGGTGAGTACTGTGACAGAAGAATGGCCAGGCTGTCAAGTGAGCACAGAGGAAGGACCACTAAATCAAGCTTGTGCATCAAGGAGTGTTTCTCAGATGACAGGACAATTGAAGGATAAGTGGGCATTTTCTAGATGGAGAAGGTCTGCAGGGCAGAAAGAAGGAACAGTCTGTACTAAGAAAGGTAGAGGTAGGGAAAGGATGATTTGTTTACAAATAATTTGAATTGACTAGAGAAGGGGCAGGGGAGAGTTAGATGCCCCCGGGGCTTGATGGAGAGACAGGAACTGGGTCGCAGAGGGCTCCTGTGCTAGGCGTCTTGTGGGAAGGCTGACTTGCAAAGTCCCCGGTAGGGGGGCTGCTCTGAGAACAGCACCCTTAATGGAGGGGAGAATTGGCGCATTGATTTATTTTGCATATTAAGCCTTTGTACAACCAAAGCAGCGACAACAGCAAGTGGCCTGGGCGTTTGCAGAGGCTGAATGGCGTTATACAGTCACTAAAACAGGCAGGTTGTTTTGGTTTTGCTTGGGTCTGGTGTCAGAAGAATGTGGTCACTGGAAGGCATCCCTGCAATAATTGTGCTCCAGAAAGGCTTAGTTACTGATGAATAGCTGGAGGGCAGGGGTGGGGGGACCCTTCTGTGGCCAGAACATCTAAGCAAACTTGGAACACAAATTCCAGAGATTGGAGAGGAGTCCCATCCTGCAAGGCCTTAGTTTTTTGACCAGAGAGGCTTTGGACAGGGCACAATAAAGAGAATTTTCAACTTTCCAGAAACAAACTCATTCCATTACCGGATTTTGCAATGGTCAGGAGCCACCCGATTGACAGTAAAGGTAGCCCTTGCATCTTCTCTCTTTTGCTTGCTGACAGATGAACTTGGGCTCTGCAGCAAAGCGGCTTCCCATCCGCAGTGTCTGCAGATCAGAGAGAGGGTTCCCTTCGTTTACGTTACTGCACGTACTCCAGCATGTCACAGCAGATTTAGGTGGAGTTTGAAGGAGGATCTGCTGAACTCTCCCGACTGCTCACTTCCTCCAGAAAGCTTTCCCTGAGGAGAAATAACAGGCATGCTGGCCTCCCGACCCACTCAGAGATGAAGGAGCCTGAACTAGGTACATGAGGATGGCACGAACCTGGAGTCAAATCCTGAATCTTCTCATCGCTAGCCATGTGATCTTGAGCAACTTCTTCTATCTCTTTTCACTCCGTTTTCACCTGTGTAAAATGGAGACACTGCCTACTTCGTGGGTAATGAAATAGCAAGTGCTTGGCCACAGGAAATATATGCCGTCAATGTTCATTTCTTCCGCAGTGCCAACACTTCACAATTTTTGCGTTGTGAAAATTTTTACTCTTTTACATAAGTTTCTGCATCAAATAAAATGTTAGTTGGTTTGCAAGTGGGTGTCCTCAATTTTCTAGGAGGGTCGCATTTTTAAATAATTTGTCCAGTTTCCTATATCTTGATTTGTTGATCATAAAATATGGCCACCATGTATGACCAAGCCTGAGAGTCATTTGCTTTAGAACTGGCAAGAGCCTGATTCCTGGCAATACATATGATATTTACTCAGGAGAAGTCCATCTGGGATGTGTGTGTGTGTGTGTGTGTGTGTATGTATGCACACAGTAGGTATCTATAAAATTAAGGGTAACCAGAGGGGTTCTCCTTTGCCTAAGATTATTATATGAGGCAGTACGGCTTGAGGGTTATAGAAAAATAAAACCAGGAAAACTAGAGGCAGGGACTTAAATGTCATATGCTTTACTGATAACCTCACTGCTGCTTGTCCTTTTTTGCTCTCAGAATAGGTTTTTGCCTTTACTGAAATTCGTTATGTTAATGGGCAGAGACTGCTTCTTTGGTGCTGAGACTCCCGGACACATCATGATTTTTCTCAGCATTGATTGGGTTAAAATAATTTTATAATGTCTACATTTGTCAATGTCCAGTGGCTTTTTTTCTTTTAAAGAATACTGTAGTCTGTTTACTTTCATGGCTATTTCTTTGGCTGTGCAGAAGCTTTTTAGTCTTATCATGTCCCATTTATTTATTCTTGCTGCTGCTGTGATTGCCATTGGGGTCTTCTTCATAAATTCTTTGCCTAGGCCGATGTCTAGGAGAGTGTTTCCAACATTTTCCTCTAGAACTTTAATAGTTTCATACCTTAGGTTTAAGTCTGTTATCCAGCGTGAGTTGATTTTTG
>VBSM01002153.1:44446823-44459508 GCA_008086735.1 Cheirogaleus medius | reverse complement strand
TTGTGACACACATAAATCTATATCGTGCAAACATTCATGACAGTGTGTTCAGATGAGTCTGCAGGGATTTGGCACTGGAATCTAGATGCCCCTTGCTGATTGTAGTGGGTGGTGTAGGTCACCAAACAGAACAAGAGGCCTGCAAGTGGCATGTTCATGAGACTGTGAAGTCACTTTAATGATATTTCTCTTCCTTGAGCAATGTGGCATAACCAGAGACTTCTGGAAAATTACTGTATTCAGGCTGGCAGCAGCAAGCCACAGGGGGCTGGCACTTGTTCAGAAAGCTGAGAAGACCTGAGAGAAAGATTCCAGTTTGGGCCAGATGGAGAGGAGGAGCAGGAGCTCTGAGGTTGAATCAGACTGATTTCCTGGTGAGGCAGGATTGATGTGATCTGCGTGATAGAACAAGCAGAGAGTCTGTGCATTCACGCTTATTGACAGGGTGACCATTGTGCATCCTCCTCCATTGCCTCCCCCCATTTTTTTGCAGTGGGAATTCTTCTTGATGGTGTTTCTGAATTATGTTTAAAGGAAAGGAATGGAAGCGCTTTGCATGAGAAATAATAAGAAACCATCTCCTACCCCTTTATCAGAGCTGGAGAAGGGAGTCAGTGTGTATGTAGCATGTGGTATGTAGTGCCGTGTTCTAGTCATGGTTTTACCACTGTGAAGCAATGCAACATTGCTTAGTTAACTTAGTTATCTTGTCACCTACAAAAAGATCCCTAAAGTTCTTCTCATCTTAACGCTTTTGGAACTTTCAGTGTGGAAGAAGGTAACAGCATCATTGAAGTTTTATTAAAAGGGATGGAGATGTCTTGGGATAAAGGCTGAGAGAATGGAAGTGACTTAAAGAAGAGCCTTTGAAAGAATGATTACCTTGAAGATAGTGCAGCAAGAATTTGGAAGAAAATAAAAAGTGTTGAACTCAAAAGAATATGATCAATACACACAAGGATTAATTATATTTGCATTCATGACTCTCATTTCAAAGTTATTGTTAGCTTTCATGATGGACTTTCAAAAACAAGGGATGTGATTGATCATTTTTATGCTTATAGTCCTGTATCTTTTAAATTTGGTGTACTTTTGTAGATAAGGGGTGGGGAAAAGGTGGGACATGTAACCTGAGGGCTGTGTTCCATGGAGGGCACTCCCACCTATTCTAAAATAATCAGGAGTCCAGCCCTGCAGGGACAGACCAACCAAGACAAACGAGGAGCTTCCTCATGAAAATTTATTACTTAGAAGGAGTTCTAATATACTGTACTGACTCTGGAGCCTAACTTATTGAGTTTGAAACCTAGTTTTGCCAGTATTAGCATGTGACCTTAGACAAGCTACTTAACCTCTCTGTGACTCAGTTTCCCCATATGTAAAATGGAGATGTTAGTATTTCCACTTCAGAAGGTTATTATGAGAATTAAATGAGTAAATGTAAAATACCTAAGACAGACTCTTGTTTCCAAGAAGATGGGGTAGACATAGTTTTCCCTATCAAATCCTCTAAGTATAATTAAAAACTCTGGATACTACATGAAACAAATCCATTTTATACAACTGTTAATGAAAGGAAACAAGGATATAGTAATATTAGATAAATTAGGCTTCAGGGCAAAGAAAATTTTTAGAGACAGAAAGTGACATTATATAATGATAAAAATGTCAGTCGACCAAAAAGAAAGAGAGCAATTCTAAATGTGTATGCACCAACCCCCCCAAAAAAAACCTCAAAAACAAACAAACAAAAAAAACAGTTCCTAAATATTTTCAACAAAACTGATAGACTTGAAAGGGGAAATAGACAAATTTACAATTATAACTGGAATCCCTAACACTCTTCTCTCAAAAATGGGTAGAACAACGAGACAGAAAACCAGAAGGGATAGAGAAGAATGCAACATCACCATCAACCAAAAGGATCTAATTGATATTTAAAGAACACTCCACAAAACAACAGCAGTATACATGTACTTTTAAGTGCTCATAGAAAATATACCAAGATAAACCACATCGTGGGACACAAAACATACCTCAATAAATTTAAAAGAATTGAATCCATACAAAATGTATTTTCTGACAACAGTGGAAACAAATTAGAAATCAAGAATAAAATGATTAAAAATTTCCAAACACTTGACAACCAAATAACCCATTTTTCAAATATATCAGAAATGAAAGAGGAAGACAAACATTAAACAGTTAAAAAATATATTAAACTGAATGAAAATGAGAATACAATATACCAAAATTTGTGAGAGACAGCTAAAGTAGTGCTGAGGGAGAATTTTATAGCACTGAATGCATATATTATAAAATAGGAAAAGTATCAAATCAGTAATCTAAGCTCCTCAAGAACCTATAAAACAAACAACAAAACAATATCAAAGCAAACAGAAGGAAAGAAATAATAAAGATAAGAACACATATCAATAACATTGAAAATTAAAAACAACAGAAAAATCAATGAACAACAAGCTGGTTCTTTGAAAAGACCTATTAATATAAAATTGATTTAAAAGACCTATTAATATAAAATTTATTATAAAATTTTATATTTTATAATATAAAAACTCTAGCAAGATTACCAAGATAAAAGAGAGAAGACATAAATTACCAATATCAAAAACTAATAGTAGATATCACTACGGATACCTCAAAAAACAGAAGTTACTACAACTCATTCAAAATGAAGTAGATAATTTGAATAACCCTATAACTGTAAAGGAAATTGAACTCATAATTTTAAAATTCCCCCGCAAAAATCTACAAGTCCAGATGGTTTTACTGGATAATTCCACTAAATGTTTAAAGAATTATTATCAATTCTATGCAGTTTCTTCAAGAAAATAGGGAGGATATAACACTTCTCAACTCATTTTATGAAGCTAGTATTACTTATATACTATAATCAAACAAAAACTGCACCAAAAAGAAAAAAAAAAGAAAACCTCTGGCCAATACCCCTAATGGATATAAATGCAAAAATTTTAACAAAATAATCACAAAGATAATTCAGCAATATAAAAAGAATTTTACACCATGATCAGGTGGAGTTGATTTCAAGGATGTAAGAATTATTGTAAACTGCTATATTAGAAAGCTAAAAAGGAAAAAATTTCATGATCATATTAATCTATGCAAAAGAAAAAAAAGCACTGGACAGAATTTAACACTCATGCATGAAAAAAACTCTCAGGAAACTAGGAATAGGAAGAAATGTCTTCAACTTGGTAAAGAACATCTATAAAGCCCTATAGCTAATGTTATTGTTAATGGTGAAAGACTCAATGCTTTCCCCCTAAGATTGGGAACAAGGAAAAGATGTCTGTCCTTAACAACTGTTATTCAACACAGTGCTTGATGTTTTTGGCAATGCATCAAGGCATGGGAAAAGAAAGAAAAGCACATTCAGATCAGAAAGGAAGAGATTGTTTTTTTTTTTTTTTGCAAATGACATGACTGTCTATGTAGAAAATCCCAAGAGATCTATATAAAAACTCCTAGAACTAATGAGTGAGTCCAGCAAGGTCACAGAATAAAAGATATATATCCAAAAATTAATTGTATTTCTGTAATTGAATATGTGGACATCAAAATTAAAAATATGATACCATTTACAATTGCTAAAAATTAAAATGAAATGTTAGATGTACATTTAACAAAACATGTACAAGACTTGTATCCTGAAAATTATACAACGGTGATCAAAGAAAATCTAAATAAACTGAGAGACATACCATATCCATGGATTGGAAGACTCAATATAGTAATGATGTCAGTTCTCTCCAAACTGATATATAGGTTTAACACATTTCTTATCAAAATCCCAATAATTTTTTTGTATATATAGACAAGAGTATTCTAAAATTTATAATGAAAGACAGAGGAACTAAAATAGTGAAACAGTTTCAGAAAACAAAAATGAAGTTGAGAGAATCCATTTTCTCAATTTCAATACTTATTAACTGTGTGGTATTGGCAGAGATATAGATCAATGGAACAGAATAGAGAAACCAGACATAGATTCATACGAATATTATCAACTAATTTTTGACAAAGGTGCACAAGAAATTCAATGGACAAAAGATAACATTTTCAACAAATTGTTCTGGAGCAATTAGACACCCATGGGCAAAAATGAACCACAACTTCTGATAAGTCCCACATGAATCTCTTATACAAAAGTCACATAAGTACCATACTGCATTTATCAATGCCGTAAGTTTATATCATCTGTCTGCAAGGGCAGGAACCACAGCTGCAGACCTCAATCTAAGGAACATTCCAAGCAATTCAGTTTTTCTTGTAATGTCATGACTTTTCTCTGCTTATTGGGATCACTTTCAGTGTCACTAGTGGCACTTTGTATGGGTCCTATGGTGTTATTCAAGGTTTGTGGTATTGTACTAAACATGATGAAAAACATGTGAGAACCTCAAGAGATCATTTTTTGCTGCAATAGGTAATTTGCTGGAGAGACGTGCTGCCCACGTGGAGATGATTAGGGTCACATGGCATTTTAAGAGGATAATTGAGCTCATCACAATAGCAACAAGAGGTGGCTGCAAAATTATCATAGTTATAGTATATGCTACAGTTAATTTTATGGAATTATAATTTAATACTGCATCTTTATGTTTGCTTATATTTCTCTTGACTGCAAATAGTGCCATGTACCATCTGTGTTTGTGTTAAGTTTTGATAAATTTTAACTTTTTATAATGGAGTCATGGTGTATATTTTATGGTAGTAAATAATAAAATAGACTAGTATTTCCATATATTTTATGCATTCTTCATATACTTTTCTTTTAATGTTTTTGATATTTCTAGGCTACACTGTTTTTCTACAAGTTTTCACATTGTCACAAATGTCTAAAAATATTTCCAATATATTTATTTAAAAAATTTGCATACAAGTTGACCCATGCACTTCAAACCTGTGTGCTTCAAGAGTCAACTGTAGTTTGGCAGTTTCTTAGAAAAGTAAAATTGCAACTACCATTTTATCTTCCTAGCATTTGCACTCCTAGGCAGAGAATTGAAGACTATGTCCACACAAAAACTTGTACACAAGTGTTGCAGCAGCTTGATTGGCAGTAGTTCTGTATTCATTTGCTAGAACTTCTGTAACAAAGTACTACAGAGTGGGTGGCTTAAACAATAGAAATGTCTCACAGTTTGAAGACTAGAAGTCTCAGGTTGAGGTAGCAGAAGGGCTGGTTCTTTCTGAAGCTGGGAGGAGGAATGTATTCTGTGCCTCTTTTTTGGTTTCTGGTGGGTTTTTGGCAATGACTGGCATTCCTTGGCTTGTAGGCGCATCACCATGATCTCTGTCTTCATGTTCATGTGGCATTCTCCCTGCGTAGCTATCTGTGTCCAAATTTCCCCTTTTTATATAGACACCAGTCACATTTGATTAGGGGCCCATCCTACTACAATATGCTTCATCTTAACTAATGGTATATGCAACAATCTTATTTCCAAATAAGGTCACATTCTGAGTTACTAAGGCTCGGGACTTCAACATAAATTTTTGGCGCACAATTTAACCCACAGCAAACCCCAAACTGGAAATAGTCAAGATGTTCTTCAACAGATGATGGTTAAACAAACTGATACATCCATACCTTAGAATACTACTCAGCAATAAAAAGGGACAAACGATTGATACATGCAACAACCTGGATGAATCTCTACAAAATTAGGCTGGGTAAAAAAAAAAGCCAATCCCCAAAGTTTACATACTGTATAATTCCATTTATATAACATTCTTGAAATGACAAAATTATAGAAATGAAGAACAGATTAGTGGTTACCAGGAGTGATGTAGAAGGTGAAGTAGAGGAAAGTGGGTTTGGCTATAAAATGGCAATAAGAAGGATCCCTGGAGTAATAGAAATAGTCTGTCCTGACTGCACTAATGTCAGTATCCTGGTTGTGATATTATATTACACTTTTGCAAGATGTTACCACTGGGAGAGTCCAGCTAGAATTCAAGGGATTTCTCTGTATTAATTATTACAAATGCACACCAAGCTATAGTTATATCAAAATAAAGTTGTAACACAAAAAATGCCTAGGACGTAGGCACATGGTACATAGCTAAGTGCTCAATAAACATTATTATCTGTGATAAAAGACCATTTTTCCCTTACAACTTAAACACTGAGTGTGTTTACATAGAATACATTTGTTCTTTGCCTTCCCTCAAAGAAGAAACACAGAAAGAATAAGAAAATCAATGGGAACCAACATCCATTCTTCACCATAACTGAGCTCTGCCCTTTTTTCTGAGCCCTGAATGGAGCTGTCTGAGCTCTCTTGGGTACTAAACAAAGTAAAATCTTTTTCCTAATCTCTTCTCTGTTTCCTAGTGTATTAATGTGCTCAGTTATACTATGGAGAAGTTAGGAGATTCTGCTGCATTTCATACTGCCCACCCATGATCTTCACTGGGGAAGGAGCAACCCAGAGTGAGCACAGATTACGTCGTACCATGGGGAAGGTGTATGTGTTTGTGGAGGTGCCCAGATGAATAGTTGTGGAAATGTGTTCCTTTTATGGAGGAGTAAAGAGAGTGCTGCTTCCATTTTTTCTCAGGAAATGAGATTGGAAATAGGATAGATAAGATCCATTTTCGGTGGAACTAGAAGGCATCTGCCACCCCAAGCCCCAGTACGTGAGCAAGGGTGGACAGGTGCACTGAACAATGTCAAGGAGCGGTGTGTGGAGACTCTGAGTCAGGGTGCTTGCAATGGCAGTTCATAGACAAAGCCAACAGAACATAGATCTTCAGCGTAGGTGGCACAACCTCAGGGACAAAAGGCGACCATCCATCGTTGGGAACGGTGGTGAGGTGCTGGAGGGAGGAAGGTTAAGTAGTGGTTGTGGGTGAGTGGGAGATGAACATTGTTGTGCCACAGTTGTGAGGTGGGTGATAAGAGAGGATCTGCACTGGGAGCCTCCTGCAGCTGCCGGAAGGACCCTCACCCAACCCCGTACCACAAAGACCCTCCCTAACAACCTGTAAACAGCTACCTCACAAATGACTCACCTTATCCACAGACAAGTGATGAAGTAAGGGGTGGGGTGGAGTGAGGAAAAGAACCAAGAACAGGTTCTGTACAGAAATAATGTAGACAGAATTAGAAAAAACAAATATAAATGGCAGATGGAGAACATGCACCTAAAAAATCTTCCCAAAACAAAACGATGTTTGTGTTTAAAATATTGGCCTATGTTACTTTTTTTCTTAAAGAAAGCAGTGGGTTCCATAAAATAGAAACTTAAACCATGCATGTAAGAGGTCATGAAAGATGTGCATGCGAAGCCATGGAAGAAGGTGAAACATGAGCTGGTCAAGCTTAGGAAATAATTGGAAGAAAGAAAATAAAAATCATTAAATATGAAGTCCTATTGGAAGCAACATAAGGAAATTAGAGATTATTGAAAATGTGGCAAGGAATATGGATGTGGAGCATTGAGAACAGCAAGTGAGGAAGAAGATATGATCGAAGGGTTAAAATAATTTTCAAAAATGATAAATAAAAAAAAGACAGATAAAGTGAATCAACAAATATTTGCTATTCCCGAAGAAGAGAAGCAAAGAATGAAATGGAAAACAAAATCTAATGATGCAATTTAAGAAAACTTTTCATACTCCAAAGAAGCCTGAACTCGAGATTTGAGTGCCAAAAAGTTTTAACATAATGATCAAAATATTCTAATAAATTTACTAAACTTTAAAATTGAAAAAAAATAATCCTTTAAGCATAACAGGACTAAAGAGATGAGCCCAGAAATAGAAGACATTGGAGCAATGCATATGATGAGAGTATATACCTATTAAAAGAATGTAGCAACTCTAACAGTAATGATATGGAATGATTTCCAAGATATATTTTAAATGAAAAACAGATGCTATTTTATGTATATGTCTTAGGATATATTTTAAAAACTGATGATAGAGATTATCTCTGGGATACAAGAGATACCTCAATTAATTTCCACCCCCTTTTACTATTGCATGTACTATAAAAATAAAAAAAAATAAAGAAATAAAATAGACTTGTTCATTCAAAATATCATCTCTACTAAAGCCTGATAATTCACCATTAAATTTGCTTTTCAGTTTAATTCACTGCTTTTCATTTTATGATGCAAATATTCATGTGCCAGGTAGAAAATTGAGAGTCCTTTGGGAAAAAAGATTATCTTTTGTTATTCTTCAAGATACTTTTATCAAAGAAGATGCTCAATACACACTGATTGTCTGGACATTGACTAAGCTAAAATGAAGCAACAAAAGATGATTCTGACGATGATTCATACTGTTGCTTGAGTATGCAAATCTTAGCAGATTGTCATCATTGCTCCTTAAACCCATTTAGCAAAATGAAACAGGGAATTGAGAATTGAAAATAAAGTTTTCACTTGCAAGCCATTTCCTACTCTGCTTTAAGGATTGTATTTTTCCTTTTTGGCCAGAAAGATATATATCTCTGCCTGTGAATGGTTGCATAGAATCAATATTAACCTCTCAGGCTTTATCAGGGGCTAATGTACTAATGGCCAGAGTTGTCCCATGTTAATTGTGTTAGGCTAAACCATTTATAGATTATTTTGATCATTGCTCTTCATAGGGCATTGTACAAATGAGGTCCCAGGGTTCTTTTGTGCTCTGATCCATTCTGAGCTGATCTTTTAAAGTCTGACTTATACTTCAATCATTTCCAAATTCTTTAGGACAAATCCTACTGTAACCTCCATATTCCCACTACCAACACAAAAGTTAAGAACAGAAAAAAGCTTTAATAGGAAGCAGGTAATAAATATAATTGGATGTCCTCAGTATCTCAGATACAACCACATACTCTCTCATCCATTAGCATGGAGTCTTTCAGCTGTGATTTAACCCACACAAGCCTGTATAATGTACCTACTTAGAATCATTAAAAGCTTCAAATGACTAAGTCTCCATCTGAATTATTGGTAGGTTTTGCTTTGGTTGCTAAAGCTCTACCAAACAAATACATCTTTCTTTTACTAGTTTGATTTTGTTTGTTGCTGTAACTCTTCGAGTAGTGTACATACAAGTGATAGAGCTGAGTGATAAATTGCAGGTAAAATGCCTTCTGGAATGGCAGTGCGCACACCTTGTCTGGTTAAAAGTGCATGTTTGATTATCTCCATGGAATCACTGGATAAAGGAGTTCCCTGACAGAGTTACATGGATAAATATCCTGTCTCCTCTTAACTCCTGTTTTCCTATCTGGGGGCCATTAGTAAAGATCTACCAGCTGATCTAATTGCTACAAGAGAGTGAAAGATGCTCTCAAGGGTCATCAAAGTTTCCTATCATGGAGGGTTTTAAACAATCAAGTCAACATCTTAAACTATCATGGGATGCAAATAGGAGGCCAGCATACTCCCAAGGCAACCGAGTCTAAGAACATCTAAACAAGTATCCTGTTAGGGGTGTGTTATAACATGTATTTTTATGGATGCAAATGACTCATTGCACAGACTGTTCCTACTAAATATTACCTTTCCTTGGAGTGAAAAAATAGACAGCTTTCTTAGCTCATAATCCAAATCAGTAGGTACTGAGCAATGTTTCGTCAGTCCCAGGTCAACACATTATTGCTGCACTGTGACTATTGATGTGTGGCTGTGGCCACATTTGAAGTGTTTTCTTAATAATCTACTCTGTTACCCCAACCAGAGTTGAATGGGGACCAGCTATATTCAGTCTTGATGCTGAAAGGAGGTCTGAAAAATTGTTCCACTGAGCCAGCCGTGGCTTGCTTGTGGTATTCGATGCCACAAGTACGCTCATCATACAGTGACTGTTTTGACCCTTGTTTCACGGGCCTGTCAGTAAACCCAAGTAGCTTTTCAGATAATATAGAAGCAAGTTCACTCTGCCAAAGTTAATTTGAATAATCAATCCCTCCTGGATAAGGAAATGTCTTCTCAGTGCTCTGGTTATGATATTATCTGGAAGCACATATTTAGAAGGGGAATGATACAGACAATTCAGTCTAATTTCTCAGCCTAATATGAACCAGGGGAAATGTAGGCTTAACAATGTTCCATAGTCAATCATGAGATTGAAAAGAAATACTGAGTGTAACCACAGGACATTTCCATGGGCGGTAATGAGGTTTTACTAGTAATATAATTGTATTCATTTTAAACCTGGAAAAGTCATGAATAATGAACCAGTTCACCTCTTCTATTTAAAAAATATTCTAAATTTGTATATTTTCCACTAAATACATTAGAGTTTACTTTTTCCTTCTCAGTTAATGTCATAATTATATCTGCACAAATTACAATGATTTTTCTTCATCTGCAAAATCTATACAGACTTCAGTGTTTCAAGATCATGATAAATAATATTGGTTCCAAGTACAAAGTTGCCTTAGAATGGCAGCATTACTAAAAATGACTTAAATAGTTCTGTTATTTATGTAATCTTTTCCTTTTCAAAAAAATTCTGGGCACATTTATTTTTATCTTTTTCCCATAAGATGTCTGATTAATACAAGCAATTAGGTGTCTTATTAATACCACTCTTCTTTTTTTATGTATTCAACAAAAATTTTAATGAGTGACTACCAAGTATCAGTACCAGTTGAGATGCTGCAAATATAAAGATGAAAAAAACATGGTGGAACTTCCACATCCGGATAGATGTAGGAAGTTATAAGAGACTGTCACTCTTGCTCTAATCTTGACCTCAAGCCAGATACTCCATAGCAGTCTAGCTTTTCAAACCCATTAGAGCTAAGTATGCAAAGAAAGACAATTAACTCAATTCCAGAAAGTAAGAAGCCATTTCCATGAGAGAAGAGACCCACAGTTGCTCTCCTTCTTGGTGGATTAGTAGAAGAAAAATCTACCTTAGATAAAAGAGAGGCAAGACTTGCCAATGCTCAGATAATCTTGTTAAACAGAAAATCCTAATCATGTCTTCAACCTTGTAAAGCTAGTGATTAACTGAATCTAACTAAAGCAAAACTAAACTCAGACCCATCTCAAATACAGATTAGCCTAACTCCACCCGGATAGAAGAAGGAGTGTGTTCTTCTTGGAGGTTATTATTATTTACTTTAGTTTCTAATGTTATTTTACGTAAATGTTTGAACCATAATAAAAATTGATGAATTACATGAAGAAACAAGAACTATGACTCAAGATCAAGGGAGGAATAGTCAGTAGAAGTGGATCCAGGGGTGAGTCAGATGGTGGAATTATCAGACAGGTTATAAATATATATATATATTCAAGGATCAGTGGAAAATGGACAATAAAAAAGTAGAGGAAATATCAGCAGAGAGATAGAAACTATAAAAAAGAATTAAATGGCTGTGTTGCAAATAAAAAGTATAATAACAGAAATAAAAACTTTATTTGATAAGCTTAATAGCATATAAGACATAGAAGAGGAAGGGATCAGTAAACTTGAACAAGTGAATGGAATTTATCTGAATTGCAAAATAGAGAAAAAGAATGAAAAAAATGAAACAGGCTACTTTAGACCTGAGGACAATATCAAATGGTCTAATTGAAGTCTAGAGGAAAGGAGGAAAGATGAGAAAAAAGAAAGAGATAGTGGCTAAGAATTTAAAGACCCCAATCATTGGATAAAGAGCTAGTGAGGGCATTTTCAAGATGCCTAACTAGAAGAAGCATTTCAAAGATAACTTATCTGCTTAGAAGAACCAAAATAGTGTGTAGACACAATCGCATTTTGAATACATTGACTAAGAGGGAATACAAGAGTTTGACAGAAACTCTTGGTGACAGGGAACACCAAAAACTAGGAAGGTGAAAGAAAACTGGCAGCTGGCTTGGCCAGGAGAGAGTAAGTGAGAGTCTTTCTGCAGTCCATTTTCCCACTGGGGAATTGTACAATTCAGGCCATAGGAGAGCATCTTGACCCTCCTGAGTCCTGAATCTAACTTAGGGAGTGATGAGGAGACTATGAGAAGAACTGCTACAGAGAGGGAATTCATCCTGTCTCCCAAGCCCTTTCTGAAACCTAAGCAGCTAAAGCTTGAAGGCATTCTCAGTTCTAGCTATTAAAAGACTGTGTGTGGTCTTGGGAAACAGCAATACCAGTCCTAGGCATTAGAGAAACTTGGACTGCTGCTTGCAGAACTGGGACGTGAGTGGGGGGTAGACTCCCACAACCAGGACTGAGAAGTGAGTGTTGTGTGGGCTGCAACTGATGGCATTCAAAGTGGGCACTGCCCCCAGGACTTAAGTGGAAGGAGAGAGTTGCCACAGAGCCTTGGTCTAGAGCTGGGTGGGGGCTCCTACAGCCTGGGGCTGAGCTGTGGGCTAAGTACAAACTGCCAGGTCTGATGGAACAGCTGGGTCATCTGCAACAGCCAGGACTGAGGAGTAAGCCCTGCTGGGATTGGCACTGGGGCATGAGAGGAATACAAGTCCCCCACTTACCGACCAAGGCTATGGCTGTTGGGACCAGCTGCACCCTCCCCGTGGCAGGGCCTCAGTACAGCAGCAGCCACCCCTGACCCAAGCATTCTGCCAGAGGCCTGAGGATCACCCTGCTGCAGCCTGTCATGGCTAGTGCATGCACTCACCATTGGGGGACCTGAGCAGAAGCTTGATTGGTGGCCTCACCTGCTTCACCCCCCCCCCCC
>VBSM01002153.1:44380197-44436908 GCA_008086735.1 Cheirogaleus medius | reverse complement strand
GTGATTTCAAGGGTGGAGAAATTTTAAAACCACAATGTAAATGATATTGTAATTCTCCAAAGTTCATGTAAGGTGACCTTGCTAGCTGACAAGCCGGTTGAAGCCTGTCCTTATCTGTGGTTATCAACCCCCATTAGGTAGATTTTAACTCCTGCACCCAGTCTGCAAGCCCCTGCATCCAGTCTCAGCCCTGTCTCCTAGTCTCCTAACCTAACGGCTGTACGGGTGCTCTTTAGTACCAATTCTAACCTGGAGACAAAGGCACAGGCTCCAAGGCAGAGGTCGCCAGGGAAGGGGAAATGAAACTGGATGGTTTCCTGATTTGTTGGACTAGTGGAACACAAGTTTCATTTAACTCAAGCAGACTTAGGTTTTACTTGCTTCCTCATGGCAGATTCAGAGGGCAAAGGTCGGAATGATAGCACGATAGGACCAATCTCACAAGTACAATCCTCGATCCAGAATCTGAGGAGTTTTTAGGGAAAGGGAGAAAAAGAGCTTGTCTTGGTTTCATTGTCACATTTTATGTCAAAAAGGACTACTGACACTCCTTAAAATAAAACTGTATTCTTCACTAAGTTCCTAAAGTTTCTACCCAATGCTTAGCAAATATCAGGTGTGCCATGAATAAATACTAGTTGAATGAATGGATGAATGCTTCAACTATGGGTCTTAGTCCTACAAAGCATGGGAGAATACAAAAGGCCTCACAGAAGCCTTTAGTAAATGTATTGAGGAAAGATAATGCAAGTGAAATAGGCCTGCCTTCAAATGAGAAAGCCCAGGAAATGAATGGGTGTTCAACAGTGACTAAGACCGGGATAGAGTTTTTAAATGAAAGGAAAAGGAATGGAGAGATTTAGCCAATTATAGAGCCAAGATAATCCCGATAAAAGCCACTTTCAAAAATTACAGAATGGAATAAGCGTGTGATCTTGACAATACTCAACTCCCCAATCCTAGGGGTTTAGCTAACAGATTTAATGAGGCACCCAATTATTTTGAAAAATCGCAAAGACCTGGCGTGATGCCAGAGCTAAGCATAGACGCTGCTGCAAAATAGTTTTTAAAATAGGTGAATAACAGTCTTGAAAATTTGGTGTTAATCCTCAGAACAGTACCGTGATTAAAATGAGATAGGGTAGAAGAATGGCAAGGGGCTCGGATTCTGAATTCTCCTGGTTCACAGTTGCCCTGGAGCTCTTCCCAAACTCCCCTATAGATCAACTCTATTCCAGCCTCTGGAAGCCAGTCTGTCTTGTGTATTAAAAGGCAGAGAGGAAGAAGAGGGAAGTGAATATAAATTGCCAGTCTACTACTCAGATATTAATAACTTGGGATTAAGGTGACCTGGCTGCTAATAATTTATCCCATGAGTCAATCTGAGTAATCAAATTTCTGTTTTTTTCCTAAGACTGAGCATTCATTGATCTATTTATATCTGTCCCCCGATGGCTCAGTCCTTGTCTTATAACTGGTCTAATCCTTTCTTTATTTTGCTTGTCTGACCTATGAAAATCTTGGAGCCCTGGCCCCAGCTCCAGCCCTCTTGCCTGGACTCCATGTGGATGTCATCAGACTGCCTCTGGCTGTGCCTCCTGTGGCTGTTTCCCACCTGCCTGCAGAAAGCCTCCCTGCATCTTCTTGGCCTCTCTGCTGCCTTTCACTCACCCGGATGCCATTTACCCCCTCCTTTCTGTGTACTCAGAATCAACGGTGTGTTTTAACTTGGGCCATGAACGAGTCTGTTTGATTGGCTACTCTTCACCCCACTGGTGAGGGAGGGATTCTATGGTCACATGGCACCTGACACTGGACACGTGACTTGGACAGCGGTTTATTAATCACATACGCTCACAGCCTAGGGGAGAACACTATACCACACAGAGCCTCCTGAAGGCTGCTCTTGGGCACGGCGTGAACAAACAGGGAATGTTGGAGGCAGCTTTTGTTGTAACAAGAGGTTGGGGCTACCCCTGGTTCCCGTGGAAGGATGTGATTGGCTTGTTTGAATAATTCCATCAATGGGAAGGGAACTGAAGCCCGCTTCTCAGGGGTAAGTGGGAACTGAGCTGCACTCCTTGATAGGGAGGGTGGTTTGGCTAGAGGATCTTACCTGTGGGAGCACAGTGGGGCGGGGAGCTTGCAGTTAGGCCACCTGAGGACCTCCTGGTTTTCCCCAGATGTGAAGGCACGTGCAATATTGAGCCTTGATTTTAGGTCTTCATACCACACTGTCCTTCCTCTGTCTCCTGCCCTGTTTGTGTGTGTGTGTGTGTGTACCTCATCCTGCCCTGCCCCAACCACAGCATTTACCCTGTCATTTCTTACCACATCATGGGACAACGTCAGCTCACTGCATCGATCTACTTAGCATTATAAGATAACACGGCTTGATGGAAACCTCAAGGTTGTCCACCTGAATAACTTCAGCCCATAGCTGAGGAAGCTGAGGCTTTGGAACGCCCTGACCACAGTCCCATAGCTAGTTGTGACCAGAAAGAGCATCTTGAAAGCATGACTGTAACATTTTAAAGTTTTTTCGTCAATAAATAGAATTACTATCATATGTTGAAAAGAAGACATGTTCCTGTGAGAAACTATTTGTTCATAGTTTATGGAAATTTAAAAAATACTCCAAAACAAGTTAAAGTATTAATAGCTAAGTAAATAATGCTATATATTGCATAAGCTTTTAAGACCTCCTCAGATTCAGGGTGGTGCACAGTGGCTACTAATAAACAACATAGACAACTTTGGGATTATTTATTATTTCTTATAATTTGGAAAAGACAATGATTTTCTTACCTTTTTATTTAAAAGCTTAAAGCCGCCATTTATCTGAAAAATCCCTGACATGAAGTTCTGTGACATCTGACTTGTTGCTGCTACATTTTCTGTGGATATTAGAGCATCCAGGCCTGTTTTCCTCTTTCTGGCCCCCAGAGTTTGCAATGTCAGGAGATGCAATCCATTTGGGAAATGTAAGTTCCATGGAACTGGAATTTCATACTCTTTTTTAAAAATTCATTATTTTTTTGATTGACATATTGTAATTGTATATATTTATGGGGCACAATTTAATATTTTGATACATATATATGTTGTATAATGACCAAATCAGAGTATTTAGCATGTCTGTCACCTCATACATTTATCATTTATTCTCTGCTGCATCCACAGTCCCTTGGCACATACAAGGCACCCTGTAAATGCCTGCTGAATCATGAATGCATTAAGCAGATCCACCTGCTGCCAGAAGTTACCTCCCAGGCTAAGGAATATTGAGCCCACCTCATTCCAATCAGTATGATCGCTTCTGTTTTCTGTGTACGTGACAGATATTGACAGATGGACAGAGATGCTTAACTTTGGGCTCTTACAGAATAAGTCAGAGAAGTTCCAGGGACCAGCCGTATTAGTTTTACTCACCATGCTATACCTATACCTCTAGAGGCATTCCAGTGAAAAATATAAATTCCTAATTGGTCATTCCATGTTTCCCAGAGACAGGGTTATTGGCTAGAAGCAGGTTGGAAGAGTTGTAGGAAGTGTGCCCATTATAAGCTATTGATGATATTTTAAATAAATAAGGCAAATATTATGATATATTGGTTTTCTTAGTGAAAGGCAAATAGAAACCAGAAGCAGAGACTGCCTGTAGCTGTGACTCTTTTGAAGAAGCGCAGTATCTCTGTTTAGAAATTGGGAAATAAAAAGTCAGGGAGGTCTCCTTTGGGAACAAGTGACCCATAAATTTTAAACTCTGTGATTTTATAATTAACAACAGTAACAATGTAAGATGGGGCTACAGTTCTGAACTGTTGATTCAGAGGTTAAGCTAATTTTCTGTTTTGCTTCAAAGCTCACAAACAAATCTCTATTCTCACAGAGCTGTGCATAAGGACAGGTAAAACAACCTCTCTCATGAGGCTTATTGAGATTATTGATAGTGTCCATGAACTTCTGGCAGCCCTTTGGTTGAAAGCTATTGCTGCCCTGGATATGATACCATGAAGATGAAATATTCATTTATTTGACTGATAGTGAGATACTTTGCAATCTCATCCAAGAGTCAAAGAATGCCTGGGTCCCCACCAGCTGAAATGGGGCCCTAAATATTTTAAGAACTACAGTAATGGGCTATTAGCCATAGACACATGGATCTTTCCTGCAGCCTCTGCAGTATTTGGGACCCATCCAGAGTGGCCTCCTTCCCTCTTCCTTTCCAGAAACACTGTGAAGTACCAAAATCTTGCAAGGGGGAATGAGAAATGGGGTAGAGTGGAAGAGTTCCAACCTTGTATGGAGGGTCTGAAATTCAGACGTTGAGGATATAGAAAATGTGTCTTCCTGTTAATTATAATTTAATTTCACTTGAAAAATCCCTTTTCCCACCTATCCTTTAAAAATAGACTATGTGGCCAACCCACATAGTATACATGAAAACATATTTACTATTTTAATTTTAATCAGAAAAATTTTTCTCATTTTTCCATCTACAAATAAACCATAAAGAATCAAAGAAAATGGCATTTTTGATTTCTTGCTTTACTAACCATCATGGGTTTTCTATAGACTTAGTATCATTAAATGGATAGTTTTCTTCTTTTTCTTTTCTTTTCTTCCTTCCTTCCTTTCTTTTTTTGGTTAATATCATGGCCACTGATCCTTATTTAGCACCTGCCTTCCAGGCATAAAAGAGGAGAATAGAATGATAGAGCTGGAAAGGATTTAGGTGACCATTTATATCGTGCTTATTTTTGAGAGGAGCAACTTACAACTCAAGAGGGACTAAAACTAGAACACAGGTCTTCTAGTCCCAGCTGCTGTGCTTTCCAGTCCGTGAGAACAGCAATCCTTCTGTTAAAACACTCCTCCTCTATGGAGGAGTTCCACTTTCAGCCTGTTTTAGCTAGCTCTTTAGATGTCTGATGGCACCTTCCTAGGATTTATAGAATGAGACAAAGGATGGGCAAAGATCAGTAGGATGGAGAAAATGGGTGTTAAGGTGGTTTACTCTTGACATTCACAATTGTCATTAACCTTCACAATATCATGCACCTGTAAAGTAGGTAATATTATCCCCATAGTGAAGATGAGGAGTTCAGGAGTCAACAAGATTAAGTGCTTTATCCAAGGTCTATGTACATTTGGGTCAAAAAACAAGAAACACCCCAAAAATCAACTATACCACACTTTAGCTTTACCTTTTTCCTTATTTACACCTGGGCTGCATTCCTTTTAAATTTTGAAGCACAAATGCTTGAATTGGCTGCCCTGTGTAAAGTAGGTGTGCCACTTTGAAGACAGGTATGGCTTTTTCAGGTAATAATAAGTATTTGATATATCCAATAGAAATGAACAGCAACAGTGAGGTTACATTAAATGATTCAATTACTGAGCAAGTATTTAAAGCCAATTTTCCTGTGCCCAACAGAAGATAGGATCAAAGGAGCAGTACTGAGCAATCAGTCCCTACCCTCGAGTGACCTACAGCATATTGTGAGTTTCCAACAAGAAACAATAGACTAATTGATAGGACAGTTGTTGTGGCTTAGCCTCTGAGTGTTGTAGCAGCTCAAAGAAAAGTGAGACCCATAGAGAAGAGCTCCATGGTGAAGGTGGGGCTTTGGGTGGAACAAGCAGTGAGAATTTGGGTGGGTATAGGACAAATCCCATATGAAAAGGAGACAGCATGCTGTAGCTGAAAGAGCATAGGACTTGCATTCATTCTGGTCTTCACAATTCAACAAATTAATTATGGGATTATGAAAAAATATTTTAATCCATAGGCTAGGTCCTAAAACGAGGAAATAAGACGATATGATCATTAAGGTCCTTTCCAGTGCTAATATTTTACAATTTTAAACTGTACCAATTAATTAGAGTGGTATCGGTTGAGGCTGGGGTACATGTCATGAGAATCAAGGATGCAGGGACACATGCATGTGGCACAGGGACCCAGTATGCTTCATGCTTTTTCCTGGACACTTTCACTCTTGGCCATCAAAAAATGGTGTTGCTGTTAGATTACTATTTTGGTGGTTTATAATTTGTTCTCCATTTTATTCTTTGTGGTATCTTTTTGGTCCTTATACTTATACCTTTACGTGTCGCCCCTGAAAGTCCATTAACTGGTGAACTTCTGAAGACAGGGTAGAGCCTAATCAACATTAATACTATGCCTACTATTGTGTCTGCCACATATTTGCTGCTCAAAAAATATTTGCCAGAGAGAATTAAGCAAAATATTTAATGTGCTTGTCAACTTTTTGGAACATGAGAAAGTTGCAGTAGTCCTTAAAATTGATGCTACTAACTGAGAAGAGGGGCAGTGGTCAAAGAAGGGAGAAGTGGCCTTGGTTATATGTGGGGAAAGGAACTGGGGCTCATACCTCAAACTCTATATAATTTTTGTACTCTGTAATATGGTCCTCTGTTGCAACTGATACTGCCTATAGTTGTGGAGCATCACTGTTCCTAGTTAGATGTAGAAATATTTTTTAAAAAATGAAAGTATAGATTTTAGACTGTGTTTTATTTGAGGTCCTGTAGGATAACACTCTAGAAATGTGAATTACCATGTTGCTAGGCAAAGTTCATAGATGTAGAAGATTTTCCTTGTATCTTACCTCCCACAGAAGATCATTTGAGTAGTTTTTTTCCTCCTGAATTTTTGCTTGTTTAAATTCAGTCTTCACTGATGTTCATAGAGTTTCTAGCCCTTATCAGTATAATTAGAACCTACCAAGGGTGTCTGTTCCTTGTTAGGGCTATAAGTGTTCCTACCTGTGTGACCTTGGTCTTTGCTAATGGAAGTATGGATTAAGAACAAGCTGTGGCTTCCTGGGAAAGGGGTTACATTTTATGATTTCCTCCTTTTATCTATTTAATTCTGTTCTGTAAAAGACATTGGTATGCGAGCTTGATGGAGCTCTTGCTAACTATGTAAGTAAATTAATTGCCTTGGAAAAGGTCACCAATAGCATTAAACATTATAAATTATGAGATTCAATGAAACAAAATTCTTCCATTAAAATCCCTCTATTACTTCTTGAGTCTGAAACATATAAGACCTTTAGTCTAGAATGGTTTTCTCATTTCTCTCCCACCCACATACCCTGCCAATTTGTTTCATCTACATATGTCTAGGTCTTTTTCCTCATTTCCCCAGGGGAAATGGGATTCACTGAGATTATTGAAGTGCTGCAATTAATTCTACTTCTGTAAGAGAAGGGAAATCTTTCCAGCTTCCGTAAATCTGAATGAATGGGATGAAATGAAAAAAAAATAAAAATAAACCTCTTGCCAACCCAGTACACTGTATATGGGAATTATCAGATATAGTCTCATTAGACAGTCAATTGACTTTTCCTTAAGTGTATCTGAGGCTTTCAGGAGATCTAAATTTTTAGGAGGTTGGAATTTGTAATGTCTTTATACTATACTACAATGTCTTTATACTGTATAGATGTCTATGTACTATTTACATCATCCTACCTGCATTGTATGATAGATGATTAATTTTCAATGACAATAAACTGTATTCTTCCTACTTATTTAATATTTGATCTAGTAGAGTAAAAGCTAATTCTAATTCTAGCAAGCACTTTCTACATGAAATCTGGCAAGACATTTCAATTCTTTGTACCTCTGGTTCCTTACCTATGAGACAGCATAGAATAGATTTTCTTCTTTTGTGTGTGTGTGTATGTGTGTGTGTGTGTGTGTTGCAAGGGGGGTAAGAATATCATGGGTGGGGAGAGAAAAGGTGGAGAAAGAATCTTTCAGTATTAAAAAATTGATGCTTTACTTACACTTTAGACAGAATTTAAGCCTCCAGAGGAAAATATATTGTTTTAACTTGAATTCGATTATAAGCATTTTGAAGGCAGGGACTTAATCTTCTCCATTTTATCTGAGAGTATTCAGGGAACAGCCTCAAAAATAGCAAATTTTTATTTCATATACTGGTTCATTTTGGCATACTCTTCACTTGATTGTTTTAACTTTTTTGGAAAGTGTTCCAAAGTGTGTATCAGAAGACAGTAATTACTATGGTTTGAATATTTGTGTCCCTCCAAAAGTTATGGTGAATCTTAATCCCCAATGCATTAGTATTAAGAAGTGGGGTCTTTAGGAGTTGAGTAGGTCATGAGGGTTATGCTGTCATACATGGGATTAGTGCTTTTATAAAATGGCTTGAGGGAGTGTGTTAGTTCCTTTTTTGCCCTTCTACCACATGAAGATGCAGAAAGAGGTGCCACCCATGAAGCAGAGATCCAGCCCTCACCAGATACCAAATCTGCCGGCACCTTGATTTTGGATTTCCCAGCCTTTATAGCTGTGAGAAATAAATTTCTGTTGTTCACAATTACCTAGTTTAAGGTATTTTGTTATAGCAGCCCAAATAGACTAAGAGAATAGGCTTAGAAAAGTAACGCTCACATATATTTTTCTAGAAGCAGTTTAAAAATAATTGGGGTCTTGCCCATAAGAGAAGTTTGAGAAGGTCCTAGCTACAGACTGAATGTTCATCTTTCCCCAAAATTCATATGTTGGAATCCTGAAGTTCATATGTTGAATTGTAATGGTAGTAGGAAGTTGAGTCTTTGGGAGATAAACAGGTTGTGAGGGTGGAGCCCTCATGATTAGGCTTAGTGCTCCTAGAAGAAGAGACATAAGAGCTAGTTCTCACTCTCTCTGCTCTCCACATGTGAGGGACACAGTAGGAAGGTGGCCATCTGCAAGCCAGGAAGGGGACCCTCACCACACACCAGATCTGGCAGCACCTTGATCTTGGAGTTTTAACCTTCAAAACTGTGAGAAATAAATTTCTGTTGTGAAGCTATCCAGTCTATGGTATTCTTGTTATAGAAAACTAAGCTGACTAAGACAGTTCCTTGAAGGAATCCTGCAAATTGTAAATAAGTGACCCGTGGAAATACCTTCCAGTTACAATGGCTCTTCTTCCTCAATGATTGACTGAAGTGTTATAGTGGATATCAGTTTTTTGATACTTTTCTGCCTGGAAGCTCTTTGAAATCATACCTGGTGTTGGACAAACATTTTGTTAAGAGCATGAAAATCTTTTTAATGATTTCTAAATATTTGGAGAGAGAATGTAAATTTTTACAAATACCCAGAGATACTCTGGAGATGCATAATTTTAAATTATGCATAAATTTTAAAATACTGATACCCTAAATTCTTATGTAATCTTATATGAATAGGAAATAGATAATTCAGACTTGGTACAATGAATTTGTTTTATTTTGGGGTGCTATAGGATTACAGAACAGGGGTTCCCAACTGGCGAACTGATGTCTTTGAAGATTTTGAAACTTTACCTAATCTTTAATCTATTCCTTTCTCCACATCTGGTGTTGTAAAATGTCAAGAAATATAGCTCATTTTCATAAATATATTTTGGAGTCCCAGTTAGAACTTTTGGTTTCTCATGCTAGTGGAATAACTCAAGTTCTGTTTTGCAATGCATGTTTACTTAGTGAACACCCATTTGGGAGTTTCAGTCAAGTGCATAAATGTAGGAAACACTATATTTTCAGTCAAACCTGAATTCAGAGCCCTTTCTCTCTCCTTCTATCTAAGGAAGGAAGCAAATGGCAAATCTCTCAGGGCTCAATCCCTGTCTGCTTAAGTTTGGACTATGGGCTCCTTAAACGTTCCCAGTTTCTCTTCACCACCCTTACTCGGTTTAAACACAGTAATTGTAATTTTTGTTGTTCCCTCAAGTTCATGGCCTGCTCATATTTCTGTGTGGCCTTAGAATGCCTTTTGTTTAGTTAGTGTTTCTTGCCATGAACAGTCAGTTCCTAGAATTCTGTTTGGTCTGAGTTGAACCACACTGTGTACAAGACATGGGTGTTACTCAATATACCTGTCAGTGATATGATGGGAGGTTTTTAGGTGATGATTAATGCCAGTCTCTCCTCTACAAAACCCAATTTCATGAGTGAAACATTATAGATAGGTTCTCATTCCCAGGAGAAGCTCAGAGTGTATTTATTTACACCTTGTAAAATTGAACACAGCTGATTCAGAACTGGTGATACTGTGCTTGTACTGTTTCACATTTATCACCCAGATGACCTGAAAAGCAATAGTTGCTGACTAATAATTATATAATCAGGATCAGAAGAAGGTGCTGTTCACTTATTTAAAAGAATAGTAAGAAATTTAGCAAGCTGGCTCCTAAGATTATGTATCCACAGGGTTAGAGAGATGACTTCAACAGTCATCTTCCGTCCTCTGTGAGACATTCTATGTTTCTTCGCCTTACATAAAAGGAGATGGTTGGGTGGGATGGGATGATCTCCCAGTTCTGAAATTCTACGATGCTAAGTTGTGGATGTTTCAGCATAGAGTTGGTGAGTTTTAGCATCAACCTCAGGAATAAATTGAATATTTCTTGGGAAATCTCAAAATGGTTGGTATCCATCACTTTTCAGGTGATAAAATGCAGAACAATGTAGTTTTTACTCTATTATCATGGATTTGCAGTTTACTCAGTTAACATATTATTCTGGGAATAAATAGGTGGCAGTTTATTAATAATCCATATGTCTTATATAATTAAAACCCCCCAAACCAGCTTTGTATGGACTGTTTGTGTCCCCTCCCCCATAATTCATATGTTGAAGCCCTAATACCTGATGTGATGTTATTTGGAGGCTTTTGGGAGATAGTTGGGTTTGGATGAGGTCATGGGCTCAGCACCCTTGTAAGGGGATGAAGGGACCAGAGCTCTCTTTCAGTCCACCATGTGAGAGCACAGCAAGAAGATTCCATCTGCAAACCAGGAAGAGGGCTGTTACCAGGGTCCAACTATCATGGCACCTTGATCTTGGACTTCCCAGCTTCCAGAGCTGTGAGAAATAAATACATTTTTGTTATTTAAGTCACCACCACCCAATCTGTCATGTTCTGTTATAGCAGCCCAAACTGACTCAGTCACAGCTGCAGAAAATCTCCTCTTCTCTGTGGATTCCATTGTCTATAAACATGATCTTACCATCTCCTCGAACTACTCCCATGTTCTTCTTACGCCTTTATAGCATGGCTTTAGCACTCACTTCTTAACAGTATCCATCAACCATAGAAACCAATGACCTCTGCTTAGTGCCCTCCTCCTCAGTTTCTTAACCACATGGGATATTGTCCTCCAGAATGGGACATTCCATTTCTGGAGTGGTTCCTTAGGTCTATTTCTGACCTTTCCTTTTGTGTTTCCTTGAAAGAAAGAAGAGGAGCCTCCTCTACTTTCAACCTCTAAATCATTAGTTGTATACCTGGGAAGAGGGAAGACCATAGAATCAGAGACCCTGGGGTGCACATTGTTCTCAAGCCACACACCATGAATCGGAGTTGCAGAGGGAGAGAAACATGTTTGACCCATGTGCACAACTGCACAATGATGGGAATAAAGTCATCAAATGGCACTTCTATTGCCAGGTACTAATTAATGGAGAGCCACGAGGATTAGTATTTCATCTTTGCCTCTTGTACAATTAAGGATCCATTTTTATTTCCACTATAAGAAGAAAATGACTGTTTCTATCAAATGGAATTTAAGCTCTCCCTCCTATCATCAGAATGCCTGAAAGGACGCTCATGTCACAGACATCTACTACCACCGGGGAGCCTTCAGGAAGTGAACAGTGGGTACAAGTTTACTTCAAACTGCACAAACTAAAAAAACAAGCCAGACCAAAACCAGTCTCCCAGCCCCATTGGCTTTTATTTCTCACCTCTCTTACTGAGAAGACACTTAATAGAGACAGACACCAGAATCTACTGTTTATCTCCTACTAATAGCGTGCTACATGTAGATATGCCAAGCACATGATAATTGTTTTCATCTGAGTTATTATCAACAATGTTGTTGTCTTTATAAATTCTAGAGCTAAACTGCATAAGCAGTGGCAAAAATAGGTAGAAACCTATCTGACAGATATAGCTGATAAGCAGTCTGCTCAGACTAGAAAGAAAATAAGCAATGGAATTCTATCTCAAGGTTATTTCTGACCCTGGATACTACATATTACATAGGCTCTCCCCGAGTATCTGGAAATTTGAGAATCTTCAGAGAACTAGTGCTGTTAATTTCTCAGCACGACAGCAAACCCTGGAAGTATGTCTGAGGGTGAAAGGGGCAGTGTGCCTGGGGGTGGTTCGGCTAACTTAGTCTTCTGTGCCCAGGCCCAAGCAAAATAAACTCTTCCTTCCTTATGAATCCTACCTAGAGGAGGAGGAAATGCCATAACAACTACCCTAAAAAGACTTACAAATTATTTATCCCAAAAGCTAATTTTGGATGCACGTGGGTGGAAGCTGTCCTAGGACTTGGCAAAATCCAGACAAGAGATGCCTAGGTATGGTCTCAAGGCCTCCTCTCCCTCTGAAGTCTGTGTTCCTCCTGGAAAAAGGAATCACATCACAGAACTTCTCTACAGCTTACTTGGGAAATGTATAAATGAACTGAGAAGACAATAGGTTGTGTGTGACATGTTGCCCAAATATTGAAGCATCACAGGGATGTTTCTCGAAGAAGGAAAACCGCCATGTGATCCTCGGGGGCTGTGAGCTCAGGGGCATGGTGACTTACGGGGAACTAGGGCCTCTGCCTCAGTAGTAAGCTCTTCTTTTATTGTCTGTTTCAGTTGCTTTCAGAATCAGCAAGAAAGGAGGCCAAGAGCCGGCCTTCTCTTGCCTGTGCGTATGGAGGACAAGTCATGCTTGCCCCGCTAGGCTCTGCAGCCCTACTGTGGAAATCCAGATGTGGCTACTGGGGGATTTTTTGCTCTTCACAGATCCTCCAAATCATTCACCTCTCCAGTGGCAGAAGAATTTCCTCCATATGATTTAAACGTTTAGACCTTGAGTAAACATTCTTGAAAAAAAATCAGCACCCCTTAACTGGGAGAACCTTCTCCACTCCAGACAAACTTGATGTGCTTAACCTTAAGACAATTTCCTTCCTTTACCTTCTTCCTCACAATTGTATTTTCTCTACTGTGAGTACATAACAGTAAGACACTTTGGCACAGAGTCTTGTCTTGCTGAACTACAATGGTAAAGCGAGACATCTGAGTAATCAATAGTGTCTTTAGGCTTCAAAGTTGAAGCTTTCAGTACTTTTTCATTAGTACCAGACAAACACAAAAATTAATTAAAAGCAGATGGGAATTAATTTTTATCTGTGTCATTGGTAGTATCTTCTCAGTGTCAAATGGTTATTTGAATAATGCCTCAATATATTGTAAAAGTGCGTAGACACATTCAAATAGTTCATGATTTGGCTCAAAAGCAGAAGGTTTGGGAATACACCATGGAAGATGGCTTTGACATGTTATTATTTTGCATTGATAGACAGATATCAGGATATTAATCAAGGACACTTATTGAGTGCCAATACTACGTTAGAGATGCAAGGATGAACGAGGCGTAGTCTGTGCCTTTCAGGTGAGCAGAGGAGACAGACTTGTAAATAACAAATACAGCAGAACCACTCCCTATTCGGGGGACTTCCAGACAAACACAGGGCTCAGCCTCACCATTTGTTGAATTCCTGATGATACCAATACTTCTTGGTTTGTACAGGTTATTTTTTCCTCTTGTGTTATTAGATTTTATATTTGTTACTCGACAGATGATAGGCACTATTTGACAGGTGTGCAAACATTCCTCAAACACCTGTTTGTCAAGGGACCTAGTGCTATAAAGGCACGGTGTTTACAAGAGAAGGGTCTGGGAATACGACGAAAGGGGTAGAAGAGGAAGCCTTGGTCTGCATTATTTTCTGTGATGTTTTTCTCCAAAGAACAACATTTACTCCCACATTTTAAAGTGCTTTAGTTACTTTGCAGAAAGGTGGGTTTCAAAAAAAAAAAGCAGTATTAACAGGTTTGCATTGGTGACTCCTGGTATTATTTAGGACATTGTTTTGCAGTTAATAGGCTGAAAGTAGAATGGTATAAATAAGGACACAATTACACAATCATAGAAGAAAAAGAACCATAAGTGCTTTTGCACTGTTTCACTAGTGTAAGCTTTAATTTACTCTTATCCCTCTCAATAAAATTCTTTGCTCTTTCATTTTAAAAATGATTTTTACTAAACATTAAATAGAAAAGGATAGTGTAAAATGTATGTATGTCATATAGAATAACACTTCAATAAACATCTATGTGCTTGCCACCAACATGAAGAGATACAACTTTGGGGCCCTCCCAAGTTTATCGCTCCCCCCCACTAAAAAGTTACTTATCCTGAATTTTGTATTTATTACTCCTTAGCACTTGCATGTGAGTATACTTGTCTGAGATTACTTGTCTGAGAGTTTCTAAGACATGTACCTAGGAACGGGTTGCTGGGTCACAATGTATGCATATGTTCGGAAGATACAATATTACTGGTATGTCAGTTCTCCCCCAAAACATCTATAGATTCATTTCAATCTCAGTTGAAATCCCAGCAGGCTTTTTGAGTAGAACCTGACAAATTGATTCTAAAATTTACATGGAAATGCAAAAGGCCTAGAATTGCCAAAACAACTTTGAAAATGAAGGTCAAAGTTAAATAATTTATGTGACTGATTTCATGACTTATTATAAAGTAAGTAAAACAGTGAGGTATTGGCATAAAAATAGGCCATTAGATCAATGGAACAGAATAGGAACCTAGAAATAAATCACACATATGTGGTCAATGATTTTTGACAAAATGGTAGGATGATTCAATGGAGAAAAGATAATCTTTTCAAAATAAGTTGTGTTACAGCAATTAGGTACTCACATGCAACAACAACAAAAAAAGGAACCCTACCCTCACCATGGACCATATTACAAAAATTGACTCAAAATGACTCGTATGATAAAATTCAAAACCTAAAACTATAAAACTTTTAGAAGAACATCTTGGTGTCCTTAGGTTTGACAAAGATTTCTCACATGCAACACAAAAAACACAAACTATAAACGAAAAGAGTCAACAAGTTAGACTTCATGAAAATTAAAAACTTTTTCTCTGTGGAAACCCTTTGAAGTTGATGAAAAGGGAAGCTTCAGACTGAGAGAATATCTTTTTGAAATACAAATCCAACAAAGCACTTGTACCTAGATTATATAAAGAACTCTTACAACTCCACAAAATCCAGTTAAAAACAGGGCAAAATGTTTTTAAAAATATATAAAATCCAATAACTCAAGAGGAAAAAATAACCTTTACAACCAAGAAATATTGTTAGCATTAGACATTCGACAAATGATGAGGCTCTCTTGAGGATGTTTGAAAGGCCCTCTGAACAGTGAGTGGTTCTGCTGCATTTGTGATTTACACGTCTGTCTCCTCTGCTCTGAAAGGCACTATGCTTTGCTCATCTTTCTCAAAGTAGACTGTGACAAGTTAAGGATGGCATATTTTTATTCCTAGAGCAATTTAAAAATACTAAGAGAGTGTAGCTTAAAAGGCAATAGAAGAGATAGAAAGAAAATTTTAAAAATATCACTTTACCCAAAAGAATATTTAGGAAATAGGAGCCAGGTGCGGTGGCTCATGCCTATAATCTTAGCACTCTGGGAGGTCAAGGTGGGCCGATCGCTCAAGGTCAGGAGTTCAAAACCAGCCTGAGCAAGAGTGAGACCCCGTGTCTAATAAAAATAGAAAGAAATTAATTTGCCAACTAAAAATATATATAGAAAAAATTAGCCGGGCATGGTGGTGCATGCCTGTAGCCCCAGCTATTGGGGAGGCTGAGGCAGAAGGATCGCTTGAGCCCAGGAGTTTGAGGTTGCTGTGAGCTAGGCTGATGCCACGGCACTCTAGCCTAGGCAATAGAGTGAGCCTCTGTCTCAAAAAATATATAGGAAGTAGGAAATGAACAGGAAATGAGGGACAAAGCAACAAAGATCAGAGGTGCCAAATAGGAAACAAACAGCAAGATGGGAGACTTAAACGCAACCATATCAATAATTACATTAAATGTAAATGGATAAAACACTTTTTTTCCAAAAGGAAGAGATTGGTTTGATTACATAAAAAAAATCAAGACTCAACCATATGGTGTCCACACATACATACTTTAAATATAAAAGCACATACCACTTGAAAGTAAATGGATGGAAAAATGTTTATCATTGCAATGACTAAGTATAAGAAAGCTCCTGTGGTTATATAAATATTAATATCAAGGCAGATTTCAAGACAGGGAGTCTTACCAGACATAAAATAGGTGAAATCATAATGATAAAAAAGTAAATCAATAAATTATTCATAGCAATCCTAAATGCTTATCCACTGAATAACATAACTTCAACACACATAAAGCAAGAGTTGACAGAAATAAAGGAAAAAAGATATACCTCTATAAACATATTTGGACATTTTAACATTTTTCTTTTAGTAGTTGACAGGAAAGTGATGGAAAATTAGTGAGGACATAGAACCCTTGAGAAACACTACCCACTAACTTGACCACATTGGCAGTCATGCAATAATAATCCAGTTACTGCAGGATGTACACTCATTTTAAGTGTGCATAGAACATTGAAGACAGCCTATATGCTTGGTCACAAAACAAATCTACTGATACAAGACATTAATACCTTTTTTAATTTCATCATGAGGACAAATGTTTTAAAATTATTTTCTTATTAATTTTTTTGGGGTAGTTAGAGATTTAGCATCACTGTCCCTATTTTTTTCAGTTGAGAAAATGAATCTTTGTTAGTCCCCAGGTTATTCTAAATAAATCCAATTCTATGCTCCTTCATGGTGGCCACGCATACACTTACGTGATTGCATGACATTAAGAAAACTGTTATAAAGCCTTACCCTTTGGTTCTCCTTGGCTGGTTACCTCTAGTACTGTTTGTAAAGAACAATAACATGTCATCATCTCTTCCAACTAAATGTACACAGAATCCCTTTATTTCTACTATTACAACTCTAGGCTCATCTGAAAGCAGTTTATTCCCAACTTTAATAGCATTGGAATATGACGAAGTGTAATGTAGTGCTGATTTAAAATTAATTGAACTATTCAAGTGAAAAGGTTTGATTCAAGGACATCCCTATCCTTTCACTTGGAAATAATTATTAAGCCTTTCTGACTTGGTAGGTCCTGGTTTTAAAAGAGCTTACAGCCTAGAAAAGGAGACAGACAAATGTTCCAGGTGTGTCTCATTTTGTAGACAAAATGAGAACATATTGTCTTTTAAAAAGAATGGTCCCAGCCTCTCTTTGAATGCAGTAATTTTAGTCTTTTGAAAAGTTCTCTTCCCGTATATTTCTGGGAGTTCCTAGGGGATGGTTGCCGTTAAAGGAATTCCTTCCAGTTGCTGCTATGTCTTCAGCAGACATCCTTCTCAGTTCTGCCCAAGGACCACTGCCAGCCTTCCTCTATGCCCCCACTTCTGCGGTGGCGTCCTTTGGACTGCGCTGTTTTCCCCTGAGATGCTTCATCCAACCATGGACCCCTAATTCTACAAGATTTGCAGTATGTTCAATAACAGATGAGAAAAAAAAAACCATTGATAGTGGCTACTAGATATGGCTACTATGAAAACAGATATTCCCAGACCCTCAGCTGCTAGCCTGTTGTCCTGTTGGAGAAGTCAGCTAACCTACCACAAAGGACTGCTCACATGTAGATACTACCCATTCAAAATCCAGAGCCATGTCTCCTCCAAGTTTCTAAGGAAGAGGAAGATTTGTTCTTCTCATCTTCATTCTCTCTAATTTAAGACATGCCTTCCTAAACCTTGTATCTGTACTAGAGTGGATCTCTCCATTGGAATATGGACAGTGAAAGTATCTACTTTCTTCAGAAAAAACTTTGCCTTCTACCCACAAGGGACATGGTCTGGTCCTAGGATTTCAATCACACAGTCATGTTGGACCTCAATAGTGAAGCATCAGTATATTTCTCTAAGTCTTGAGTTATTTTCTAGAAATATTGACAAGTGGAAAAAGTCAGGTAGACTTTATGAAGCCAGGTTCCTTTTCCTTCTACAATCATGTCTCCCTTTCTAGCAGATTCTGTGGCCTACATATCCTTCCTACTATTTTTGGATTTTTAGGGGGAATATCAATTCCTGATTTTCTTTTGAGATAGTTCACTCAATCTTCATCCACACCCCATCACCACAGAAAGACACATTTTCTAAGAAAGTAATAATATATACCTGTATAGGTCAGTTTAAATTTATACTTGGAAAGAGAATCTTGCTCTAAAGGAAACAATCTGTAGGCATTACACTCTGCCCACCATAAAATATCTCTTTTACATCATTTTAGCTTCTAACACCTCTGCACCCAGAAAAATCTCTGCTATACATTTACATATCTTATGGTCCTTCTGATAAAATGTTCTCTGAATAATGAGATGGTTTGCCTCCAAGGCAAAAGCAAATTTTCCATCTTGCAATAGAATACTTCTCTGCTGGATGCTCCAAGATGACAGGGTTTTCAAGTTCTTGTCTTCCTGTTAAAAAGATGTAGCTGTCATCCTTCATTTCTATTTGTATGTTTAGTATGCATCTTAAACATAATGTGGCCAAAAAATAATTCTTGATTTCCTTCCCTCTCCAAATTTCCCCTATTCCTCTGTACCCCATCTCATTAAAGGGCAACCCCAAGGATTTGGTTGCTCAAGTAGAAAACTAGGTATCTTCTTCGATCCATCTCTTTTCCTCACCATACCTCTTTCCCCCTCTTTCCAAGCCATTAACTGTTGTCTTCCTAGCTCCATACAAAACATATCTCAAATCCATCCATTTCTTTCCCCCCAGTCACATGACCCTATGATTATTGCAGTAATCCTCTAACTAGTCTCTCTGTTCCTGTTCTTGTATTCCCTAGAAGCCTGAGTGATTTTTTTTTAAATGTGAAATTCAAATTATGTCACTTTTCTGCTAAAAACCAAACAATGGTTTCCCACCACTCTTAGAATATCCAGACTCCTATCCATGATCTACAGAATCCTACATGATGAAGGAAGAATCCTTGAATTTGATGACTGATTGGCTATGGAGGGAGAGGAGGTGTCCAACATGAAATGTGTCAGGGAGAGTCCAAGGTAGTTCAGGGGACACTCATCAACTCTTTAGCTTCTTTGATTCAAGTGCTAAGTACAGGCTTCTGGTTAAATCACGTTCTAGAGGATAAAGAGTCCTCCAGAGGGAAAATGGATGACATGTGATGAAGATGAAGAAGTGCCAGCAGCTGTTGGAAGGAACCTAAAGGCATTTTGATGCCAGATCCTCCCAAGTCCCGGAGGCCAGCACTAGTCCTCAGAAGAGTACTTAATGTAAGCAGAAAGGGCTCAGGGAGTGGGGCAGTGAGTTGTTTACTTTAATATTTGCTCCCAAATAATAGTATTTTACCTATGTTTTTAATGATATAATTTAAAATTATAATGTTATAAAATACTATAATTTAATGTTTTATGTTATAATTAACATGCTATAATTTCAGTTATAATATAGTTATATTCCTACTTATATATATATATATGAAATTCCTAACTCTATATATGACAGAATACACACATACACACACACATGTACATATACACTTAGCAGAGTCACATTTCTATGAGATCTACTCTTTTGCATGGTTACTACCTTAGAAGTGGCAACCTAGTTTGCTCTTATAATAGGTTTTGTTTTCTTGCCAGTAATGTTTATACACACACACACTTACATGTATAATATTTGTGACCGTGTTTAAAGGACAAACTCTCAGGTCCATCAGACTTATCTCTTACTTAGGTCCAGTACTGGTCAGAACCATGTAGGCCTACCTGAAGCATCACTTCCACCTGTTGGCAGGATCAGTTCACTGTGTTACTAAGAACAGCACATGTCATACTTCTCATTCTGCCCAGGTGCCCACCCAGGCACTTGGCTGTGTCAGTGACCATTAGATGACTCAACTGTCTTTGTCATGCAGCCTCTTCCTCCTACAACACCTCGGTTTTAGTTTTCCCCTGACCATGTGTCTGACACTGAGTAAGCCATTTTGCCTTTCCAGGCCTCGTGTTTATCCTTTACGAAATGATGAGATGGGACTATTCAACCTCCTGAACCCTTGAGACACTAAGAGTTTCTGTTTCTGTGATGTTTGTCTGATTTCTCGAGCTACAAGGATCCCTGCTCAAAATCCATTTACTCTTCTTGAACCACTTCTATTTGAGCTTGAACAAGTGACCTGATGGTCTTCACTTCTGCCACATGTGTTAAACTGCACGCAACATAGTCATCGATGGCATGCTAGTTCTTTGCACACCGTCTAGCTTCTCTGTGATGCAAGCAAAACAAATGCAAGCATAAGATATTCAGACCTTATTTTCAGATTGCTGGCCCCATCCCCAGAATTTCCGACTCAGTAGATCTGAGGTGAAGCCTGATAATTTGCATTTCTAACAAATTCCCTTTGCTGATATTGATGATACCTCTTGAGAACCACTGATCTAGCCTAAGAACAGAGGGCAGTTTATCTCTGGCAAGAAGAGTGGCAAGCTGAAAGAGATGGAGACACACAAGACCATGGCACATTTGGGGTATTACATGGTTGATTTGTTTAAAGCATACGTCACAAAGTGAGCAAGTAAAAAGAAAAGAGTCAGATGATAAAGAACTGGACGAATGAGACTGAACTGTTTGAACTTTATCCTGAAGGGCTGTTGGGAGAAGGTATTGAAGGATTTTAGTGGAGGAGGGACATGGTGAGACTTGTAATTTACAAAGATTACTTTGCCTGCAGGGTGGAGAACATTCTGGATGGCACCCAAACTGGAAGCAAGGTGGCCAACCAGCAGATGCAGTCAACCAGATTAAAACAGGAGAAGTTAATGGTGTGGAACCAGTATAGTGGCAATGAGAATTAAGAGTTAGAATCAATAGCTCTTTGGAGACTCAGTGGCCAATTAAATATGGAGGAAAAGTTTAAAAATGTTTCATAACAACAACAACAAAAAATCATCAGGTTCTTTAGTGTCTCATTCCCACTTTATGTTTCCACCTTTAATATTTCTATACATTATACCTATACTTATTTTGTGAAATTCTTAATTTTCTTTTTTTTAAATATCATTTCTTCCTGGACCATTTAGTAGATCAAAGAGAAGATAAGTAATGGAAAATAGTATTTATTAAAATTCTTGGGGCAACTGTGTATGTAATAAAACTGTTGTTGAGGTCTGTTTTGTTGACACAGTGTAGCTGGTCCCAAAGTAATTGGTCTTCAATTAGTGGAACCCACACGGTAGGTTGCAAGCAAGGCCACGTGATAGTCACAAAAACATTACCTGCACAAGATCATAATATCTGCGGGCAGACATTGCAGCCACCATTGCTTTCCTTTCTGTCTTCTCCTCCCGAGATTGTCACATGCATGCACGTGGTGGGCTCAGGCGCATGCTGAATCAATCGCATTTCCTTCTTAGCACTTTGCATGCTGCTTTGTTGTTCTCTCTGCGTGGCTTTGCCTTGCCCTTTGGCCTGTGAAGCTCTCAACAGAAGGAACTATCAGGAGCGAGGAACAGAGGGAACAAATTATCCCTCAGCTTCCCGACTTAGTCCCAGGGACTGTCTGGGCGGATGGAGTTTAATGCTCTTGCAGAGAGACTGTTTGTTTCAGGATATCTGCAAAACCCTTGGTAAATCTAGTCTTGCCTAAACTGGCTGAAATTCTCAGAAGAGCTTGAGAACAACTTTCTTTCCCAGGGGATGCTAGAACACAGTAAAAACTGTACTGATATCTTTCCTGGCTCAAATTATACCTGAACAGTGATGTGTGGGGGCTGTATCCTATATTAACCTGTGCTCAAAGACAACATTCAGAAGTGCACTACATAATCCATGTATCATTAAGCCATTTCGGTTGCTGGCCACACCTCCCTTCCTTCTCTTGGTGGAACCTCCACCCAGTACAGAAGAGAGTGTTCCTCAATTTCTTTCTGGTCACATTTTTTAATTAAGTGATTTAATCTTAAAAATAAGTCCCTAAATAAAACTTTTTAAATTTATCTTCTGTGTATTCCTTCCTACCAAGGAAGATTGGTGGAATCTCAGTTTCCATGGTTAATATTAGGGGAAAAATATGCTTCTTAAGCATACTTGCACCTGAAGGCATTCTGATGGGGACTCTTAAGGAGTTGTCAGCCCTGTGGGTGGAGTTTGAAACTACTGGTACCAGGGTCACGTGTGCAAACCCTTAGCCAGGCAAAAGTTGGTACCTGTGGCCTCCCTATTGCCATTTTCATTATAATTAATCTGAGCAATGGTGGATGTGAGCTGAGACCCTAAATTTTGTTTTTCCTCTAAATTATAATCCCTGAAAATAAATTATTTTTAGATTAAATATTTTGATCTGGGATTAAGAATTCTGTGGTCCAAAAGCAGTACCTATTTCTTAAATATTTTAGGAATATGGCAAAAATCACTAAACTTCTATTTTTGTTGTCCTTATAATTGGATTATTGACTAGCTTTTTAAAGAATATTTTATTTTCTTTCATCCTCTGGTTTGCACAATCCCCTTTGACCCAACACTTGTCTGTGCACTTAAATCACATTATCCAAAGACCATTAACAAGTGCTTGCTGTGCACATCTCTTGTCCTGCTCTCCATGGGAAATGCTACATAATGAACTAAAATGGGCAAAGCAGAGCTGCTGGGAAGAAAGAGGGTAGCTTTTCTTTGTCATATTAACAAGGCATAGGTTTTACTCCTAGAATTTATATACATTGAAGATCAGATAGACTTTTTTTTAGATCCTAGAATTATATCGAGTCCTTGATCTATGGAAGGTTTTCTTTCTGTAGGTTTTCTGTTCAACCCTATATTCAAGTTTTAACCTGTATCAGCTGTAAATTCAAACCCAGCTCGTATTACTTCTTCAGTGATGTAACTTGGGTGTGATAATAAAGCTGGAAGCTTCCACTTGGGTTTGCTTTGTCCTAGAATCTTTATATTCTGTCAAACAAAACCATGCTCGGTGCAAGTGTGACTTAGCTTGTGGTTTGGTGGCAGATGTGTATCATTTAATAAGATAGGAGGCCTTCCTTGTCCATAACCACTATTTTTATAGATCAGATATATAAAATCAAGAAACAAACACCATACGATACATGTGATGGGTGTGCAGGAGTTCTTAGTTAGGGTCAAACTATGAGGTGTTAACAAAAGAGATTAGTATCCATAGAAAGTTTAACTAGGTTATTCAATACCTAAATTTGCTTCCTGACTAACTCTACACACCAAGAAAAAGAAAACCTTGAATTATGAAATTGCATATTATATAATATAAACTTCCTGGATGGATTTCACTTTTTATTATTAATAGTTTCCAGGTGAAAATACAAGGTGACTGGTTTCTTGCTAAGTGCTTGCATGTGTACACTCATGTACTAGCCAATTTGCTTTAATGGTAGCCATGCATGCAGTTATTTATTTGCTTCTAAAATATAGGGTGGAGGGTCATTGACTCCTAATATCAGAGGTCTCAGACACTTTATAACTTTTCTTTCAACTATTCTCAAAGAGTTGGCTTTTGGTTCTCTAGTCTGTTATCTCATGGTTCTTAACTGCAGACTTTAAAAACAAATAAACAAATAAAAAAGCATATAAAAACAGAAAGTAGGGGGCAGCCAGGAAAGCCAGAGAACTCACTCTCACTCTCTTCTCTTTCTCTCTCAAACACTTCCCAGAGCATCTTCTAGAGATTTTCTCTTGTGTCCCACTTCCCTCCACTAAGTTAAGGGAAAAGGGGGAAAGAGGTGCCTAGCATTCTCAGCCAGTATCCTGGGAAGCAGATTCAGTAAATAAGGAAGAATGGGGGAGAGGAATTGCCATCAAGTACAAAAAAATAAAAAATAAAAATAAAAACAGTATTCCACAATCAGGATGAAAAAAAAAAAAAGAACAATAAGCATTGTTGGAGTTTACTCATCCATTCTGTTGCCCTGTAGCTGATATTGCCATAGAAACCAGGCAGGAATAGAGCTGCCTGGTTCCTTTCTGTTCCAAGCTTTGGATCCTGTAAATTCTCAGATTTTAAAAGGATTTTTGCTTAAGCGCTAGTGTGCTCTTTACAACCAAAGGCACCTAACTGAGTCCAAGAGTACCGAATTGGAAGTCAGATTATCTGGGTTTTGACATCAGATCTGCCCTTCAGTGTTTGTGTGACCTGGAATTAGTCATGTCACCTCTCTCAACCTCAGCTTTTTCATCTGTGGAATCAAGTTGTTTCATTGCTTGAAACCTATTGTCATTATCGGTTCTATGATTTTGTGAGATCTATTATTATAGTCAATTACAGGCCTTCTGTTCTTGAATATCCATGGAATCATTGAATAAATTTGCTTTTTTCTTCTACATCAAAAACCAAACAGCTTATTAACATTATGATGAATAAATTAGAATAGAAATTAGATTTTAAAAATCTGAGAGGCCTCTAAAGGCCAAATTGTTTACCTGAAATATTATGATTTTAGTACCCTGGAAATAGATTTGGTGACCATATGAAGCAGCAAATATTCCATCAAACATTTTTTGTTTACTTTTGCTATCCTTTTGCAGTAAATTAGCAAATATCAATTAAGTACTTACTATGCGTTAGGCACAGCATCAGATATTGAGGATGTGACAACATGTGGTTTGGCAACAGGTAACAGAGACCAAAGGAAACGACAGTTTAAGGCGGGGAGAATTGTTTGTCTTTCTCATGGATAGCCCAGAAGTAGGCAGTTCAGGGTCCTACGTGGACACCTAGGCTCTTCTTGTATTTCTTGCTTTGTCCCAGGTGGGTCTCTACGCCCCAGGTCACCTCATGGTCAGGATGGCCAATCCAGCTTTATCTACCTCACCTGATGGTAGCTAGCAAGAGAAGAAAGTGTTAAAGAAGGAAAAGAGAAGAGCTGCACACTGGCTGTTTTTTAGGGACGGTCTCTGGAAGCTGCCTCATGAACTCCTTCTCACTGGCCACAAGATAGTCTTAGTGCTACATGGAACCATAGGGGAGGCTGGAAAATATGGTACTTATTTATTTATTTATTCATTTTGCCTAGTAAAAAATTAAAGATTCTATTATTTTGGAAGAAGATGATGGATAAATCGCTAGCAGGCTTTGCTATACATGGTGACTCAGTTTTCTTGAGATGTATGTGTAAGTACTTAGTTAAAATGCAATATGGAAATAACAATGTGCATGCACACACATGTACATTTCAAAGTAGAAAGTAAATGGTAGGGCAGGTAGAGAGAAATCTGGAAAGGCTTCAAGGATGAGGTAATGCCTAAAGTAAGACTTGAGATATAAGTTAAATTTAAGCAAAAAACATCATAGGCTTGTAGGGTACTATCAAAAGTTCAGTACTAATCATCAGAGAAATGCAAATCAAAACCACAGTTAGATATCATCTCATCCAGTTATAGTGGCTTTTATCAAAAAGACAGAGGATAGCAGATGGTGGTGGAGATGTGGAGAAAGGAGAACCTTCGTACACTGTTGGTGGGAATGTGTTCTCCATGGTTAGTACAGCCACTATGGAGAACAGTATAGAGGTTCCTCAAAAAGCAGAGAAAAATAGAACTACCCTATGACCCAGTAATTTCCCTATTGGGTATATAGCCAAAAGAAAGGAAATGAGAATATCAAAGAGACATCTGCACTGTCATGTTTATCGCAGCATTATTCACAAGAGCCAAGATATGGGATCCATCTACACATCCATCAACAAAGGAATAAAGAAAATGTGTGTGTGTGTGTGTGTGTGTGTGTGTATAATGGAATATTACTCAGTCATATAAAAGAATGAAATCCTGTCATTTTCAGTAACATGGATGGCACTGGAGGTCATTATGTTAAGTGAAAAAAGTTTGATAGAAAAAATAAGACCTGGTGTTCAATAGGCCAGTAGGGTGACTATAGTTAACATTAATCAATTATACATTTCAAAATAGCTAGAAGAGAATAATTTGAATGTTCCTAGCATAAAGAAAAGAAAAGGTGATGGATATACCAATTATTCTGATTTGATTATATGAATATACAAAATTATCACATGTACCCTTAAAATATGTACATCTAATATGTATCAATAAAAAATTCAGTGCTAAGGAAACATACATTCGGAGTTATGGATGCTGGAGTGTGATGTTGGAGTAGCAGGGAGAGATTATGTTGTGGAGCTCTTTTCATATCATCATATGAATCCTATAAAAAGATTATAAGATTTTATTTTATATAAACCAGTATACAAAACTACAGTAATTTTAATCCTATATGCTAGCAATGGACAATCTAACAGTAAAAGTAGCATCAAAATTACAAAGCACTTAGGAATAAATGTAACAAAACAAGTGCAAGAAATATACACTGAAAACTACAAACTATGGATGTGGGAAATTAAAGAAGATCTAAATAAATGGAGAGACATCACACATTCATGGACTGGAAGACTCAATGTAGTTGAGATGGTCATTCTGCAATTGATCTATAGATTCAACACAATTCCTATTTAAATCCCCATGAGCTTTTTTTTCCCCCAGGAATTGACAAACGGATGCTAAAATGTATATATATGGATATGTAAAGGACCCAGAATAGCCAAGCAATTTTTAAAAAAAGAAGAAAGTTGGAGGAACTACACTATGTAATTCAAAACTTATGAAAAGCCTACATTCATCAGGCAGGGTGGTTTTGGTTTCAGAATAGACATATACATCAATGGTACAGAATTAAGAGATCCGAAAATAAACTCTCATATTTATGGTCAATGGATTTTCAACAAAGGTGTTAAGGCAATTCGAAGGGGGTAAGGTAAGGATAGTTTTTTTTTTCCCCCACAAATAGTACTGGGACAACTAGATGTCCACATGTATAGCAGTGAATGTAGAACCTTATCTAACACTATATGTAAAATTATCTCAAAGTGAATAATAGACCTGAAGATAAGAGCAAAAATTATAAAACTTCTAAAAGAAAACATAGTAGAAAATTTTTGTGATCTTGAGTGAGGCAATGAGTTCTTAGCCATGACACCAAAGCCACAATACATAAAAGAAAAACTAATAAAGTGTACTTTGTCAAAATTAAAACCCTTTGCTCTTCAAAAGATACTATTAAGAAAACACGCAAGCCATATCCTGAGAGAAAATATCTGCAAGTCATTTATCTAATAAAAGACATGTATTCAGAATACATGGAGGAAATCTTCCAAGTCAATAATAAGAAAATTCATTAAAAAAAAGAAAAACAAGAAAAGACCTGAACAGACACCTAACTAAAGAAGATATAGAGATGGCAAGTAAGCACATGAAAAGATGCTCAACATCATTTGTCATTAGGGAATTACAAATTAAAACCGCAGTGAGATACCACTTCATACCCACTAGAATGTCTATCATCAGAAAGACAGATAATTAAAAGTGTTGGTGAGGATGTGGAGAAAAATGAAACCCTAGTGCATTACCCAAGCTAATTGAAAATATATGTCCACATGAAAATTTGTACCAACATGTTCATAATGGAATTACTCAGTCACCAAAGATCCAAGCAATCCAAATGTCCATCAGATGCTGAATGACTAAACAAAATGGGGTATAAGCATACAATGGAAAACTTCCATTGTTGTTATTCAGCAACAAAAAGGAACAAATTACTGTTGTAAGTTATAAATTGAAGGAACCTCAGAAACATTAGTCTAAGTGAAAGAAGCCAGACTTCATAGATTTTATTTGTATTATTATATTTATATGAAAAGGACAGGACAGGCCAATCTATAGGGACAGAAAGCAGACACATTTCAAGTGCCTCCATTATCCATTATTTGCTTTCTGTGTTGCTTTCAGTTACCTGTGGTCAGCCACAATCTAAAAATATTAAATGGAAAATCTCAGAAATAAAAAATTCATATGTTTTAATTTACATGCCTTTCTGGGTAGTATGATAACATCTTGCTCTGTCTTGTTACATCCTCTCTGGGACTCGAATCCTCCCTTTGTCTATCACATCTACATTGGATACCTTACCTCCCTGTCAGTCATTTAGTAGCCCTTTCTATCATTGGATCTGTGGTGGTAGAATAGGCAGTGTTTGTGTTCAAAGTCAATAGTAGCCTAACGCTACATCACAATCCCTATATCATTCACCTTGTGCATCTCTTCATGTAGGCAGGTTACATCATCATAAGAACGGTGAGTACAGTACAATAAGATATCGAGAGAGAGAGAGAGAGAGAGAGAGAGAATGAATGGAGGGTTTGGTTCTAGACCACCACGATAAAGTGAATATTGCAATAAAGAGAGTCACATGAATTTTTTGGTTTTCTAGTGCATGGAAAAGTTATGTTTATGGTCTACTGTAGTCTGTTAAGTGTGCAGTAGCATTATGTCTTAAAAATCATGCCTTGATTAAAAAATATTTTATTGGTAAAACATGTGAAAAATCATCTGAGCCTTCGGTGAGTCATAATCTTTTTGCTAGTAGAGAGTCTTGTCTTGATCTGACGGCTGCTGACTGATCAGGGTGGTGGTTGCTGAAGGTTGAGGTGGCTGCGGCAATTTCTTAAATTAAGACAAGAGTGACGTTTATAATGTTGGTTGATTACTCTTCCTTTCCCAAAAGATTTCTCTGTAGCGCACAACGCTGGGTGACAGCATTTTACCCACAGTGAAACTTCCAAAATTGGAGTCAGTCCTCTCAAACCCTGCAACTGATTTATCAACTAGGTTTATGTAAGATTCTAAATCCTTTGTTGTCATTTCAACACTGTTCACAGCATCTTCAACAGGAGTAAATTCCATTTCAAGAAACCACTTTCTTTCCTCACTGGTAAGAAGCAATTTCCCATTCGTTCAAGTTTTATCATGAGAGTGCAGCAATTCGGTCACATTTTCACTCTCCACTTCTAACTCTTGTTCTCTTGCTGTTTCTAAGACATCTGCTGTTACTGCCTCCACTGCAGTCTTGAAGTCATCCATGAGGGCTGGAATCAACTTCTTCCAAATTCCTGATTAATATTAATATTTTGACCTCTCCCCTTGAATCATGAATGTGTTTTTAAGGCATCTAGAATCCTGAATTCTTCCCATAAGGTTTTCAATTTTCTTTGCCCAGATCTATCAAGAGAAATCAATCACTATCTATGGCAGCTATCATGTTACAAAATGTATTTCCTAAATAATAAGACGTGAAAGTCAAAATTATTCCTGGATCCATGGGCTGCAGAATGGATGTTGTGTTAGCAGGCATGAAAACGACATTAATCTTCTTGTATATCTCCATCAGAGCTCTTAGGTGACCAGGTGTATTGACAATGAGCAGTAATATTTTGAAAGGAATCTTTTTATGGGAGAAGTTCTCAACAGTGGGCTTAAAATATTCAGCGATCTGTGCTGTAAACAGAAGTGCTGTCATCCAGGCTTTGTTATTTCATTTATAGAGCACAGGCAGAGTAGACTTGACATAATTCTTAAGAGCTCTAGGATTTTCAGAATGCTAAATGGACATTGGCTTCAACATAAAATCACTAGCTGCATTAGCCCCTAACAAGAGAGTCAGCCAGTCCTGTGAAGCTTTGAAGCCAGACAATAGACTTTTCCTTTCTAGCTATGAAAGTCTGTGAAGACATATTCTTCCAACAGAGAGCTATTTCATCCACACTGAAAATGTATTGTTTAGTGTAGCCACCTTCATCAATTATCTTGGCTAGATCGTCTGGAAAGCTGGCTGCAGCCTCTATATCAACACTTGCTGCTGCTTCACTTTGCACTTTTTTTTTTATGTTATGGAGATGGCTTCTTTCCTTAAACCTCAGGAACCAAAATCAGCTAACTTCAAGGTTTCCTTCTGCAGCTTCCTCACCTGTCAGCCTTCATAGAGTTGAAGAGAGTTTGGACCCTGCTCTGGATTAGGCTTTGACTTAAAGGCATGTTGTGGCTGGTTTGATCTTCTATCCAGACCATTAAAACTTTCCCCATATCAGCAATAAGGCTGTTTCACTTTGTTATCATTGGTATGTTCACTGAAGTATAATAGCACTTCAATAACTTTTTCTTTGCATTTACAACTTGGCTGACTGTTTAGTGCAAGAAGCCTAGCTTTTGGCTTATCTTGGCTTTTGATGTGCCTTCCTCACTAAGTTTAATTATTTCTAACTTTTGAATCAATGTGAGAGATGTGTGACTTTTCGTTTCCCTTTAATACTTAGAGGCCATTGTAGGGTTATTAATTGGCCTAATTTCAATATTGTTGTGAGACAGGAAGTAGGGAGGCCCGAAGAGAGAGAGGAAGAGAGACAGGGGACAGCCAGATCAGTGGAGCCGTCGGAACATACACAATATTTATTGATTAAGTTTGTCATCTTATACGGTTATGGTTCTTGGTGTCCCAAAACAATTACAGCAGTAATATCAAAGATCACTGATCACAAATCACCATAACAGATGCAATAATAATGAAAAATTTTGAAATATTGGTAGAATTACCAAAATGTGATGCAGATACATGAAGTGAGCACGTTATCGGAAAAATGACACCAAATAGACTTGCTTGACACAGGGTCACTACAAAGCTTCAATTTGTAAAAAATGCAGTATCTACAAAGCACAGTGAAGGGAAGAACAATAAAAGAAAGTATGCTTGTATTAGGATTCAGTACTATTCAAGGCTCCGGGCATCCACTGGGGGTCCTAAAACATATCCTCTGAGGATAAGGGGGGACTCCTACAGTAGTTTCCTGGGACTGGGGGCTGGAAGCCAACTTCACTGCAAATGAGCACATAGAATCTTTTAGGGAGTTTAAAATGTATTTAATACTGGATTGTGGTTATAGTTGATCAACTTTATAAATTTACTAAAAATTAAAACATTGTATACTTAAAATGGGTGACTTTTATGGTATATAAATTATACCTAAGTAGAGGTTTCAACAAAGCAAAACTGAAGAAAACACAGTCTGAATTAGAGAGGTCTGTGATCTGAAATAGAGATACGAAGCAGAAACCCTAGGAAGAATTCTGAATGTGTATACGTGTTCAGACTCTACCCTGGTGGTTCTGATTCTCTAGGTTTGAAGTGGGCTTGGGCATTTATTCTATGAAAATGCTTCTAGGTGATTTCGATGTGTACTGTTAGATAATAATATGGTACGGAGACACTGAAGGCCTGGAATTAGGCAGGGCCATGGTTACACTCATCTTTTACATGTATTAATAGAACAAAGGTGATGTAGTGGAGGGTGGATTTGAAGGTTATTTGTCTGCAGCCTAGAGACCCATTAGGAGCTTGTTGCACTTGTTCAGGGAAAAAATGTACCCAATTGGGAGGAGCTAATGTGATTGTTTCCTCATCTATGAAATGGAGATAACAGACCCATTTTTATCCAATCTTTCTTCATAAAGTAGTTGTGAGGATTACATGAGTTTATATATGCAAGCCGCTTAGAAAAGCTCCTAGCACACAGTGTTACATAAGTGTTTGCAGTTATTATTTTTATTGTTACGTAAGTATTGGCAGTTATTATTATTATTTTTATTATTAACAGTGGCATTTGGGAGAAGCCTGGGCATTAGAAATGTAGATTTGGATGATTAGTTGAAAGTGATAGCATTGACTCTATAAGATGAAAAGGGACAAGGAACCAAGACAACACAGGAGAGAAGAGGACAGGAAGAAGGCTGGGACCAGGCTCCCTCACCCTGGTGCTCTGGACTAGGAACACTAGGGTGGATGTAGCCTTAGGTGTGCTTGTGACTGGGGAGGAGTAGGAACCTCAGCATGGAAACAGGCACTGTTTGGGGCTGGTGCTCTAGGAAGAAGAATGTAAATTTGTTTACCGAGAGGGACATAGTAGTAGACATGGAGAAGCAATTTAATGCAGTATAAATTCTTATTTCCTCATCTTTTCAAGCTTTACTTCTGCTCGTGATACTTTCATTTGTTGTTGGTCAGTACTCTCTCCTGTTTTCCTCATTGACTAGTCTAGAAATCATTCCTTCTTATAGCCTCTACCTTTTTGTCTTTTTCCTCAGGTCAGCACTTTCTCAAGTTGTCTTTGATGAAACTGGATCTGAAATGACTTCTAGTTTATTCATTTGTTCATAAAATATACTGTATGACTGGGCAAGAGTGTGACAGAAACGCCCCTTGAGGACAGCCAGGGAGGACTCTGCAAGGACTTTTGTATTTTACAGAATGACAGAGCATCTATTTATTTATCTCTTTTGAGGACATAAAACATAACAGGCTGTTTAATCAAAATTAATAGTACCCCCTTTAGTTCTAATAAAAATTCATTTATTATGATAATATCTTTATAAATGTGAAGTGTCTTCCTCTTAATGATTTTCTAGAACTCTAGTGGTAAATCACATTTTGCTTCCGACTAACCCTGAGGGATAGTTGAAAACAAGAACAGAGTAGCCTGATCAGCTGTTTATAGCAAAGACCAAGAATATAGCTGCTTAGAGTTATTTGACGACTTAGGGAGACAATAAGATGTGATCTGCTTTTATAAATAATAGAATGATTGAAGAAAGAGAGAAATAATTTCTCCCAGAATATAAAGAAGTGAAAATGAGTAAGAACTGACAGTCTTCATATAGCTATGTTATTTTACCTAGTGTGATTGGAGAATAGGGAGTCCTAATTATGTATGATTCTAATAGAGAGATTTCCATGCAAAACCAAGGATAACTAATTTTCAAAGAATCAGAATAAAACAAACCATGTTTGGCCCTATGGCTTCATCAAACATAATTTAATTGAACTTAATGATTCAGTAAATGCTCAGGCATTGCACAGGCCTGGGAGCAATGTCGTTGCTCACTCAGAGTACAGAACCATAAGGGTCATACCCAACAATTGTTTCTAGAAAAATTAGTTTGTGTGCCCACAATTTAATTGTGTTTTCTGAGTGTATGGACTCGCTTTAAGTAGGAATTTGCAAGAATGATAAGGCAAGGACTGAAAGTAGGAAGTCAGCCTAATATTAGAGGGGTAGCACAGAACAGTAAAAAAGAACCTTGAATACAGATTGAAAAAGGTTATTGATTTTGTGAACTGATAGACTGATTACCTTGCGTCCAAAATCTGACTATGGTGCAGGAATCCTTTACACTGAACTATAGAGATTATCTGTTTCCTGTGATAGACCGTCAACAATATATATTTAACATAACAAATCTCTATGGTTTTGAGGTGGGAGGCCAAGCCCATCACTATTCTGTATGTTCAGTGTCTTTATCTTCCTAGATAAGATTTATGAATGTTCCCAGAATTTCAAGATTTGCACTGGCAAAATTATTTTAAAATGGTTCTGATCGTTTCCCGGAAATTTCTCCTTCACTCTCCCCGCGATGGTGTGGCAGGGTTCCCAGACCATCCATTCGCATGATAAACTGATAAGATGCATATTTCCCTGGGGAGGAAAGAAGGAAGTGGCCTACTTCACCGTTAGGGAGGAAAAAAAAAAAAAGGCCTCTTTCAATATTTTATTAAACCATCTCTGGTGCAACCCCATTTCTGTCTCTTCAGATATTTAGAGCAGCTCAATTAGCTTTGGAAAACAGTTTCCGAGAGCTTTCTGCTAGCTCATGGCCGCAGACAGATGGCATCGAGTGATTGCAGTGCGGGGGACGGTCTCCCCTCTAAGTGAGGGCGAGTAGACGTGGAAGCTGCATGCATGAGGCCTCTTGGCAGGAACATAGCTGGTGGCTGCCAGAAATTCAAAGGCCGGAGAAGAGGGTTAGAGATTTCACTACCGTGGGAAGTTTCCCATTGTTTGCTTCCTAAATTCATTTTCTCAAAAGTGTTCTGCCTGCAGTGTGCTAGTCTATAGCGACGGTGTGTGAGGGCTCTTCCTCAGACAAGGCCTGAACGAGAAGTCCGTGGACCATCTGTGTGGGCTTTATTGGTGAGCTGAAATGAGGGTGCAAAGGCAAATTGCATCTGAAAGCTTCCTCAAGTACCAGGCTTTGCATTTTCCAAACACTGTCTTAAAAACCTTACTACAGAGGGACGATTTTCCTTTTAACTTTTTATTTTGATTTAATTTTAGACTTGCAAAAAGTTGCAAAAATAGTACACAGAGTTCCCCTTTACCCCTCACCCAGCTTGCCTTACTGTGAACATCTTATACAATCATAGTTAAATAATCAAAACCAGGGAATTAACATTAATATGATTCTGTTAAACTACAGACTTTATGCGAATTTCACTGGTTTTCCCACTATTCTCCTTTCTCTGTATTCTTCCTATGTAAAGATAAGGGCATCCAGACACAAAGTAAACTTACCTAACGATGTAACCAGCCCAGGTTTGATGCCAAAGCTTGTGATTTTTTTTTTTTTTTTTTTTTTACTGCATCACCCTTGTAATATTCTGGAAAGAGCTTTAGATTCTACGACTCTTCAGAAAATCTAATTATTTTCCTGAATCCGCCTTTATTAACTGTGTATCTGGATCCAGGTCTTTTTTTTTCTGATCTCAGTGTCCTCGAATGTACTTTTGTCAATTTATTGATATGTCTGTAAGATTCTATTTGTGATTCTCCCATCTTCTTGGCTTTATCTATCCATGCCATAGGTTTCTCATCTGTTCAAAGTGCTCAATTCCCATGATAACCTTTGTAAAAACAATATAACATTTGTTTCAGTGATTTATTTCTGTGTAACAAACCCTCTCAACCTAGTGGATTTTATTGGTATTTATATAGTGTTATTGTGCTTGTGCTCACAGTTTCTGTGAGTTAGGAATTTAGACAGGGCATAGTGGGGTGGCTTATTTCTGCTCCATGATTTCTCAGGGCTCAGGTAGAAAGACTCAGATGGCTGGGAAGGGGTCATTTCTAAAATGGTTTCCTCATTCATATTTTTTGGCATCTTGGCAGGGGTGGACAAAAACTCTGGGCTTACCTGGGACTGTCCACTAGAGCTGCGGTCCCTAACCCCTGGGCCGGACTGATACCAGTCCGTGGCCTGTTAGGAACTAGGCTGCACCCCTGCCTGAGCTCCACCTCCACCAAAGCCCCATCCATGGAAAAATTGTCTTCCATGAAACTTAGAAACCGGGCTGCACAGCAGGAGGTGAGCGGCAGGTAAGCAAAGGGCTAGCAAGCGAGGCTTCATTTGTATTTACAGCCGCTCCCCCTTGCTCGCATCACCACCTGAGCTCCTCCTCCCTGCCCCACCCCCACCCGTAGAAAAATTGTCTTCCTTGAAACCAGTTCCTGGTGCTAAAAAGGTTGGGGAACGCTGCACTAGAGTGTCAATATGTGGCCATTCCAGTGTGGCAGTGTCAGCTTGCTTCCATGGTGGGTGGCTTCCCCAGAGCCAGGGTCCCAAGAGAGCAAAGCAGAAACTCCATGGCCTTTCCCACATAGCCTGAGAAGTCACTCAGTGCCACTGCCACCACATTCTGTTAGATACCAGCAACTCATAACATAGCCCAGATCCAAGGGGAGACAAATGAGACTTCACTTCTTGATGCAGGAATGGCAAGGTCTCACTGTAGAAGAGCATGTGGAATAAGAGATATTGTGGGTGGGGGAGCATCTTTAGGAAACATAATCTGCCACAACAGTAAATAAAATAATGAAAATAGAGGGTCCCCAGCCAAAGAGAATATTCCTTCAAGGTACTGAGTTAATCAAATCCCTGTTGCTTGTTAAGGCTCTTGAAGGCAAATAAAACTGTGTCCTGGGCTTTCGGGCTCCATACCAATTGCCTGCCACCCAACACACCTTTTACCTCTGTTTTTTGCTCTAATATTTATTATATCCGAAGAGGGATTCCATCATGTTCCAATATGCAGTGCCCTCGGCCTTTGTCACTTCCTGGCTGGACAACCTGAGCTATCATTTTAATCTCTATAAGCTTCTCATTTTAGGTATGAGAAGTTTGGGGTAAATGTATCCTTTTGTCCCTTACAGTTCTCTCATATTCTCTCATTGTATATATGCACGTGGATATATTCCTATGCATGGATTTTGTTAATATTTTGCTATGGTAGATTCCTCCTTTTCCCCACCCGATGTAAGCAAATTTGAAGATCCTTGGAATTCCTCACCAGAGGCAAACAACCTTTATATTGTCGGTTCATAATCACTGCTGCTCTCAGATCCCAAGTTCACCTTCTGAAAGCAAAAGCCACACATGTTCTTATGCATTTGAAGGTTCACATAAATAATATAGAAAGATCATGACAATTTTTAATGAAGTCATCTGGGCAAAGAAAACCTATTTTCAATTACAGTGTAGTTTCTAAAACTTTTCCTTTTTTGAATTGTTTTTATAGATGTATGGGGTACATGTGCAGATTTGTTACATGGATATATTGTACAGTGGTGAAATGTAGGCTTTCTGTGAACTCTCACCCAATTCGCGCACATAGTATTCATTATGCAATTTCTCATCCGACTACCCCCCACCCTCCTGCCCTTCTGAGTCTCCAAATATCTATTATTCCACTCTCTAAGTCCCTGTGTACTCATTACTTAGCTCCCACTTATAAGTGAGAACATGCAGTGTTTTATTTTCCATTCCTGAGTTATTTCACGTGAGATGATGGGCTCCAGTTCCATCCGTGTTGCTGCAACAGACATGACTTCATTATTTTTTACGGCTGAGTAGTAGCGGGGTGTGTGTGTGTGTGTGTGTGTTCTTTATCATTTCCTTTATCCAATCATCGCTAATGGACACTTAAGTTGATTCCATATCTCTTTCAAACCTCAGAATTAAAAAAACACAAAACCGAGAACACCTACGTGCAGAATAAATTGTTAATGTGAAGAGTTTTGAAAGCGGTTATTTCCTATTCCTATCAAGGGCGATAATGGCTTCCTTTCTTCAATTTCTGCCTATTTCTTAGCGTTCAGCTCAGTGTCAGCTCCTCAGAGAATTAACTAGGTCAGATTTCCCTATTGTATGAACTCCTAGTACCATTTCTTCTCCTCACACATCATAATTGTAATTGAGTAAGTTCATTGTTGAATATCTTTTTCCCTCTGCTTTTGTACAAGCTGCATGAATGCACGGGTGGTCTGGCTACCTGATTACACCCCCTGGCCTCACCCCTAGTACACTTCCTGGCTGCTAATAGGTGCTCAGAAAAGGCTGACTGTATGAATGCAGAATGTGTAACTCTCCCAATCCATTATATTGAGATAGAGCTGTCTTTCTGTCCAATAATCCTAACCACCAGACACTTTGAGACTTGCTTTCTCTCAAGCATGGCAGAAGCAAGTGCTCACAGACTAGATGCTCACTTCCCTCCAGCCTCCTCCCAGGGGTTGCATATGATGACGGTAGGATGCTTATTGTTTTGTATGTTTTGGAAAAGCATTTAGTATTCCCGCAAAAGATTTTATTTATATTTTTCACCCGGAGGATAAGATGTATTTCCTTGTTTTCTCTTCCTTTTTCTAAGGAAACATCTTTATTTGGCTAGCATTACTCTGTTCTTTTACCAATGAGCATACTAGGGAATCTTAAAGGGCTTGGGGTGCTCTGACGACCATCACTCTTAGTTTGATATCTAGCCACCGGACTGCCTTTTTTTGTGGATGAAGCAGTGCCCTCTTGATTGTGTGCAAACTTTCTACTGGCTCCCAGCCCAAGTTTTGAGTGATGTTGCAAATGTCAGTTCCCTTGAGGACATCTCATATGTTTCGTACCAATGGATCAACTTTTTCTTACTTTCCCCACTGGTAAATGGCATTCTTCATTCGGCGTTAGCAAAACAGAGCCAACTTAACATGGAAACTGCAATTTGAAAGTTGGCATACAGTTTCTGTTTATATCTGGCTCAGGCTGGACTGTTATCACTGTTGATAACTGTACCTAACAAGTCAGAAATAACCAAACTCAAGAAAGTATTCATACTTTCACCCTTCCTGTCAACATGAACTTTAAGATACTAACTAAGTCATATGTTCAAAGACAAGCTTGGTGAAAATACCATAGTCACTCAAAGGCCTGTAATAGCTCCCTAAAAGGCATATCAAACATTTAACATCCAAAGCCTTCCCTTTCATTTGTTCATTCATTCACTCATTCATCCAGTCAATGTTTGCAGAGCAGACAGTATGTGCCCGGTGCTAGCGACAGAGCAGTGAACATGGGGGACCTCCTCCCTGCTCTCGTATGTCTTGCCCTGTTCTATGAAAGAAGAATTAAGCATAGAATTTGAAGATTTGTTTAAAGTTCTTATCATATCAGCAATAAAGTCAGGTATATTTTACCTTAAGACAGTTGGTATATTCACCACGTGTGTGTTTTTGGAGAATTGCGTGAATTATATAGGTGATTTAAGCCCAATTCTTTCTTTGACTTTTCCCTTAATTAAAGATATCTGTCTGAAAAATATTTTCCCTAAATTGCACATGTTCCTCAGTTCTGTACTGTGCTCTGACTACAGGGCCACCAACAACTTTTATTTGATCTAGGTCATTTCCAAATCAAACTTTTGTTGAACCCCTGTTGCATTGCAATCACTGTGTTAGACTATGGAGGAGATCCAGAACTGTAGTGGGCCTGTTTGGAAGAGCTCCCATGTCTCGAGAAGTCGAGATGATGCAGATTGAAGAAACTAAATGGCGTGACTGACCATGGTGGGGACTGAAGAGAAGAGACATGGGCCTCCATTCTACCTCAGGAAGTGTTCTCTCTACTGTATGCATTTTGTGATATTCACATTCAAATAAGGTGACTATTTTAGAGTTAGCCTCCTATTAAGTCTTCAGCAAACCACAAATGACAAAAATTATTGTTGTGGATTTTCTCTAATTTTGGTGGTGGGAAGAAAGAGACTCCTGCTAAATGGAGTTGGAAACCGTATGTTACATAAATAGATGGTGTGTGCTTTGTTCGTCAGTTATTAGATAAGGCATCTCACAAAACATCTTTTTTGGGGAACTCAAGATATGTTAGGATAGAGTCTTAGGATTGGAATGGACTTTAATGACTATTTGATTCATTTTTCCTTTTTATTACAATAGAACCTCAATTCTTAATATGATTATAAAGAGTTTTAATAACATCAACAATTACACTGCCATTATAGGAAGAGCCCACCTGCCCCAAGGTTAAAGTAGTCCTTCTGATAACTCAGTAGGGTTCATTAAAAAAAAAAAAAAACCATAACCAACCCATATAATTAGAATATGGGGTTTCTTTCTCATTATTTCCTTTCCTACTTAGGAAAAAAAAAGAGGAATGGGGAGGGGAGTGAGAAAATTGCTTTTCTCTCAGACATAGATTCTGCTTTCAACGGGCTGCATGTTCAAATCACCTGCGGAGCTTTAAGGACACTCTGTGCCTATACCCCATCCCCAGACATTGTGGCTTAATTGGTCTGCAGTATGGCTCAGGCATTGGTATTTTTACGAAGATCTTTAGGCGAATGCAACCAGGGATAAGAATGACTTCTTTAATATCTTTAGATGAATATGACGAGAGTAGGAATTACTTCTTGAGGTCAGGAATTGTTTCTTTTAAAAATTCCTTTTATTAACAGGGTTAAAATCTGGAGTTGCAAATTTGAATATTTATTTAGATACCAAATACATTTTCCCCCATGGTCTTTTCAAGTTGGCAACATCACAAAATGAAGCAGACCATGTAGCAGTCAGGTGAAAAAAAAAATCAATGATGCAGGCTCTGAAGTAAAAATTGACTTCTTATTGACAAGTCAGGTTAGAGATTAGTGAATATTCTTGGTGGAATCTAAAGGTTTCCTGCGGCATCACGTACGACAGGTAAAGGTAATATGGATTTTCATATGAATAGCAATTTAGAATCTAGATGATTTTTATGAAGAAGGCCAAAGCAAGCCATCATCTTTCTTGATTGGCATAATCATTTCAACTGGCGGCTTTGAGATTCAGCTAAACCAAGAATGAAAAATGAGGATGTTTTGATGTAATTCAATTTTTATGTCTATTAAGCTTTTAAAATAGGCACATAATGTGAATAAAGATATGTATGACTTCTTTGTAAATTCTGGGTATTAGTCCTTTGTCAGACATATAGTTTGCAAATATTTTCTCCCATTCTGTAGGTTGTCTATTTACTCTGCTGATTATTTCATTTGCTGTGCAGAAGCTTTTTAATTTAATTAAGTCACCTTTATTTATTTTTGTTGCTGCTGTATTTGCCTGTGGAATCTTAATCATAAATCTTTGCCTAGACTAATGTCTAGAAGAGATTTTCCTATTTTTTTCTAGAATTTTTATGATTTCATGCCTTACGTTTAAGTCTTTAACCCATCTTGAATTAATTTTTGTATATAGCAAGATATAGGGATCCTGTTTCATTCTTCTGAATGTGGCTATCAGTTTTCCCAGCACAATTTATTGAATAGGGTGTCCTTTTCCCAATGTATGTTTTTGTCGAAGATCATTTGGTCATAGCTATATGGATACATTTCGGGGTTTTCTGTTCTTTTCCATTGGTCTTTGTCTCTAGTTTTATACCCAGTAGCATGCTACTTGGTTACTATAGCCTTATAGTATAATTTAAAGTCAGGTAGTATGATGCCTCCATATTTGCTCTTTTTGCCTAAGAATGTTTTGAGTATTTGGGCTCATTTTTGGTTACAAACGAAGCTTAGGAAAAAAGAAATCATTTTATCAAAAACATACCTGCACTTGAATGTTTATTGCAGCACAATTTACAATTGCAAAGATATGAAATCCACCTAAGTGCCCATCAATTCATGAGTGGATAAAGAAAATGTGCTGTGTATATACTATGGAATACTACTTAGCCTTAAAAAGGAATGAAACAATGTCTTTTGCAGCAACTCAGATGGAACTGGAGATCATTATCCTAAGTGAAGAATCTCAGGAATGGAGAAACAAACACTCCTGTTCTCACTAATAAGTGGGAGCTAAATGATGGGCACACAAGGCCACAGTGAGACGTAAAGGACATTGGAAACCAAGAAGTGGGGAGCATGGGAGAGGGGTGAGGAATAAAAACTTACCTCTCAGGTACAATGAACACAATGTCCTGGTAATGAGCACACTAAAAGCCCTGACTTCAGCATTATACAAGGTATCCACATAACAAAAACATTTGTATCCCCTTAATATTTTGAAATTTAAAAAAAAAAAATGTATGTAGCAGGCAAAGGGTTAACAAAACAATGCTTTCTCCTTCTGCATGAAGATTTGGCCTTCACTTATATATTTAGCTCTGTTTCTCTGCAATCGTATATAGATGGTATGGGTCAACTTTGTCACTAGGCAACACTGTAAAATTGACCCCTGACTGGTGCTGATGAGTACTGCTCTGCTGAGAGACCTATAAATACCTGATAGGAAGCTGTAACTCTGACCTTCCAAGACCGTCACTCGGATAACTGTCATGTCTCTTGTGGAGTCCCTGGAAACTATGTCTATGGAGTTATTACAAGAGGTGAGATATGTGGCTTCTAAGCCGGGGTGCCCTCACAGGCTGGAGTCTTCTAACTCCTGACGACCAGGTGAACTACTGCAAGGACTTCCACAGGAATGTGAGCACTTGAGGATTTCCGGTGGGCAAGCTGCATCTCTTGTCCTATAGCTTCTTGGCACCTGGTTCTCAGACTGTGGCTCCCCAGTCCAGCAGTAGCATCATCCCCAGGAAACTTACTGAAAATTCAAATTCTGTCCCCACCCCCCACACTCCCAGGCCTAAGGCATCAGAAATCCAGGTGGAGTGGGGGAGGGATGGGAGCAGTCATCTGTTTTAACAATCCCCCCAGGTGATTCTGACACAGGCTCAAGTTTGACAGCCATTGCTCCAAAGGAGCCTGAGTCATGCGTGGCCTCTGGCAGTTATATGAGTCTGAGTATGGAGTTGAACCTACAAAAATGATCTTCTTTGTTGAGCACCATGTGTTAACTATACTCAGGTGTGTGAGGGGAATGCACTCATCTTCCCAATGGGTAGAAGTGGTTTTGGCATTTACTTGGGGCTCAGTTTGGCGTGTATTTTATGGATCATAATATGAGGCAAATAGAAGTTTCCTATTTTGGTGAAACTCAATGACAGTAAATTTGACTTATTAAATTCCATTTCACTTAAAGCAAAGGTTCTCCTCTGGACAAGGGGGCGGAGAGGAAGGGAGGGTGAAAAAATACATTTGAGTTGAGGCTCTATTGCAAGAAATACATCTTAGAGTCTTTCTTCTTAGAGTCTATTGGAATTTGAGGGTGAAGAAGAGCGTTATGCAAATATACACACACATACACACATGTACACATGCAAATATAAATATTTATATATAATTTCATCAGGTGTTTGATTCACATATGAGTCTTTCCTTTTTATTGCCTCAAAATCTAGAAAGGAATACAGCTACTAAATAATTATCTTTGCTCCTTTGAGTTTTGGAACTTGCAAAATTGGTCGAAAACTGCCTGAAAACTAATCCTGCAGTAGAGAATTCTTTATTGTCATTTTCAGTGTTATCCTCTTGGGCCAAGTTGAAATAATGTTGAATGGCCTGGTGTGACCTGGCTCTGGTTTGAGGGAAGTGTAATTAGCTTACACTTAACATGTACATAGTTAAATGAATAATTGGCGCCAATCATGGGATTGAATAGCCCCTTAGCTTTAATTGGAACCTTTATTTTTGCTAGTGAGCCACTTGAAAGGTAAAAGGAAAGCTTAAAAAGTGCATTTAAAAGGCTTTTGTTGGCACGGTGGATTTTCAATCTTGGAATCCCTTGCTGATCCTATTAACAGTTTTCTGAAATCATTTGGGTTTTAACTGAGGGGCAGTTTTGCCACTGGAGTGAATTAGCATCACAGGGTTACAATACAAATCTGCCTTTGGACCCTTACTTCCTGTATTACTAAGACTCATAGTTTTAAGTGACCCCAACTGTATTAGTCTGCTCAGGCTGCCACAACAAAAAAACCATAGATTGGGTGGCTTAACCAACAGACATTTATTTTCTCACAGTTCTGGAGGCTAGAAGTCCATGATTAAGGTGCCAGAAAAATCAGTTTCTAGTAAGCTCACCCTTCCTGACTCATAACCGGCTGTCTGCTCACTATGTCCTCACATGGCATTTCCTCCGTGCATGTGCATGGAGAGACAGAGAGCAAGTTCTTATCAGGATACCAATCCTATCTGATCAGGGCCCCACCTTTATGACCTTATTTAACCGTAATTACATACAGCCACTTTTGGGGTTAAGACTTCAACATATGAATTTGGCCAAGGGTCGGGGGTTGGGGGATGGAGTGGGGGTCATGGGGACACAAACGTTCACTCTATAATACCGATTCAAGTGAAAATGTCTTAAGAGTAATTAACAATAATTAAATGGTTCATATAACTGGAAGATCTGGGCTAGATTCAGGTTTAAATGAAATTGTCAGGACTCTGTCCTTATGTATTTCTCAGTGTTGATTTTCATTCTTAGGCAAGTTCTTTTTAAGAGGTGACAAGCTGGCCATATCAGTTCCTAGTTTATATTCTACCACCTACCTCAATGAAAAGAAAACTTCGCCTTACCACTTGTTTTATTTGGATTCCCAGGATTGTGTCTCTTTCCATTTATTTGGGCCACAGACTCACTCCTAAATCAAATACATTGACAAGGAGGCCAGTTGGTTAACCTGGGTTATGTGGCCAGAGCAAGAGTAGACATGTCCAATAGCTTGAATAGAGAATAGAGGAGGAGAAATTATGCAAAGGAAACCATGTGCAATAAAATTATGCAAAGGAGACCATATGTAATAAAAATAAAAATAAAGACAATAAAATTTTTTTTGAAATGAGCTGGATTTAGAGTCACTTCATGGACAAATCAAATATGAAGGCTTAATTATAGTAATTCATTCTCTAATCAGGTATATTTTAAATCTTGTTTTAGCTACCTTCATGGCTAGACATGGTACCTTCCACCCCTTGCTCAGACCCTACCTCCAGAAAGCCAGCTTTGCTCAATTTCTAAATTTAAAAAGCAATCTATCTTTGCAAACAAATGAGCTGAAATTGAAAGGTTTGAACAATGCCACCTTTTGGAGTATTTCTTCTTCTGCTAGGGATTTAAAAGCACATTATCTTCTTCACTCATGTGAGAGATAAGAGGCTCAGACGTTGGATATTTGCCAGCTAATGTGAAAGATACAACAATTGTTGTGATTGTGCCGATGTGTTTTAGTGAATAGAAGCCAAGGGGGTACACACGTTTTTGTTACATGGGTGGGTAAGAGAGCCACACGAAGGAGTTGCAGTCTAATCTGAGAGACAGTCCTTGCAGCAGAAACGCAAAGCTGTGTAAGTTTTCTGGGCAGAAGAGGCTGGTGCTTAAATCATGAACTCTGAAGTAACTCTCTTACTTATTAGCTTTGTGAACTTGAACAAGTTCCTTAAAATTCTGGACTTTAGTTTCTTCATTTGTAAAAGAAAAATAATAGAATTTACCACAGAGGGCTGTTATGAGAATTAACGAAGTTAATATATATTAAACATTTATAAAAGAATCTGGGTACAGAGTAAATACTGGCCATTATTATTTAGAGAGAGGGGCACATGGCCTTTTTTATAATCTATTTTTTCAATAATTTTGTTCAGCATTCAACTAATGGGGACACTGTGGTCTTGGTGATGACAGAAGAGCTTGCGTAAAACTAAGCCTTGTGCTAATAACAATCATAAACTCTAGAAAAAAACCAAAAAAATAATATTTCAAGTCACTGGAAAGCAATCAAAAGCAGATGCAATTAGAGGGCATTCAACTCTTTAAGAAAGGGCACAGCACTGGTGGAGATTCACATTTCTAAGGCACTGAGACCACGTCCCAAATCCCATCTCTTGGGTGGCCAGAACTGAAGCCAGAGGTTGAAATGTTGTTAGCCCGAGGAGTCAGAGAAATAGTTTAGAACAGCCAGAGTAGCTTGAAATGGAGACAAGAAATACTAGAAAAGAGAGAGACGTGGAAGGAGGAGCTGCAAAATATGGATATTAACGCCTCTCAAATCGTGGGTTGAGCCCTGAACTGCACACGTGTTGGGGAAATAGCCAAGGAGCCCCAGAGGGAAACAACAGAAGACTGAGAGAGCTTAGCGGGAATTTCAACTGCTTCCTGGTGCTCAGAGACAGAGTTTGGAGTTTGAGTCCCATCAAGTTAGAAGACACTGATAAATACCTTGAACTTTTCATTGAAAACCTGTAAAGGCCACCCCTTAGGAATAAATGCTATATATCAGGATTGAGAGATTTGCCCTAAAACTAAGGGCATAACCCAAATAGGCATATCATCATGAAACATAATATCAAATCTCAACATATTCAAGGTGATTCACCAGTAATTTAACTGCCTGCTAGTATCAAGCTCATTGCTCTTCAAAGGACAATTACAATGAGTCATCTACAATGCAACTATACAATCAAAAGCTATTTGACCAGGGCAGGTTGAAAATCACTAGACATAGTCAGGAAAAAATAAGTTAATAGAAACAGACCCAGGCATAATCCTGATATTGGAATTAGTAGACAAATACTTTAAATAAACTAGCATAAATACATAAAGAGTTTACAGGAAAAGATAGATGTAACAGAAAAAGAAATGGAGAATTTCATGAAAAAAATCAGAGACTTTGTCACTGGCAGATCTACAGTATTAGAAATGCTAAAGTTGAGTTCTTCAGACTGCAGGGAAATGATGACAGATGACAACTTAGATTTACTAGAAAGCAAGACGAGTAAAGGGCATTGTTAATCTGTAGGTGAGTATAAAGACTTTTTGTTTTTTAAAAAAATTATCTAAAATCAACTGTTCACACCTGACAATGTACGCTGATGACAATGTACTATGAAATTTATAAGCTAGGTAGAAGTAAACTTTAAGCAATAACAAAAAGATTAGGCAAAGAAGGAGGATCGCTTGAGGTCAGGAGTTCAAGACCAGCCTGAGCAAGAGTGAGACCCTGTCTCTACTAAAAATAGAAAATATTAGCCGGGCATGTTGTGGTGTGCACCTGTAGCCCCAGCTACTCGGGAGGCTTAGGCAGGAGGATCGATCACTTGAGCCCAGGAGATTGAGGTTGCAGTGAGGTAGGCTGACGCCACAGCACTTTAGCCTGGGCAACAGAGCAAAATTCTGTCTAAAAAAAAAAAAAAAAAAAAAAAAAAAAAAAAAAAAAAAAAAAAAAGAATTGAGAAGTCTGTAATTGGAATTATACGGTTAAGAGGTTCTTACGTTATATATCAAGTGGTATAACATTGGTTCAGGGTAAACTATGGTAAGTTAAGAACACATAGCATAATCACTATGGTAACAACTAAAAGACTAGTGCAAAACGGAGTATTTAACAATTCCAGAGATGCTGAGTGTGCCGTGAGCAGGGACGCTGACTAGTTCTTGTACAGACTTCAATGTCATTTCCCTGTTTTCTAATTCTACGGCTAACTTTCACCTCCCGTCATAGTTGGTTCATTTTTACATGAATTCCAACAGCCTGCATCAGCTAACTTGTAAGGAGATTTGCATTCAGAATTCGTTCTGATTTGTATGCGATGAACATAAAGTAATGATTACAGCAGAAGGTATTTTGAATGCTTTGCTCCTGCCAGTGAGATTTACGGTCAGTCATGAAACTGCAGCGGCTGGTACCCAAGGACGTGCTTGTAAACAAGACATTATCTATCAACGAGTACTCATTCGGTAGAAACATTTGAACAGCTAGATGACACAACACCCCAAATGTGTTCCAAATCAGCACCATCTTTGCAGAGCCCGTAGCATTTGTCTGAAGGTTATTCTCAGGTACATTTCACCAGCAAGTTGGCAATAATTGAGGATAAATAGAAAAAAAACAAAAAGAAAAAAAACATGTGCACGGTGACACTCAGATTGATATAGAGGGGTCAGTATATTTTTTCAGTGACTGATTTCAAGGACTTCGAGAAAAGGTCTAAGAGTTACCATGTAAGTGGAGCTGTGGCCCACACAGCAGTAGGAGGAGGTGCTGGTTACAAAACAGACATCTGTGATCTGTGACACAAAACAGTCCTGCAACAGCGTCTGCTTATATTCCAGGGCAGGTCATTTGTTAGACATAAGATAGAGACCACACCACTGGTGAGCCGGGCACCTTGGGCAAATTGCTGAAACTTTGGGAGCCTTGATTTTTTCAGTTAAAATAAGAGGTGGGTCTGCATGTTTGCCAAGAGGTCTCAGATTCTAATTCAGCAACTGAGTCCCACCTTCCTGCCCAGACAACTGGGAGCTTCCTCTTCTAAGTACACCTCTCCGTTTTCCCCAAGCCCTGGTAATTTCAGACTCTGTGTCGTTTATTCACACCGGCAGGACTGGCTACACAATCTGTGAAGTCCAGCACCAAATAAAAATTTCAAATTAGTATTTGTTCAAATACTAATGAAGAGTTTCAAGACGGAGACAGCAGAGCATTAAACCAACCACAGGTCCTTCTAGGTTTGGAACCCTGGGTGACCATCCAGGTGACCACACAGGTGACACACCTGTGAAGCCGGCCCTGCTCCCTGGGCTTTGGATATGAACATTTGGGCAGTGACACAGATTATTCTAAATGACAAACAGGCAAATAGTGTGTATTGGATGTTGGCATATTTATAAACCATGACTGTATATACCTGCCTGCTTATAGTACAACTTTGATATTTAGCATGTTGGAGAAATGATAATAATAATGGTTATTCCTAATCTTTATTGACTGAAATAGTTAATGTAATTACTAGTAATGATATTGATTCTTTATAGTCATATAACTTGTCACCATACACAGAATGCTTTTCACCTAACACAAATCTATTGCTTTCTTAGAATCCTATGAAAAATAGAGTTATTTTCCAGATTAAGAAACTGAGGCATTGAGACAGACAATGATTCGAATCTATTTTTTTAAATTCTCAGTCTAGTTCCTATGATACCATGATGCCTTATTGCATCAGCACTCGGAACTTTTTCAAGCTTACTGGAACCTATAGACACTTCCAGTTAGAAAATTCAAGTTGCTCTAGGTGCAATTCCCAGTAGAAGATTGATTTAACTCTTTTGTAAAAATAGGACTGGTATAGCAGTTAGGAAACTAGGCTCCATGCAACAAACTTTTATGAGTGCCAGCTATACACTAAGCTAACCTTGGCTACAAGGTCCTTTGTGAGTTCTTTTATCTGGTACAGAGGTGAGCTACGTGAATGGCTTTGGTTCCACATCATGTTTCTCACTGCCTGAGCTAAGGTGATGGGTCTTCAGGTATCACAAAGCTCAGGGATTTCTAAACCTCACAGTGAAGTTGCTGTTTCAGAAATGAGATAGCATGGTTCCTAGCTAATATTGAACCTCTTATCTGCCTAATACTATGCTATACCTGCCTTTCATTTCCTGGTGGGGTCTGGGTGGGTAGAGAATAGCCTGGTAAATAAATACATAGGGTCTGGGGTTCAGATTCCAGCTCCGTCACTAACTGTGTGATGTTGGGCAGGTTACTTACCCTCTCTGTAACTCTAAAATATGAGGAAATATTTGTATCTGCTAGAAAGGATTTTTGTGCTTACTGGAAGAAATGTAAACCACATAGTTTGCCCCCTAAAAATTAGATAATTATAATTTATTTTTTTAGAAGGAGATAAAGTGAAGAATTGATAGAAAAACGTTCCAAAATACTTTCATTAGCAGCTTGGTGAGCCTCCCTAGGAATGTGGAATGAACTAGGGTGAGTAACATTTAAAGTGCGCATATAGTGAGATAACAAAAAAATGGAAGGAAAATGTGGAAAACCAAACTTATGGGGGAAATGACAATAATAATGGAACTAACAACAAACAAGCAAACAAATGAAAAACTCCAAAAATACTTGAGATAAACTTCAGAAGAGTAAAATTAGCCAAATCAGATTACACAAAAAAGTATAATCTTCAATTCAATTAATTTATTTACTCAGAACATGCATTGCACTGAAAAGCAATTTAAAGCAAATGCAAAAGGAATTTAGAAATTGTTGGAAGCAAATAAGGTTAAGGTCATTTGTGGCCATGTTCAAATTCAGATGGCTATGGTTTTGCTTCGTGTCAACGCACTCTTGAAATATCTATTTGTAGCATTTTCAAAATAATAAATAACAGGTTTTTTTTTTATTTTTTAATGATTATTATTTCTATTCAGGAATAAGCTGTAAGCTTATAAATAAGGCATAAATTCCTGCTTTTGGGTAGTCTGGCTTAAAAAAGTCAATAAATATTTATTGAATTTAATTGAAACACTTAGAAGCATAGGTAGAGTCTTTTCAAAGGACTTTTAATTTAGCTGCTATAGTTTACCTCTAGCCTCAACTTTTCTGACGTTGCTATGTTACCAAAATAGTGTTTGCAGTTTATCCCGCTCAGACTCACAGAGCAGAGGTCCTCCAAGGTCACTGGCCCCGTGTTTCAGCCACTGCCGTACTTCATCGTCCTCATCCTCAGTGGTTTCAGCCACTGCCTGCACATCCTCGTTGAGGCGTGATTTCCATCTCACAGAGCGATCCCACCAGAAAGCTTTCGATTGAGCCCCTAATTCATTCTCTTTCACATCTAATCCTTGTTCTTCATAATCTGGGAAAGTCAGAATAAGTATTCCACGGAATGTGCTTGCTGTCATTTTCGTGGTTACACCCTGAAGCAGCAGGACACAAGTCTCAACCTACCAGACTTTCCTGTTGATCATTCCTCTTTAAAAATGGTTGCATTCCTTGTCACTCTAACCTTTAACTTGAGGCTCTGTTTTGCCCAAACAGAATACAATAAGTGTAGTCTGATGTGAACAAACTAAAGTGTTATGAATTCTCTTGTTCTAAACACTTTTCTCTAGCAACACTTAAGATCACATTAATATTTTTGACAATCACATCACATGATTGATTCATTCTAAGGTACTTTACGTCTTTGTGCCTTGATTTCTTCACCTGTAGAATTGGGAAGCCAATAATGTGCTTCAAGGCTTTTGTAGAGATTTAGTGAGTAGGTGATTAGAGCAGTGCCTGGTACCTGGCAAACTCTCAATAAATCCTAGCTGCTATTGTCATTATTATTACTATTATTAATGGTCAATTAAAACTCCTAAATCTTAATTGTATTGATGTCCACTTACATTCTCCCTATCCACTCTCATGGGGTTTTTGTTTTTAATTTTCAAGGTAAGTTTGGGGTTTATTAAATACCATCTTGTTAAATTTCCCTTATGCCACCTTATCTGGCTCAAGACCCTCTTATCCAACATAGTCTGTGTTCCTTTAGGCTGCGTGTTAGTGCACATAGATAAGTGTGTCATCTGTGTGCCCCAGGCTGTTAAGTCACTGTTAAAAGTGTCACAGTGGACAGTGCCTCAGACAGTGCCCTGCAGCAGACTACTAGAGACATCTCTCTGTTGACACTGATTTAATAATTAGTGTTCTTTGGGGACAGACGCTCCGCCAGTAAAAAGCTCCCAGAATTTATTACCATTCAGCCTGTATTCAGTGAGAAGATGGATTCTGCATCCAGGAATGCAGTGTTGATGTCCCTGCTTGCAAAGGAGCTCCTGTTCTGCCTGAGTGCTCAGAGATTTCTGTCACCCTGTGATATCTTAGCCAAGCTCTTTCAATACCTGGTAAGTACTTAAAACCATCAAGAGTTCTCTTATTTCACCTGACTATCTCTTTATTAATTGTATTTTTTAATCTCTTAAGCTTTCTTCTTTTTGCCAGACCTCTTAGGCAAATAGAAGAACAGGAGCATTGCTTGTTTGAAAAGCTTCTACAGTGTCACTGAGGATGTTTGGGATCTTGTTTCTGATTCTGGCATGGTGCTAGGGAGGGTGACACGGGTAAAATAGGGAAACTACAATATACCATTACACCTGGGTTGTTCCTCTTTGTCATGGTGAAGGAGGTAACTACATAGGGACTGGGCCAACTGGGAAGGGCTGAGGGTTGAAATCCCGTCAGCTCATTGAGGTGCTAATTATCACTGGGACAACAAATCCGAGGTTGGTGTTGGGAAGAAATTCAATCAGCGAGGTAGAACACACACACAAAGCAGAGCAGATAGAATTGCTGCCATTTTCCTATTTTCCTCGCCAGCAGAATCCTGGTGTGGTCCCTAAATGCCTCCTGTTCGATGTGCATCACCAAGCTGGGCATACTCCCTGTGTCCCCGTGGTCAGTGCCTGACTTAGACACAGGCATGGGGTGCATGGTTTGGGGCAAAGGCCAAAGCAGAAGGATTATGTCATATTCCCAATGCAGGAATTACTACTATTTTTATTTAGAGTGTGGGAATAAGGGGAAACTTCCCCTTCCCCCCCCAAAAGTTTGCTGAAAGATCAACTCACAATAAAATACATTAATAAGAGAAAGAGGTTTATTTACTGTGCATATGGGAAAATCACAAAGTGATTACCCAATATCCCAATGGGGTCCAGAAATTTTTATACCCTCTTTTTAGAGGGCATGTGGATAAGGAATACAAGTAATTCTGTTTAGGGGCAATAAATGGTTGCTAGGGAATATGAATGGATGGGGGAAAGAGATTCACTTGTAAATGATTCTCTTTGCAAATTATATTAACTTGAGAGACAGGTATTATATTTTAAATGATTTGGGCCAGGTCAGGTTGCATTCCTAATCTTCCTTCCTACACTATAGTGAGATAATAGGGAAGGGAAGCCCATTGTTCTTTTTGAAGGGTCCATCTGAGGTCCTTTAATTCAAAATGTTCTTTATACCAAAGAGTTATATTTTGGGGTGAAATTTCCTGAGGTCCTTAAAAAAAAAACAACAGAACATGTGTGTGTGTGTGTGTGTGTGTGTGTGTGTTATTTTAAACTCAACAGTTCTGATAGCAAGATGTTCAAGTATGAATTTTGAGTGCAAGGTATTTTAAAGTTCTCAAATGGAGCATTTCATTATTGATACTGTTTGACTATATCATCTATTTTATAGCTCATATAATTGCTGCTCCATAAAAAGCTTATTTAAAAATGATAGTGAAAAATCCAGCCTTTGCTATCATTAGCATTTCTTTTCATGTGCTCATTCTTGATAGGAAGAAGACAAAAACAACAAAAAGACACTGGAGACAATTGTCTCTTCACTTTTGTTGATAAATCTAGCTGACTTTTAAAGATAACTCTCTAAATTGGATTCTTTTGTTTTTAAATATTTCTGTTCTAAATTGGCAGACATCACAATTATTATCTTTTCAGAGAGAAAGGAAAAAGAATGCTATAGTTACCTTAATTTTAATTTTTTTTCTAAATGAATTTCCTCTTCATTTGCTGTGAAAATTGTATAATACCTACCTAAAATTTGTGATATGGAGTATATATTTTAAGAATGCCCAATGCACCCCTACGACCTATAGGATAAAATAACACTGCAGAGTTTGATGGGCAAACACAACAATAATTTGGCCTTTTCTTTTCTAACTTTCTCTTCCTCTGAAATCCTTTTCAATCCAACCATGTATCCTCCTCCTTGTGTGTTCACTGAGATTCTTGATCTCCCTTTTTTGTGCTGTTTCTAAGAATATTTCACAGTATATGGTTCCATTTCTCCCTTCCACACATATCTAAGTTTTTCCTATTATGGTATTATTATGGTATTTTACTGGTGCTCATTCTTTCTAAAGTTTCTTTTAAACTTTGGTCTAACTGTTAGGTTTCAGTCTGAAACCATGGGTTCTTGGCATGCCCATGGTCGAAGAATGAACAGACATGCCAAAGTTAGGCAAGCATGAAAATGAGGTTTATTGAAGAGAGAAAGGTAGGCTTATAGGGCAAGAGCAAGATGTAGGTTTACAGAGCGTGGTGCATACGCCATGGATGCCGACTGGACCCATTGTTGCAGCAGAGCAGGCAAAAGGAAGAGCCAAGAAGAGAGAGCTTAGCTATGGTCTGCATCCTATTTTATAGTGTCCAGATAGGGACCTCCCTTGTGGTTCAAAGGTCACCATGGAACCACTTTGATTAGACAGTTGGGAGTCACATGACCTGAGCCTTAACTACACCTATGGGTTCTAGGTCACTTTCCAGACTTTATGGTATGCATTCTTTTGCAGCTGGCACGCCAAGTTCTGATTGGCAGATTCGTAGACTATTCCCTTCTTCCCCAGGTATGGAGAATTAGGGTTGGGCAGGACCAAGATGGGGGCAACATCACCTACTTTCATCCCTAGGAGACCTGGAATCCCTCACTATCTACCTAACACAACCATCTGGGAAAGTCCTGTGATATTTTCTGATTCTGTGTATCTGAACAAATTAATTTCTTACCTGGTACTGGAAACAGCAGCATCAACCTCTAATAGAATCATGCTCTGGGCAAAGTAAAGATTTCTTTTCGTAAAGTTTCCTGCTTTCTGACTCTGATTGTAGCCCATAGAAACTGCTTTTGTGGAGTGCAATCAAAGCGGTACAGTGTTTCCATGTCTGATTCTCAACTTTCTCAGCATGGTGCTTCAAGCAAAGCCCCAAGCTGAAAATTAGGTTTTGTTTTGGGACTGTTAAGAAATGTTGGGAAAGTCCTCAACCTATTTATGAAGAAGAGTTGTTGCTCGTATTTTTCTTTGGCTACCCTCCAGCAGACCTCAAGGTGGCTAGCAAGTCCTTTAACTCCCACTGAACATATGAAGCCGATGCCCTTGGGAATAATCTGCATCTTTGACCTATAATCTCTGTATATTATAGGTGTTAGGTTAAAACCAACTCAGAAGCATGAGTAGTGTTTTCTCACCATCCTTCCTCCAGGTTAAGTTATTATATGAGTAGGCGTTGTGGCTGAGTGTGTCCTGGGAACATGGCAACGTAGGCCTCCCCGCTGTATGTTTTGCTGCAAATTTTCTGGGTTTTTTGTCTTGACTATGAAGGGCAGTGGTTGGGGGGCAGGGTACAAAAAGCAAAGGATTTTCGGATCACACCTAAAAGTAGCTAATCTAAACCCAAATAACCACTTTTCTCTCAGACTCATTAACCATGCTTTCTGTAGGCTTTGAAATAAAAACTTTTGGCTATTCAATTCCTAAACCATGTTTATATACATTATGATATTTGATATTCATAATAATGCCGTGAGCTGAATAAGGCAAGCATCTTTATTTGTATAGGAAAGGAAAGGAAGATGCAAGTAATCAAAGTATCAAGATTCACCAGAAAAAATGAGCCAGAGTAGGGGCCAGAGGATGGAGTTCACAGAGTATGGGTCAAGTCCTAGAACTTCACCTTAGGAAAGAGTGACTTTGGCAAGTGACATAAAACCTCTGGGCCTCGGTGTATGCATCTGAAAAACTGGGATAAGAATATTCATCATGTATGATTTATTACAGGAAAAATTATTTGGAAACTGTATTTAATATACAAAATGGTCTAATAATGTCTCAGGAAAAAATTCGCAATAGCTGATCTATGTTTCCTTTCTAGGACCAAACAGGTATGCCAAGAAAATTCCTTGGCTCCCTCTTATTGCAAAAATATAAGAGTAAGAAGTCCTGATTGCTGCAATGTATCCTTAAAACCGTTTGCGTTTGTGTTCTTTAAGGGGGTATAGCAATTCTGAGAAAAACAATAGCGCAGTTACTGGTGCATTCTCTCTGAACTTTGAAAATAAAATTTCCTTCCTTGCTGCCTTTGTCCTTTTCCACTTGACAGAAATAGATGACTCATGTCTCCAGGTCTGAAGATGGCAATGATTTAAAGTTTTCAAAGTCACCAGCAAATTAACTTGACTTCTCAAAGTCAAGGCTGCGTTTAGACTCACAATCAGGTCGGCTTTGTCCTCGGGCTGTCAGTTCCAAACTTGGATAATTCTTTCTAACGCGAGTCCAATTTGCTGTCTACATAGCGTTAAACGGTGGTACCTTAATTTCAGTGAGCAAGTTTAAAAAAGGTCCAAAGTCCAATCGCCATATACTGTTCTTTTCCCTCTTATTCCTATTAGGTATTGGATTCTACGATGCTCTTTTTTTTTCCTGAGTGACTATAATTATTTCAAATCTTGAACATAATCCCTTTTTTTATTTTACCATCTTAATATTTTTAATTTTACATTTTCCTCATCCAAGTGAGTGTGTTCATTCATCCAAAAGCACAATTGATGCCAGGAAAAACTGGAATTTAGATTGCTATGCTTTATTTATTTATTTTCCTAAACTTGGCAGAATCAGAAAACAGAAGACAAAAACAAGTACCTTGAAAACACAAAAGTGATTGCATAAACAATAGGAATAATGAAAAACAGCTTCTGGTGCGTGATAATTTCTGGTAGAGAAACCCTGTGTTGCTAAGGACTTGTCTGAGCATAATCGTCGCACTTAGCCTTTCTATCTCACAACTTTCCATTTATTAAATTGTGAAATTAATGCTCTTCTTTCTGGGTTGTTAAGTGGGATATTTCAAAAAGAGCCCAGACACTAGTTCTACACAATATCAAAGCATCCCATTGAAACATGGTCAGTCCACTTCTTTGTCTACAGGATGGTTTAGCTTTAACTGATTTGATTTGTTTTAATTTTGTTTTTTTTAACCTATTGAACTGAGTGATTAATAAAACATTGCAAAGTTGTTTAAAATAACTAATCATCCGACAAACGTGTAGAGAAAACTGAAATTCTTTCCATTTCATGGATTTATGTTGCTCATGGATAGAGAACAAAATTAAGTCATTTCTCAAAATACTCCAAGTATTCCCACGCACAGTTCAATGGCAGGTAATATTTCATCATAAAGTGATTTAAAATCCCCTAAGACTCAATTACCACTTTAAAAACCAACTCCAGAAAAGTTTTGAATCATGTTATAATTATAGATTTACATTCATATTTAAACTTTCTGACATTTTACTTCATGACACCATAGGTCATATTAGTGCTCTATGAATGAGTTCATTGAATAAATAGATGTATAAATAAAAGAACATTTATAGGAGTTAAAAGAAGTGGGTTGTTTACATGACTAAGATGAAGTGGCTATGCCTCAGTTGCCTTTTGGCACAGTGGGAACAATGTCTGCCTTATGGGATTATGGTGAGAAATGAGGAAAAACTTTGGAGACTACTAATAACTTGATTTAAATGTAATGTGATATATTTTTTTTAGTATGGTAGCATTTGGTTTTTCCAACATTATGAGAAAATGACAGAATTGATGAATGAAATTTCAAAGCATTCACCTATTTAAGTAGTATTTAAAAATAACTCATTTGACAGAAACATTTCTAAAATATGGTGTGTGTTTTTTTCCTTTATTAACTAGAACATAATGAACATAACTTAACCTTACTTTAATGACTCATGGTTATTATTATAAAGTGTGTGGCAAAGCAATAATTTTTTCTTGATGGTTAAAGTTTGTAGGACTGATGGCTCCTATACTAAATCATTACATGGCCCCAGAGTTCTTTACTTCTCTGATTAGACTATTCCTATTGCCAGTCACTTCTCACTATCCTAAAAAGATGACATTATTGCTTCTGACATTGAGTCCTCTATAGGCTGGGATGAAACAGAGTTTAAAGGAGAAAATAGAAATCTAAGCCTGTTAAGGTTAATAGTATCGGTTCACCTAAAATGCAAAGTAAATAATTTTTACCCCTGGAACTGCAGTGATTCACTGTCTATGCTACAAAAGTAGAGTGAAGGCCGGGCATGGTGGCTCACGCCTGTAATCCTAGCACTCTGGGAGGCCGA
>VBSM01002153.1:44362681-44373672 GCA_008086735.1 Cheirogaleus medius | reverse complement strand
AATATACATAACCTTAACATTTGTACTCCCATAATATGCTGAAATAAAAAAAAAGAAAAAAAGAGAAATCTTTGGTACCAACATCTGGAAGGGAGGAGAAGGAAACAGGAGTGAGGACAGGGAGAGACTGAGCTGCAATGCAGACCCAGTGACAGAGACCCCACGGGAAACTCCAGAATCACAGTGGTCCTTCAGAGTTCGGCCAGGTTGGGCCAAGACAGGCAGGTTTTTATGCACTCATGTTGACCGTGTCAGTAGGTTGTGAGCCACCCAGGAAGGGGTGTGACCTTTCACGAGGCAGTTCTCTGCAGTTGAGTAGATCTGCGACAGGGTTGACAGCCAGAGGCTGTCTCCTGACTGCTGTCTCAGACCTGTCCTTTGACGAAAGAACCAACCTTCCTTCCTTCCTTCCTTCCTTCCTTCCTTCCTTCCTTCCTTCCTTCCTTCCTTCCTTCCTTCCGTCCTTCCTTCCTTTTTTCCTTTTTCCTTTTCTTTTTTATCATTTCCCTATCTATGTATTTCTCTGCCTATCTCAAGTATGTCTGTGTGTAAATTTAGGAACTCGAATAGTGCAGACCCTAGCACAGTGTCCAGCACCGGAAATGATTGCAGGACTTGCTGTGACTGATGTCTGGCTAAGAATCATAATCCCTGTGGAGGCTGCTGTGATTTTATTCAGTCCTATAGAAAGGACTAAGAAGTAATTGAGGCTTACAGAGAAGAAGAGAGAACCCAAAAGAAGGTTTTCTGATGCTCAGCCTATGATCTATATGGCCTTTTCTAAAAATTAGTATCTAAATGTTAGATTTGAAGAATCACTCCACTTGAAACCTGATGCTCAGTTGCAAAATTCAGTTTCTTCGTGTATTTTTTTTTCCACTTAAAAAAAAAACAAATTCTACTGGAAATCTCATTTTGAGACTGGGGAAATAATTTTACTTTATACTTATTTTTGAAAACCTCATTTTAAAGGTGCTTATTTAGAATTAGCTTTCCTAGTTAACTGGGCAGCCCAGGTCATTTGCAGTTTTTCTTCAAGCCAGCATAAATTTTGGACAATGTGCTTCTCAGGGCTTTCTTACAGTTCTCAAATCTCTTGGCTTTTCATTGGTTTCTAAAAAAGACAAGAAAAAAAAAAAAAAATACCCTATTTCTTTTTTCCTGCTGCCAAATTAATCTATGCACGTCTCCATTTTTATTTTTTGAAGACACATAATCAAAATGATTGTATTGCAATATCGACTCACTGAAAGTATTTATTTTTTTCTCATTACTAAACATTAAATTTGCCTTTTTGCAGTTTATCTTGAGAGTAGTGGGTTTGTGATAGATATTTTTATGGCTTTTATTCTGATTTTCTTTTTTGTGTCTAGTCTATACTTTTTTCTTTTTAAAAAAACATGGATGTCTGGACGATACATATATTTTTTGTTTTGAGTTCCTGTCATTGTTGACTACATCTTCCCTGGGCATGGTCATTCATCAGACGGCCTCCGGTCCTATCTCTGCTGTTACTGACAGTGAAAGCCAGCCAGCCAGTGACCTCGAATTGTCTGTCATTTTCTCCTCTTTGCCCTTGTCATCCAGTATGTTTCCCAGCTCTGCCAACTCTACGTCTCTGTGAGTTTTCAGATTTTAGCACCTGCAATCACTGCCCAAGGCTAGGTTCTAATTATCTCGCACCTGAAATATTAGCATGGCCTCTGGCCAGTTTCCCTGACATTCTGCGAGACACCCCACACTCAGCAGCAAATTCATTTTCAAAAATGTTCTAATCACTTCGCCTTCTCTGAGTGCTGTCTTGGCTCTCACTGGCCTTTTCTTTCATTTCAAAGCCCCCTGACCTTGGACTTGAGGGTCCTCCTCCAGCTGCTGCTAGCCTATTAGCACTTTGTTCTCCTGGGCTCACCCTTCCTCATCCCCCAGGGCCACACCAGCCTCCTAGGAAGCCAAACAAGTTTTCCCTGGAGGTCTGTATGGTTGCCTTTGTCTCTGCTTGAGATTCTTCTCTCCTGTTTCTCTTTGGGGCTTTCTGTCTCCTGGCACTTAGGACTCTGCTCAAAGACCATAGTCACAGCCCAGACTTCTCCAGCCACCAGCCCCCACTACCCTCTGCCTCCTTCCGCTCCTTTATTTTTATTCATGGCACTGATCAGTATCTGACAGTGCTTCCTATGCATATTATTACTACTTGTTCTTTCTCTAATTTCTTCCGCACTAGAATGTCAGCACAAAAGCAGGACCTGTGTCTGTTTCCTTACAGGGCTGTCTGTGGCTGGGCACAGAGAGAGCGTAGGATCTACCCTATCTGTGTAATTACACATTTATATCATGCACATGAGAGCACTTTACAGAACTTAAAATACACACAGATAAGAGCATTCGTTCTTTATTTTGTGCCCTGGAACACTTCCCACCCTCTCCACTTCCAAACCCTGCTTCTTCCTTCCTTCCAAACTCAGCTTAAGGCTGGGCTTCTCCATGAGAACTTTCCATGACTGTATTTGAAGAGATCAATGAACAGCACCTGCTGCTCTGCCCAGATTCTGGACAAATTAAGAAATAGAACTAAGTGGTAAGGCCAAGGAGATCACGTTACAACCATTATTACTGATAAAGGCTACCCTGAAGGATGTGGTTTAGATTTGCGGGCAAATGTGCTGAACACCCAAGGCAGATAGATTTACCCGTCCTGACACAGGCAGCTCCAGACTGGGGAAGATCTCCCCAGGGGAGCAGTGCAGAATATTCCCATTAATGCATTTTCCTTTTCTGCCCTTCATAAATCTGACCACTTTTGTTTTGCAAATCATCTGAGCTCATAGGTATAATTTGAATAACTCTCTTTTTTGCCAAATTTTCAGCACCTCTTTATATACATTATAATATGATGCTTCATAGTAAACACTCAGCGATCATTATTAATTTTCATGTAGATTGAACAGAATTGCACCCAGCTTGAAGGCAGTGCCCTTGGTGGTACAGCACGTGCACGAAGGAACGCTGTGCCCTCCCTGCGGCTGTCAGCACTCCTGATGCAACCCTGCTTCATTCTGCTACTCTTGGTCATGACAGATGCATGTCATCTCTATCTTACCAAATAAACAACATCCATCTGTGGGTTTACGTGCAAATCCGCAATGACTATTCATGATCAGTCGATGTTTATTCTGAGTGACCTTTCATGGGAAATCTATTATCTATATTATCCCAAATTCCAATTATACAATTCATAGATTTTTTTTTTATTAATAAAAATATGCACTGAGTTGCAGTCCAGGCATATTCAGTAGGTGATCTGATCAGCAAATATCAGTAAGGGAATAAGCATTAAGACTTTCATATCCGTCAGGGTAGTTTAACAGATGGTAACCTCCGAATCTCAGGGGCTTAAAGCAAAGTTTTCTTCCTCACTTGTGGCACATGGCTGACTCAGGCATGTGAGGGCACCACTCCTTGAGGTCCTCAGCCCCTGGATCCCTGCTGGCCTCTGGGAGGACGAAGAGAGTGTTCCCACACTAGCACATACGTGTTAATAAAGTGCGTGGCAGAAGTGGCACAACTCATTGGCCAGATCTAGCCACATGGCTCCACTGAACATAGGGGTTCAAGCCGCATTCTCCTACCATTTTACCACATAGCAGAGAGCCAAAAATACTTGATAAGGAGTATGAGTGACTATTGCTGGCTCCACTGACTCAGCAAGACCAAAGCATGTTCTGTTATGGCCAAATCACCTGGGTTGTCCAACAGGATTAAGGAAGGAGTTGCATTCAGCAACAAAAGAAATAGCAATTGCTATTGATGAAGTTCTCAATATTTTTTAATAACTTGAAAGGGCCTTAACTAGGGTACCACTGCTCTTTCTTCAATGAATAATAAAATTTTCAATAGTGATGCAAAAAAAAAATTTTCCTGGGACCTGTATTTTCCTGTTTTTAAATAATACACATGGTATGCTATCATGATATGGTGCTTAGTAGATACTTTTTAACTCAGAGGGTTTTTTTTTTTTGTTCCAGAGTTAGAGTTAAAAGTATCATAATGCTTTCACCAAACATGCATGGCACTAGTATTCAGCTCTTCATTTCCCTTTCTTCTCAGTACTTTGGCTTATCCAAAAGTTTATTTTTCTTGGCTTTCATTAAACTAGAGTTATTGGCTTGTTTTTGTTTTTATTTTTGTTTTTCATTAAGTCACTCATTGAAATTGATGAGAATGATGTTTATAGGGCCAAGCATCAGGTTATAAATAAGAAACAAGTACTTAGAATGTTCTGGAATAGCTTTGGTGATGAAGTGAATATACTGTTGGCATAGTTTGCCAAGGTGGCTCCGTCCACAGCCGAGGAGAGAGGAAACATTTTTAGAGTTGGCACATGGCACCATGGAGTTGGAGTTCCAATCACAATACCTGCAGATGCCCACATGAAAATTCATTTCTCCCTCTGTGATCAAATTCTTTAACATCAATTGAAGAGGAATTCTACTTGCTATTTTCCTGGTCCTTCTAATGAAGGCTTCATATTATAGTGCATCTTCTCCCTGGACTAGCAAGACCATGGAAATGGAGTCATCTCACTGGATGTAACCCAAGTGTTTTGCAGCCTGGAGTCCACACCCGAAAGGGTTCCTAGTCCATCCCGTCAGTTCACTTCCATCTGCAGTGTCATTGGCAGAGTTGGGTGTTTCTTCTCTGTGGGTTGTTTACCATCTCTTCTTCAGCCCTCAGTCCCTACATACCAGTGACACCCCTTCCGTTTCCTTCTGATGGAGTCCCCTCATACGGCTTGGCAGAGCCTAAAGCACATCAACTTTCTTTGCTCTGACACTCTGAGGGCATAGGTTGCTGCCCTCTCCTCAGGCCACCATCAAAGCTTCTCAGCCACTGTCTCTCTTCCCATGGATTGTGACAGTGCGAATCAGACATCGGTCTCTGTGATGGTTGATTTTAACTGTCAACTTGACTGGCTTGAGGGACGCCTAAATGGCTGGTGAAGCATTGTTTCTGCGAGGGTGTTTCCAGAGGAGACAGGCATGTGAGTTGGTGGCTTGAGTGGGGAAGATCCTCTCTAAATGTGAGCAGGCACCACCCAATCAGCTAGGGACCAGGTGGAAGAAGAACAGACTCTCGCTCTTGCTTTCTCTCCCCTTTGGAGCCAGGATGCCCTTTTTCTCCTGCCCTTGGTTGTCAGAACTACAAGTTTCCAGCTGTTGGACTGTAGGACTTGCACCAGTGGGCCCTGGGCTCTTGTGCCTTCTGTCTTAGGCTGAGAGTTACACCGTTAGTGTGCTTTGTTCTGAGGCCTTCAGACTTGGACTGAGCCATGTTACCAGCTTCCCTGGGTCTCCAGCTTGCAGATGGTATGTCATGGGACTTCTCAGCCTCCATAATCATGTGAGCCAATTCCCCCAAAAGTTTCCTCTCATATATCTATATTCATATCTATAATATATCCTATTGGTTTTGTCTCTGTGGGGAAGCCTAATATAGTTTCCAAGCCCCAGGAGATACATACCAAGATTTCCAGGCTGGGCATGGCAGCTCACGCCTGTAATCCTAGCACTCTGGGAGGCCGAGGTAGGCGGATCTCTCAAGGTCAGGAGTTCAAACCAAGATTTCCAAACACTTTCACTAGGATTAAGGTGAGAGGCAAACTCCCCAACACTCCTTATATACACGACTTATTAAAATGAACTCTATTTTAATTTCCAAGCCAACCATTTGAACCCTCAATATGAATATCAGTTTTATATCCTCCATATGAGTCATAAATTGTTTTTTACTCGTCATCTTGTATGCAAATCCTGGTTGGTAAGGACTTGGGTCTTCAGGCAAAACTGAAACTGAAATAATTCCATTTTCATATTTTTACCATACAAACATTTCTTCTCAAATGTCTCTGCAAGTTAACATAGAGCGAAAACATACATCTCTATAAGTGGATTAAATATTTCAGCAAATGTAATTTTGTTAGTCACTGTGGTTGTTTATATTCTTAAACCAGTTGAAACCATTTCATTATCTCTCTTCATTGTATGGTCCACATTATCTTTTCTTTGGTCATATATGTTGATATGGAATTCAAGAACAAGGAAGGGCAGCCTCTCTTTAACTCATGAGCATTGTACCCTTGGTCTGTTTGTGCCCCATCTGCGGGGGGCAGGGGTAGGGTGGTTCAGAAGAAATATCTATTTTTCCATCCTTCAATGTCGGTCTCCACTGAGCATGTAGCAGATGTCCCCACCAGCCTCTTTATTCATCCCCCCAAACATTTATTGCCACTGCACTATGGGTATGGGGTGTGGTTAACCAAGCGTTAACTAACAGCTACCCCTGGTTTATAGGATATGATCCAGCCACTTACTGTACAAAGGGAAAGGGGTCATTTGTGTGTAGAACTTACAAGTTGCTCTAGAAAACAGGGTCATGTCTGCATAACATGACGGGGGGTGGGGGGGATGCCACAACAAAACAGCAAGTCATGGAGTAACTTTAGTAAAAAAGAAAATGCTCACATTTTCTACTTATGAAGTTAGTTGGCTATATTTTCCACTTTCCATTTGGTTGATTGCTGTGTGTATATGTAACACTTGAGAAATATTTTCTGCTTTGATCTCAGTTAGAAGCACAGATATTTGTGCTAGATGGAACACTGAAGATCATCCAATCCAGTAATGTCCTGTAAGAGTGTGAAGGTCTTTTAGAATGTCAAAATAGTTGTAATTGTACTTTCTGTATGTGTTCTTTAAGTAAACACATAGTGACAAAAACTATTATAAATTCAACAATGCTTTTAAATGACACTGATTTTCTTAGGCATAAAAACATACATGTATGTGAAACTGTTATGATGTTTGTTTTATATGTATTGTGCATATACACATATATATGACAATGTGTTCAGTCTTTGCACAAGCTTAGAATGTATATGGACTTTCATATCTTTGCAATAACTCCAGTCTTGACATAACTGGTTGGGAACCATCAGCCTTATCTGTCTCTATCATTTTGTGAATGAAGAAAACATCAGGTGAAGTGACTTGCCCTAGGTCATACCATAATGGAAGGGCTATTTGTCAGTTAGCGTTATGATTGTTATTTATATTTTAACTAATTCTTTCTTAAGCCTATTTTAGGTCAAGCACTGGGGCACTGAGCTAAGTACTAGGAACAAGGTATTAAGACCTGACCCATCAGAAATTAAGAAAGACCTACATAGGGAAAAAAAAGGGTTCCTAACTTATATTGGCCATAATTTCAGTACAATCAATTCATTGGCTATCTGGCTAAATAGAAGTGAAGTCAATAGAAAATGTGAAACAGCCACACAGTCTATGTAAAGTTATCCTGTCACCAGGAACATAGATACAGTGAGAGCCTGTGATGCTTAACATGCTTCCTAGAAAAATAGGCATCACTCAATAAATATTTGTAGAATGAACAAAAATTGATAATGAGAAGGATGCAAAGTGAGAAAATAACATATTTTTGAGTTCTACTATGGAATTATGCTGATTCTTATATATATAACACATATATAGCTTAATCTAGATGGGATTATTAGCCTGCCCCCCAAAAAAGTAGGGGAGGGCAGTCAAAATTCTGTTACCTTGTGAATTGCTTCAGAAAATGATTTACAATGTGCTTTCGTGGCAGCCTGCATTAGAAATTACATGTTGAAACTGTGTGATTTACTGGAAGTAGCGGTGTGATTACTTGAATCATTTGTGTCTGTCATTATCAAACCCCTTTCTATTTTTCCTTAGTTATAAAACATGGAGAAGAAAAAATGTGCTGTATTTTGTAGACAGTAGAAGACAAAGACAAAGAAAGAAAGGCAGTGTGAGTTACCTGAGTTAATATAGCAAGTATCTTCATCCAAAACTGAAAAAATAATCTTACTTTTAGGTGAACACTTTAGGTTAAGGTTTGCTAATCACAGCAAACTGCACTGATGGTCAAACCTTATAACACACTGAAATTAATTTACATTATGCAGTTTGGGTGGATAATGAATAATCACATTGGACACAAATGAGTGTGGGAGGAAAATAACTGGGAACATTGAATTTCTTCACATTATTCATTGCCTCCCCCAATTTTTATAATAATCTCTGGACCTTTCTCTGACTAGTCAGTGGGTAATTTCTTTCTGGACGATGCCCTTGATGAAAAATAGAATCTTGTGTGTGGATGTGTTATTAGTTCCATGTGGCAGGCTGGAGGTGGTTATTATAAACACCAGGGATGCTTCAAATATGAAAAAAAATGTACAACCAGAGTGGCAAAATCGAACTGTCGGTAAGGCAAAGGAAAAAGAGCATTGCTATGGTCTGAGTGTTAAAAGCCATGTGTTGAAATCCTCACCTCTAATGCAAGGGGTGTTAGTAGGCAGGGCCTTTGGAGGTGATTAGGTCATGAAGGTGGAACCCTCACGAAAGGGATTAAGGCCCACACAACAAGAGGGCAAAGTCCATGAGCCAGGAAGTGGGTCTTCACTAGACACCAAATCTACTGGCACCTTGACCTTGGACTACCCAGCCTCCAGAAGTATAAGCAACACATTTCTGTTGTTTATAAGCCACCCAAGCTATGACATTTTGTTATAGCAGCCTTAATGGACTAAGACAAAAATGATTTTCCTATGGAAATGCAATGAGTGACCTCAGGGCAAAAGAAGAGAATTTCTTATTTTCTTACTTTGCCATATAGTGTAGACTGGGAATTGTGTCCTGAAATCATTTATGATCAGAGGTCAGCTCCTATAATAGCATCAGGTTTTCCAGATGTTTCTTTTGATGCTGACGTTTTATTGAGCAAGGATAAGGAAGTAATTGTGTTCCTATTCTACTCCTACCTCAGTGGCTTCTGGAAGTGCTTCACCTTAAAGCACAGAATCATCCTTCAGTATCTGCAGGGGATTGGTTCCAGAACGCTCCTTGGAGACCAAAACTCAAGGGTGCTCAAGTCCCTAATATAAAATGGTGCAATATTTGCATATATAATAACATACACACATCCTCCAGGATACTTCAAATCATCTCTAGATTACTTATAATACCTAATGCAATATAAATCCTATGTACATAATGGTTATAACTCTGTTGTTTTTTAAATTTGTATTTTTTTAAATCATTGTATTGTTATTGTTTTCCAAGTATTTTTGATCCTTGGTTAGTTGAATTCAAGATGAATAACTGTGGATACGAAAGGAGGGCTGACTGTATTTGTTTTTCCTTCCTGAACTTTCCTCAGCGACCACCCCCACCCTCCCCAGAGCCAAGCTGTGGTTACCTCTTCACTTTGGCTTCAGCCGACAGATCAAAACGGTTTATCTTTTCCAAACTTTAAGATTCAAGTGCTGCTGCTTTTCCCCTGAAAGAAAAACTTAAGTGAGAAAGATCTTATAACTTGTATCTCCCTCAAAATGGAAAAGAGATATCAGGAAATATGCAAGATAGCAGAATACCCCAGGAAAACACGAGCTTCGCTATACAATCACCGTCAGTGCTGTTCATTAAATTGGACTTAAGATCATGGCATCATAGAATATTTAAATGGCAGAAGACCTTGAAGGCTATCTGATCCAAACTTGATCTAAAACTGGAAATCTCTTGTCAAAAGCTTGAATACTTCCAGTGGTGGTCAGGACACTTTCTCTCATGTCACCTCCGAGGCTTTTTATGGAACTCTTACTGGTCTAAGTCTCTACCTTCAAATTCTGCCATTTATAACTGACACCCAAGCCAGAGGTGGGAAAGCAGGAACAGCGAGGAAGGAAGAAGGATCTTTCTTTCTTTCTTTCTTTCTTTCTTTCTTTCTTTCTTTCTTTCTTTCTTTCTTTCTTTCCTCTCTCTCTCTCTCTCTCACACACACACACACACACACACTCCTGCCCTGCCAACACCTCCTGACTCACTTCAGCCAGCCCTTTGAGAGGTTAAGATTTTAAGGAAGAAAAGGTCCCTGCTGTGCTCCTGCGGCTGCATGGAGGGGGAGGGCTGCGTGCCCAGCACGTGCCTGTGGGATTGGCGGGCTGTCAGCTCTGCGCTGCAGGCTTCTTGCTGCCACGAGGGACAGCAGATTTCAAACCCCAAGTTTAGCATCCTCCGCGGGTATCTCGCAAATACAGCCAGATAAACAGCACTTATCAAGGCGGGTCCGGCGCAGCATGTGGGCTGAGATGATTAGGCGTCTGCTGAGGAGCGCGGCTCTCTGAAAGCAGTGGCCCAGCAAGTCAACACCCTGCTTCAGTGCTGCCCAGTGAAACACTGCATCTGTGGCTTCCCAAGGAAGGTAGGGTTTGTATGTAGGTTCACAAAGCTCCCTCGGAGATTTAACCTCTGAGTAAGTCATAGTAGTCTACAAATTCTTACCTATCAGGCTTTTTGCCAGACTTCGCTGTCAGGCTATGAGACTGATAGTAGTGGGTCCTGCCTGCCATACGTGTGTGTGTGTGCGCACACACGTGCAAGTGATGGATATGTTTGCAGGAAAGGTTTGGTATAGGGGCCAGAGAAATAAACAGCATATGCACCAGCAAGCACGTGCATGTCAATTTGGACGAGAATTTGATTTTTTTTAACAGTAAGCACTGTCGTCCAGCTTCCAGAAGTAATCAGTTTAAAAAATGTTTTATTTTTCTATTTGTTGTAAGAACGAACTTGGAAATCTATCAAAATCTGTATATTATTCATAGTCCATTCAGACCACTATAATGAAATACCATAGACTGAGTGGCTTGTTAACAACAGAAATTTATTTCTCACAGTTCTGGAGGCTGGGAAGTCCACGATCAAGGTCCTGGCAGACTGAGTGACCAGTGAAGGTTCATTTCCTGGTTAATAGATGGTGCCTTCTCGTTGTGTTCTCACAGGGCCAAAGGGACAAACAAGTTCCCTCAGACCTCTTTTATAAGGGCACTAATCCCATTTATTGTTCCGGCAAGTGTTAACAGCTCCTGGTAGTGTTAAACAGCTCTTAAGTAT
>VBSM01002153.1:44324556-44360214 GCA_008086735.1 Cheirogaleus medius | reverse complement strand
ATATGTAACCCTAACAATATTTGTACCCCCATAATATGATGAAATAAAAGAAAAGAAAAGAAACATAGGTACTAGACTTGGGGGGAATAACAAGGGACTAGGATAAGGAAAAACTTTCTAAAGAAATGATGCCTGAGCACTCATTTAAACTAGTTGAAGTCCTCTGTCATAGTTTGGTTTAAATTAGTCTTTGGTACAGCAAATTATCACAAGATCACCTTGTCCAGACCTAGACTTGGAATCAACTTGTTCTCTTTCTGGTGGGGAATGTCACTGTGTCAATGTTTCTAAGCCTTTCCTGTAGAAAGAACCATGGGGGAGGGGTGGGTTATGTATATATTCTCTAATTCACATGATTTTTTTTCCAGTTCAAATTTAATATCACAAAAAAATGAACAAGAGAAAATTAATATTATGTGTGTTCTTTTCTTGATTTTTTTTTTAATGTTTATATCTCCTTTTCCTTAGAGCAAACACCATGGGGGCTAATATACACAGATCTCCCTAGTTCTCCACTGTATTACATGTATTAGTCTCAAAATCAGAATACCAATATTACTACTAACAATAAACACATTAATAAAATTTAAGATATGTTTTCAGACTTTGTTTTTTTTGCCATTAGATTTATATGTCCCACCAAAACTGGCAAAGGAGCTATGTTCAAAAGTTATTTGGGAAATAATTTTTTTTCCTGTGCTTATATATCAATCTGATGTATTATTAATTTTATTTATTTCTGTTTATATTTAATTCTATGTAAAATGTTTTTCTTTTTCTTTTTTATGTATTGCTATCATAGCTATATTTTCTATTCTTTATCAGTGTAAATAAACCATGTTTTAGTTTTATTATACTTTTTAGAATGAATTATATTTTATAATACGATGTATTACAAATACAGCATTTCACTATTTTTTGGAACTTTTTTTCTAGAAAATTCATTCTAGTAAGTTGACTTTAACAATAAAACCCATTTTTTTAAAATTTTGAGATTGTTTGCTTGTATTCCGTGAAATTTTGTGCTAATATAACCCCCTCCAAAAATGGAAGTACCTCCTAGCCCAAATATGCGCCATGTGCTCTCATGGTGTCTTGCACTTGTGACAATTATATTTAATTATTTCATCGTGTGACTAGCTTTTCCTTTGATTAAACAAACATTGGTGGGAAGTTTGCCCTTTGCCAGGTGTGGTGGTTTTTGTTAAAAGCTGGTAGACTGTACACTCTATGGGGACAACGGTCTTGTCTTTCACATCCATCCTTGTACTCCCTCCCACTCGTAACAGACCTGGCCCCCTGTAGGTGCTCCATAAATAATTATTGAGCAGATACATGCATAGATAATAGTTCTCTGGGCTCCACTTTATATTTGTAAATGGGGAAATCATTCAATCAACTCCTCATGACATTTTAACAAAATTGTTTTACATTTCCACCTAAAAAAAAAAAAATGGACCTTCCCCCAACCCCATTCCTTTACCTTTTAATTATCTCTGTGAATGACACATGAGAGCAAGTATAAAATTGTCCTCCAGCTTTCAGAGAGGATTAAATTGTGCTCATGGGAGCTTCTTATTAATGACAAAGTGATCAGAATCCCTGGCTCACGCATCCTCGCTGTCGTTTGTGAGACATACCACAGTAGACTCCATCCTTCTTTCTTTTTATTAAGTCCAGTCCGTCACATTTTCCAGTTAGGATGGATGATAATGCCACATTTGGTTTGCTGTACTTTTAAACATCATCTCTTCTTAACGGGATATGTAACGTGACTCAAGTAATGAAGCAGACCATTAACAAAATGTCTTTCATTCTCTGCTTGGCTAATAAATATTTCCCTTGCATTTTATTCTGGGGCAGCTAGCAAAGGGAGCCAAAGTGAGTTTTTTCCCCCTTTTCTTTTTTTATTCAATGAAGTAACATTAGGTATTATGCATGATCAGCACCAGCTTATATATTTGTAATGCTTGGATTTGAAAGAGTAAAAAAGAAAAAGAAAAGCGAAGGCCATGATGTTGTGAGGAAAAATTCTGGTAAATTCATGGCAATTTAGGTGTTTTTTATTTTTGCTTTTTAAATACTTTTCTACTTTGCCCCCAACTCCCAGACATATATCTAAAAACAAAACACAAAAAAACAAAAACAACAACAAAAATGTCTCTTCCTCACACCCACCAACTTTTACCAATCTTCTAGAATAGTAGTTCTCACGGTGTGCTTTGCAGACTAGCAACACCAACCAGTGTAGCCTGGAAAATTGTTAAAAATGCAACTTTTCAGGCCCTACCGTAGACCGCCTGACCTGGCAACTCAGGAAGTGGAGTCCAGCAATGTGCGTTTCAACTAGCCCTACAAATGATTTTGATGCAGTCTCCAGTTTGAGAGCTGTTGTTCTAGAAAGAGAGAAATAACATGCTCATTTTAGTGATTAGATTCAAATGAATGAGCAGAGATTCAAATTCTCTTACATTTCCAAATACTCATTTGGCTTTTTCCCTTATGTGCTAGGAATATTTAAATTCGAGAAGCAATATGACTCATGGATGTCTCTGGAAAGATATTTTTATTTTCAAGGTACAGAGAGTAAAGTCTAAAGGAGAAAAACATATTTACTTAATTTTTTAAAAGTGAATCATGCCATTGGTATAGAGATGTCATTTTTCACACTGGCATTAAATATTTGTCTGTAACAAAGTTAATGTTGCCTTAAAGTCGCCATCATATTACAGCCCATTCTTTTGGAGCAGAATTAGCTGGCTTCTTGTTTTCTTTCATTTTGTAATTAAACCTTTATTTCCCCATTATTTTGTGTTTAACTGCTATTAACACCTATCCTCAAAGATAGATGGGACAAAAAAAGAAATTGTCACCTTTAGGTTATATCTGGAAGGGACATTTTAAAAACAAACCAAAACCACCCAATCCAAACCCTTAATGGTTCAGGTAAGGAAACCAAGGTTCATGTAATTTAAATGATTTGCAAAAATCAGATCTTTTGTGTTTTAGTTCAGTATGTTTTCCACTGTTTGCTGTTAGCAATTTTTGCACCTACTTAGAAAAAAAATGTTTTAAGAGCTACTGACTCAGAAATCTAATTTTTGGCATGAAGTCATTACTGAATTTTATTTTAGCATTTTTCTTTTTGTCTCTCCTCTTATCAACAGACATGAAAAATTGAAAGCTACCTGCAGGATTTGAAGCAGTAATTACTTGCTCAAATGTTGCCAAGCACAATAACAAATTCATTCCAGGACTTTTTTTACGTGTCAAAATCATTCTAGTTCTTAAAAGTGGAAATGAGCAATGGTCCATAATACAACTAAAAGCAGTGACTCAGAGCCTATTATTTTTTTTTAATTGTTGTTGTTAATCATTTAAAATAGATAATTAACTCTCAAATTAATTCCTGGAAAATTAAAGGAACATCTGGTGCAGTATATTATTTTTGGACTTTTATATAAAAGTGGTTACCAAGTGGGTTCTTGCTGGCCTAGAAAAATGTTAACCTCCACCTCCATTTTCCCTCCTTTTTAAAGTCAGCCAACAATATTCATGCCACATAGAAGTTTAATATCTCCATGTTATGATGGCAGACTGACAACCTGAAGGATGCAGTTGCTGAGCAGTGATAGCAACTTTCTCACTATATCCTTGCCCTAATAATAGCTTCACCGTGGGGCGGGGAGGGGTCAGAGTGATGTTACAATATACAAAACTTGCAATTCTAAAATACTCAGAAGAAGCTCAGTTACATCTTCGATTTGATGTAATAGGAATTCTTAAAAAGCAATTTTAAAATCATATTAAGAGATCTAAGATGAACTTTGATTGATTAACTATGAGTCATCCCCCCTTCCCCCTCCTTTGCTAACGTACCTCCAGGCGTTCATACTCCCATCTGCTTTAGGGCAGTGCCAAGTGTTCTGGGAAGGATCAGCAGCATCACTAACACCTAGAAGTTTTTTGGAAATGCAAACTCATGGGCCCCACCCTCTACCTACTGATTCCTGTGTGGAGCCCAGAAATGTGTTGAATAAACTCTCTAAGTAACTCCGGTGCACAGTCAGGTTTGAGAACTACTGCTCTTTGGGGGGTTGATTACATATATTTCATTCTCTTTGCCAGTGATTGGCTTATGAAGTGCACTGGACCAGATTCTGGCTCATGGGACCTGAATGGGTATTTTTTGCTGAGGGTTCTGGGAAAGCTGTTTAACATTTAAAGAAAGGAAAGCTAAGAGATAGACCCTATTTTTGCCTTTGATATTGGTATGTGAAAATGTGATGCCAGGGGTGCTGTGGCCACGTTGTGACCATGAAGCTCACATGCTAATGATGTAAAGTAGAAGTATGGGAAGAATCCAGTTAAATCAAATCTGAAATCATGCTACCTTGAGCCTGTTTTTTTTATTTGGTGGAATTTAAAAACAAACAAAAAACCTTTTACTGCTTAAAGCATTTTTGGTTCACTTTTGTTTTGTTTTTAGTGGCCAATGTCCCCTAATTGACACCTTTCAACACACAAGGTCAATTATGGTATTTACAAGTAAATCTTTTGGTGAATTTGGGTGTTACTTAGTGTGAAGACTGAGGGTAAAAAAATTCACCCCTTTTCTTGTCAGTTCTGTTTTTCAAACTCTCAAAATGTTAGAAAAGTATGATTTAGAGAAATTCTTTAAGTTATAAATTATGCTTAATTATCCCTCTCCTTGGTGCTATTTGGCATATTAATAGTAGCTGTCCTTTTGTTAATATTTCTGGGTAGGAACATCAATATAATTATTTAGTTGTTCAACTAGTATTTAATTTACTTTCTTTCTGATCCCATGAGAGATATTGGGGGGGCGGTATATGAATTAATCCAAAGCTAAAATATCTTAGGAGTTACCATCTCTTTATATGAAATTCTCTACCTACTCCTCAAAGAGTTGCTTTTCTTTGCTTATAATTCTGCATGTTCAAATAGCATTTAAGTAACTAGTTTCTGAGAAATTGCTTTATAAAATAATTTTGAAATATTTCAGAGATATAAGTCATTCATATATACTTATATATCTTTCATAATTCATAATTTTTGCTGTTCTGAAATATTTTCTGAATATTTTTTATAACATATCCCTCCATAATTCCTCTTCGAATCTATTCAACTATACTTTTAAAAGCTCAGCATTGTTATTTTCAGTTGAAATGTATCATCATATATTTATGAAATATGTTAAATCATTTGCTGAGAACAATCTCTAAAACTATGTTTCTATATCTAAATATATATACACTTATATCTGAGTCCCCCAACCCCTGGGCTGAGGACCAGTAGTGGTCCTTGGCCTGTTGAGGAACTGGGCTGCACAGCAGGAGGTGAGCAGCCAGCAAGCTTTGTCTGTATTTACAGCCACTCTCCATAGCTCATATCACCACCTGAGCTCTGCCTCCCCACCCGCCCCCTGCCTCCTAGGTTCATGGAAAAATTGTCGTCCATGAAACTGGCCCCTGGTGCCAAAAAGGTTGGGTACTGCTGACCTATGTACTACTATTTATAGCCAACACTATTTAAACATTTACTTCTATCTATTAATTTTAGTTGATAAAATAAAATGGAAATTTATTATGTTTAAATGGTTATCTAGTGTGAATTATTGACTGTTTTAGTCATTTATTTGTAGCTTAATAGAACTCTGATTTGTTTTTGTATGATTTCAATCCTTAAAATGTTTTGAGACATGCTTTATGAACAATACATGATTTTTTTTTAAATAATTGATGTATGTGAGCTAAAAAAAATATGTATTCTGAAAAAATTGCCCAAATATTACAAGTATTAATATTTTTATTTGGCAAACTCCTATTTATCCTTCAAGACTCAGCTATAATGTCACCTTCTCAGGGAAAGCTTTCCTGATAGTTTTAGGCAGACTTAGATGTTCCTTCTTCTGGGTTGCTTCTATAATATTATCTTGACATTGAATTGAAATTTAAATATTTATGTGCATATTCTCCTTAGACCATGAGATCTTAAGGTCAAAATTATCTTCTAAATTATCTTTACTGCTGTACTTAGTCTAATATTGTATCTTGCACATAGTGGGAATTTGGAAAGTATTTCTGGAAGGAGAGAAGGAAGGAAGGAAAGAAGGAAAGAAGGAAGGGAGGGAGGAAGCAAGGGAAGGAGGGAGGGAAATGAACAATATGATGCTAATATGTTGGATTTAATTATATGCTTAGGACTCTGCAAGGTCGGTTTCTATAGTTAGGCAATGCTGTCACCTAGACCAAAAAAAAAAAAAAAAAAAAATCAACACAGAGTTGCTAAATAAAGAAAAGAAGAAATAATTATAGTTAACACTTCTGTGGTATTTCTCTGTGCCAGGCACTTTACTAAGTTCTCTAGTGGGCGTATGTGGGCCTAGGGGTAGGAGAGTGTAAACTCCTCTAATTCTCATAATAACTCTGTGAGGTGGATACTATTATTTATCATATCTATTTTTCAGATGCTGAGATTGAGGCAACAGCACACTGAATAACTTTTCCAAGGTCAGAAACTAGAGAGTAGCAGAGCTTCGAGTTTCTCCCAAGCAGGCAGGCTCACTCTGGAGCCCAGTCCTTGAACTCCCAAGCTCCACGGCCTCCCAGTACGCACACATGGGGAAACCTCAAGTATTAGCATTTTGGAGAACAAAAGCAGCCAAATTTGAAACCTCTTTGTGACGCAATATAGTCTTTGGACACTAGAATGGGGTCACCAAGACTCCGGGTCCCAGCTCCTGTTCTGCAGTGACGCTCCCTGTCGGCAACCTGGGGAGTTGTTTAACTTACTGACATCTCTCAGGCTCCATCTGAACATTGGAGATAAGGACATTTTTTCCTACTTTAGAGACAAGCTGTGAGGATTAGTGAAATAATGTCTGAAAGCACTTTAAGTTCCTAAGAGGAAATAAGATCTAGGTAGTAAAAGGGATTTAATGTACGCCTGCCCTGATCCTTATAAATTAGACCAGGATGATAAACTCTCCCGCAGTCTCAGGCTGCTTGGGGCCAGGTCACAGTGAAGAGGACCCTACTTAGAGCTATAAATATTTACATACGTATTATTTCCTAAGCACCTACTATGTGTCTAAATTACATTAGTTTAGAAAAATAAAGAGATGATTTTATTCTTTTAACAATTGGCATGAGAATTTGTCCTAAATAGAGAACTGCCGTTGTTGGGAAAATTTCTTGCTGAGTATACTTGGCACAGATGCTGAAAGCTGAGTGTGAGGGATGAAGTTCTGCAGAAGAGCAGAGGAGGGACCCTTTGTTTTTCGTGGATGAAGGGGAGGATGGGGTAAGTGTGTGTGTGTGTGTGTGTGTGTGTCTGTACCTCTGGACAACTCGAGGAAGTGGGCAGAGACCTAGAAAAATAAAAACATTGTGCAGTGGGAGATAGTCCTCTCCTTGTTACCCCCTCAAATATTACCTGAATTCTAGACAGGTAATAAAATGCTTGGCGTGAGTAGCATTCTTGCGGCGACTGGTGGAAGGACTGAGCTCGAGCCCAATATGGTGCAGGCGCAGAACCGTGATCACGTGCGTGGATAGGACTCAGCCAGGCAAAGAATTAGCAGAAATGTCCAGGTCGCTTAAGACTTACTCAGACTGTCCAAGGGGAGGGTCAAGGCGATCCTATGTAGAATCCTACATAGACTCCAAGGACACAGAGTCCCCAGCTGACATCTAGGTTATAGTTCACGAAGCAAAAGGCATGACGGTGCCAAATAATTTACGATGCCAAGAAGCATTTTCTGCCTGCTGTCTTGGGAGGGGGCAAATGCTTTAGTCCCTGAGGAAGGCCTCAGGCTTCTGTCTATAGCCAAGTTTCTTCAGGCCTCGTCAGTCTCTTGGTACAGAGAGAATCAGTTGCTCAGTAAAAATCCAGGTTCACTGGTCCTTGCCTCTACCTACCTTCCGCTCTCTGTAATGTCCCATCGGTTCTTCCCAAGCTCTCCTGGCAGGTCCCGAGGTGTGTCTCCCGTGTCCACACAATCAGCTCAGCTCCCTGGGGGCCCTCATGTTTCCACTAGAAGCCAGAAGGGCTCTGCCCCATCCACTGGGCATCTCCCGCTGCAGTCCACACCCAGAGTTCCTGGACGTTGCTCTGCGAGAAACCGAGATAGGTTGTAAAGCATTGCTGCTGGTTCCCACCTAATGCTCCCACAGTTTTAATAGAATAGCCTTTTATTATTGTGTTTTCCTTTAGTGTCACTCCTCACCCCTACCCTAGCCGTCCATAGGAATGAGATAACAATCTAAAGAGAGAACAGGGCTGTCCTCAAAACCACTCTTCCATGGGCTGACTAATGCTTTTATAAATCTTGCTCAGGAAAAGGCCTTCTTTCCACCTCTGGGTCTTACTAAGAGGGATATTCTCTAAACACTTCCCTGGCTTATCCCCACCCCTGTATTAACTCTTAGCCTGGGAAATTGGGGTGATTCATTTGATCAGTAACTTTTAGAAAAATAACTGAGAATGCTAGGTCCAGCTCCACCTTTCTTCTCCCTCTTGGGGGTCAAGCTTCCCCCAAGTGGCACACTTTCTCCTACTTCTCCAGGGGAAGGAGCCCCCCTAGGGTGGGGTGGAGGGCTCGGTGGGGAATGCCCAGCCTGGTGCGGCCAGGACTGGGCGATAAATCTGTATCATTCTGGGGTTAAGTATTATCGAGCCTATTTGATGCCAAAACCGAAAGCCATGTTCTTTTATCTAGCCCCTAAGCCTTTGATTGATTGTTCTTTAGAGAGAACACACGTGCCAGGGTGTGGACAGAATTGGAGTGGAAGGAAGGGTGGCATTGCTTTGTGCTCAGCCCAGCCATAGCTGTGTGAACTAAGGCAGTTGTTTTGGAGACAGAAAAGAGCAGCTGGTTTTGAGGGGCGTTGATGAGGTAGAGTAAAGAGAATTTGGAGGCTGATTAGATAATGGAGGAGTAATGAGGAAGAGGGAGCTGTTGATCCGGCCAGACTTAAGGTCCCAGAGCCAAGGGTCTTGCTGAGGCTGCAGACCTGGGGGCTGTGGCAGGCCAGGCCGTGGGCAATTCGTCAGAGAGCCCAGATTGAGGCCAACCTTTTTTATGTCCTCCAGGGTTCATGGGCACTTGTGAGAGGAGCTACAATGAGTTCCAGAAGCCTCTGTGATTGCACAAAAGCAGGAATTTTTCTTCATTTATTTGTTTGCTTAGCAATCACATATCAAGCACCTAATGTATACAGATGATTCCCAACTTACAATGGTTTGACATAATATTTTTCACCTTTACCATGGGTGCAAAAGAAATATGCATTCAGTAGAAATCGTACTTCAAGTTCCCCTACAAGCATTCTGTTTTTCACTTTCTGTACTGTCTTCAATAAATTACATGAGATAGTCAGTGCTTTATTATACAATAGGCTTTGGTTAGATGATTTTGCCCAACTCTAGGCTAAGTGTTTTGAGCATGTTTAAGGTAGGCTAGCCTAAGCTATGATGTTTGGTAAATTGGGTGTATTAAATGCGGTTTTGGCTTACAATACTTTCAACTTTGAATGGGTTTACCATACGCCATGGTAAATTAAGGAGCATCTGTGCTACACATTAGGCATTTAGACAGCAGAAATGGGGAGAATGCCAAATAGAAGGTACAAGTACTAACTACAGATCACATATTCTTTCAATTTTTCGCTCTTTACTGTTTCAGTTTGCCAGCAAGATGAATGAACCCACTGAACAATTTCACTGAAGGTGGCAACTGCATTTGTATAACAAAGGATTTGCCAAAGGAAATGTGCAAGTGATTTTTAAAAAGTAATAAAGCAGTTCTGGAACAGAACTTAATAATTACCTTTGGAAAAAGAATTAACAATTGCAACACAGGGGAACTGGCATATATATAAAATCTTTCTTCTCCAAGCCTCCAAGTTGCAAGTTGACCATGACAAGACATTTAGAGTAATGTGGTCGCCTATAAACTTCCAAACAACCGTCCCTGTCATCACCTTCACCCCCCAGATGTATCGTACTGAAAAAGCCACACCATAGCTTGTCACATTTGAGGTATGGCTGCACCAATTATAGGGTACATTTTCAAACGACAGTTTTATTGTTGCTGTTTCTTAGGGACTTGTTTTTTGTTCCTTTTTCCTTTGTTGTTTTTTTCATCACCCTAACCTACACCCCATACACATACCTCAGAGAGTCTCCAAGTGTGTTCCACTGAGCCTCAGCCCTTGAAATTCTCCTACAAAGTAAAATTCTTTAGCTAAATTGTTTTGGAAGCATTGCAAACCATAATTCCCTTTTAGAGATATTTGGCGCAAGTTAGAAAATTAAGACCTCTAGAAGCCTTTCAACATCTGTTCAAAACTTTTTTTTTTCACCCAATATTTCAAAATTTGGCCACCAAATCCCTTTTCTTTATATCATCTATTAACTCTCTAAATTTCCTCTCTAAGTATCCTTCAGAGTCAGGAGAAACACAAGAAGCCCAGGCCAGGGTGTTTAATGGAGTAAGGAATGCTACCTCCAGTGAGATCACAGTCCAGAGAGAAGTATTCATGGACAGTTCGTTAATGAATTAATTACATCCGGATTGAAGCTTTCTACTGAGGTCTAAATACGTGTATGGAATCCTTGCCTCTAATATTGCTCCAAAATCCAAACTGTGGTGTGAAGCAGGCTCCTTAATCTACTTAAAATATGCCTAATTTATGCATCTCCACTCTAAATTCTCCATGCTCCATGTCCTAAACTATGGACACCAACCAAACCCTACTGTTGTGCTAGCAGGAGTGGCACTTTTCTTGGCAGTCACCTGTCCCTATAGTCCTCTCCCCACAGGCCTTGGCTTTTCTAGGCCTGAGACCAATTCTGCCAGTGAATGGGAAGCGCAAAGAACCTGAGGGAATATCTAGCCCACTCACTCTTAATTCAACAACAGAGTACATTTTGGATGCATGTATGTGCTAGGCAAAAACATCCCTGTACAAGACAAAATTTCCACCTATAAGAAATTCACAATTTAGTGAAAAGAGACACATAAATAAGCAAATACAACATTAGGTGCTAAGTAACACTATGGTGACAGAGGCAGGTAGAGAGCAAGGGGTGTGAGAGAAGGCTCCTCAAAGCCACTGAGCTGGAGCAGAACCTTGTAAGAAAAGCTGGCTTAAAAGAATAACTGGATTGTTGAGTGGATCAACAAAATGTGGTATATGTATACCATGGAGTACTATTCAGCTTTAAGAAACAATGGTGATATAGCACCTCTTGTATACTCCTGGATACAGCTGGAACCCATTCTACTAAGTGAAGTATCTCAAGAATGGAAAAGCAAGCACCACATGTACTCACCAGCAAATTGGTATTAACGGATCAACACAGTGGACATGTAGGAATAACATTTGTCGGGTGTTGGGCGGGTGGGAGGGGGGAGGAGGGGATGGGTATATACAAACATAATGAGTGAGATGTGCAATGTAGGGGTATGGTCATGCTTGAGGCTCTGCCTCAAGGGGGGAGGGGGGCGTGGGCAATATACATAACCGTAATATTTGTACCCCCATAATATGCTGAAATAAAAAAAAATTAAAAAAAAATGAATAACTGGAAAACAAGCTCTGTGTTCCAGACATGGGTATTTGGCAGACTGTTTTGTTTTTTCTTTTTTAATGACAAAAATGAGCTTGTCACTTCAAGGAAAACAACTGGCAGTATTAGTTGCCAATAACAAAGTTCAAGCTTTTTAAGTGAAAGTTAGATTTTCAGAAAACTCGTACTTGTCATGGTGATCCTGGCAGCTTCCCAGTAGTTGAAGACTTTTCTCATGAGATCGGCGGTGATGTTAACAAACGCCATTTTTGATATTGTATAATGAAATGTGTCAGCATTGGAGAGATCTGTGCAACTCAGTGGATCAATATTTTCCAAGTTACTAGTGCATGCTTTCCTGGTAAAATATCCATGCAGAGTCCAGAATAGAACATGAATTTTAATGCAGTAGAATATGAAAAGTTCATTGATAAAGGTTTCAGATTCTACAGCCCAGCTAACCATTAACTACGGCTTGTGGAATTTTAGTGTTGTAGCAAAGAGAAGTGTCCTCAAATGTCTGAAAAGGCTATGAAAATAGCCCTTTCTTTTCAAAGCATTTTCTGTGTAAGGCTGAAATTTTTTTCAACCAAAACAACATATTGCAACCCATTGAATGCAGAAATAGATATGAAAATTGAGCTGTCTTCTAAGCCAAACATTGAAGAGATTTGTAAAAATGTAAAATAATGTCACTCTTCTCACTTAATACTATATTAAAAGATGTAGTTATTTGTGACAAATCTTTATGTTACCATATAATGGATTTATTATTGTAATTTTAATGAAATAATTAAATTAATAATTATATACTTTTATTGCTTAGTTTTAATTTCAAAAATGCTAAATATCAATAGATATAACACATTTGATAAAAAGCTCTTTGGAATTCTCAATAATGTTTAAAAGTTTACAGGTGTCCTGAGATAAAAAATGTAATAGCTACTAAGATAGACAACTCTTTCTGAAATACAAGAGGTTTTGGCTTTACACAAAATGGAAAAAGTGGTTGCCAGAGGAGGACTGGGAGGTTTTTTTGTTTGTTTTTTCAATTTTTGGGGGGTGGATTTTCACGGTGGAAACTTCTTGCATATGTTTATTTCCTCATGGGATGTACCCAACAGAGTAGTCTTATACAAACTACCATTTGAATTGTGTTCCATTAGTGGGTTGTGAAAACATTTGAGGAGGTTGTAACTAGTATTTTTACCTTCATGTAGTGGAAAAGAGTGGAAAATATTAGACTTCATTACTCATAGGAAGGATATCTGTTGTTTTGTAAAACTTTTGTTTCAATTCAATCTATGTATGTAGGAATATGTCTGTACCGGGTCATGATGAAAAATGTTTCTTTTTCTGTTAAGTGGCTGTCAAAAGTTTGAAAGCTTTTGCAGGAGAAGGTTGTGCTAGCTCAACCTTTGCCTGGATTCTGACCTCACGCTGTCTTTATTCTCTGAGGCTCTGGCTATTATACCCAATGCCATACCCTGATTTCCTATACAAGGTCCTTTTTTTTTGTCTTCATTGGCTTCTCCACATTGACCTTAAATTAATCTGATTTGAATTATTAATATATTACAGCTTTTCTTTTTCCTGTGGTTGTTTCTTCTTTGTTACCAATGTTCCATTTCCACTCAAGCCTGTAGGTAACATTCTTCCACTTTAACCCACAAATAACACTCCACAATCTGTTCTGGTCCAATTAATCAGAAGCTCTCTTCACTGCTGCAGTTTTGCTTAAGTCCTTCCACTCAGTTTATCTGATTTGCACTCAGTGTTCAAAGCATAACTCAAGGGCCTCTCCTCTGGGAAGTCATTTCTCACTTCCTTTCCTGTCACCAGCCACAGACCTCAACAGGCATTTAACATTTCTATGTCATCCAAAAGACCACCAACATGGTGAGCTAGAAGAAAGGAGAGCTTTATTGGCAATATCAGTTTGCAAACAAGGAAAAGATAGTCTCTGGAGTGGCCCAAAGGTGCTCTCTCTTCAAAGAAGTAAAGGACAGCTTGGGTTTTATGCCTCACAGGGTCTGAATTGCACAATAGAGTCATGCATATTCAGTGGGTTTAGAGAGAAAGCGATACATTTATAAGGGGAATAAGTGCGTGTGCAATGAATGGGAAACGTATATGTAGCATACATTCCATGTTCACTCTGGGGCAGGGTTTTAGCATTAAAATGAGGTGGAATTTGGCTCTTTATGTCAAAAGGTGAACTATAGGACACAAGGACAGTTTGTGCACAGCCTCTGTAAGCTAGCTGAAACTGGCTTGAGGTCTGTAGTTGCTTATAAGAAAAGAATGTTTGTAAGCCTGGGTTCTCTGTCTAATCAGAGTTGTGGTGGTCTGAGTTGTACAACAGAGCTAGAAGGGGTTTGTTAACTTGCCTGATAGCTCCTATTATTAGGGAGTTTAGCAAAAGTGTGGTTTTTCTTGTAGCCTTAGGGATTTAGAAATTTGCCATGCCACTTGGACCCTGAATCCTCCACTTATAGATAACTTTTGTTTTCTTAACCTTAGGGTTCATCTTAGTTGATAAAGGGTGTCTATTTTTGTTTCTCGGATCACATCTACATGGTTGATTCATAAAAATACTAGCTACTTCAGTGAGGCCTTTAGAATCATAAAATATTTTCTTCAACAATGGCCATATAGATCGAATAACATAGGTCCTATATAGTTTCAAAAATTCTGTAAATCCAAGCAGCAAGTCCCAGGGAATGCATGAAGACAAGAATAACTTGAAATGAGAGCATTTCAAAGTCTTGATTGAAATGCAAAGGATTGTTACCATCGTATGCAATCCATCCATTGGAACATTTTCAGTGCGATATATCTTTCCCCCAAATTTCCCCTGAGAAGAGACTGTGTTCAGGGACGTTTATATTTTATTTGAAGAGAAAATTGACATTCTTTTTTTGCAGTATATAATTTTTTGGAATATCATTGCCTTGTTCTGCAAGTGCACCCCTGTATACTACCTCACTAGAAGGTCCCTCTTCTTACCAACTGTGTAACCTTGAATCTATCACTTTAATTTTCAGAACCCAGATGCTGTTGCCTCTAACAAGAAGTTAACAATATTTACATTATCTATATTACATGGTTGTTAGGAGTAAGTTAAAGAATGTATATAAAAGTAGAGTGCAAATTTTAGTTTATTAGTATATGAACTATTATGTCTTGCTCCCCCTCCCCCTCCCCCCCGTAAGTTTGGAGTCTCATGGGAGATAAAGAAGTTAGAAAGGCATTACAGAAAGCCAGATCTGGTGCCAAAAGTATGCACAGCATCAGGAGAGGCCAGAAGACTGGCAGCCAAAGCCTGCTCGGTGAGGCCAGCCACTTTACACATGGGAAATTCACACCAATGGAAAAATCAGTATATAGTACATTTCCTTAAATAATATTTTTATAGAGGGAACTTGTATTTATTTTAAAAGATATGTTGGCATACTAAATTGATGATTTTTATAGCTGGGGGATGAGTAGTACATGGAGGCTCAATGTAGTCTGTCGATTTTTGTGACTATTTAAAATTTCCCACAATAAAAGTTTTAAAAAATACATGTATAATGCAGATTTTAACACAGTCTAAGTATAGGTCACATAAGATTTGATTTAATATGACTCCACTTTCTAAGTCCACAGATTTCCTAGCTAGGACACAGTCATTGTTTTCCATGTCAATCCATACCTAATACCAACTGGAAAGACACAAGAATGGTTGTTTAGGGAACAAGGTAAAGGATGTTTATACTCTGCAAGGGAACTGGTCCAAAACAGGTGATGAGGGGAGGCAAGAAGAGGAGGAGAGGCCAGGCCCAAGACCTACTCTATCCATTATGTTGGGTATCAATGCAAATACAGTGAGGGGAGACAATCATTTCTTCCCCCATTGAAAATTCTTAGATTTTCAGGACTCACAAAGATAGGCAAGTGGACTTTTCAAAAAGTGAATTGATATTTAGTAGAAGGATAAATGTCTTCCCAAAGAAGTCATGTAACTTTATGCCTGTGGCTCTTAACTGAGCAGTACAATATTGCTGGGTATGAAGTAGTGGGTGTTTAGTTTGGGTCTTTAGAGCTTCTAAGGAATAAAAATTTAAACCAACAACTTGTCCGGAGGTTCAGGGCCAACCATTCTTAAACACAAGAGTAATGTATTTCTGATCAGTTGTTCAGCTAGTTACCAAATTAGTGTTTGGTTTGACCTCAATATCTATTAGTCATAGAATGTTAGAACTGGAAGGGGACTTTGTTTCTATAGAAGACATCATTTTAGAAAAGGATTTACTCCAAATCGTTTCTTGGAATTCAGTGAGATATACATGAATAAATAAATTTTTCGAGTGTGGAAATAAATGAAAGCCATCCAAATGAAAACAAAGAAAGGATACGTATTCAGAGCTTGCTACAGCAAGGGAACCATGCACCATCACTTTTGTTTAGCAGAGACTCAAATGCAGGCAGAGGAGTGGGAAAGCTTTATAGTAAAAAGAGAAAGAGGGAGGGAGAGAGAGAGAGAGAGAGAGAGAGAAGAGAAAGTGTGCCCTGATTGGAGATTGTTGCACAGGGAGCTGGAGGTGGGTATCTTACATGACTGGTGTGGGGAACATCTTTAGCTTTCTCTGACTGGCTCAGAGTTGGAAGCAGGGGAAAAAAATCAGGGAAGCTGGTCATCACTGCCTAAGTCCTGGCCTTTCTGGACTCATTGCTGCTGAGCTGGTGGTTTCGCTTCCCAGGCAGGTTGCAGAGATCGTGTGCCACAGCTCTGTACTTCTATATCGTCTGGCCATTGTCCCTTTGTATATTCAGTCTCTCCAAAGGTACTGTTCAGATACAGATGTGATTAAACCAGTATTTATCCTAAAGAAACGTCCAGTAGAAGAGAACAACAACAACAAAAAGCTGTATATACACACACAACTATAATGTAGTACAAAGTACAGCATAGTAAGGGAATAAAGAAAGTCATAATAGGCCCTGGGAAAACAGGACACTCTCAGTTCAGAGTGGGGCGCCCTTGGAAACTGTCCTGCCTGCACAGGAAGGAGGAAGGGGAACAAACACTGTCAGGCACATGTTCCATCAAGCAAGTATATTCTCATTTTATAAGGAAGGAGTACAAAGTCCCAGAGAGGTTAAATTACTTTCCTGAAATCATTCATCAAGTGACAGGCCTGAGATTTGCACATGGCTCTGCTGGCCAACAAAAGACATGTAGCATTGTTGACTCTCAATGGAGGCATTTCAAATTATCCGGAAGTCTCTGTGTGAGACTTACCACTTATCAAAAGGGAAATTGTTTTAAGTGATTCAGTGCCCCTGCCATGACCTTCTAGTGTCTATGTTCTAACCATAAGATAGTAGTCACAGATAACTAGGAATAATTAAGGCACATTCCTTATTTTGTATTCATTTTATCATGGAATTCATTGAGAATTATTATCAGAAATAAGGCAGCCAGGCATTCTGATTTTCTTGGCACTCATAAGGAAAATAAAATTGTGGGGGATATTAAAGAGCCAGTTATCGAACTAGAAGTTATATATTTATGTGTCTAGGCTTGGACTGACCTTGCTTTGGGATTTTATATGAATTAGTCCACCACTCATTCTAATTTCTCTCTTGAGAGTAGAGAGGAATGAATGAACAGTCCTGTGCAGAATGCTCTCTTTCATAGATGGATCAGTAAGAAGAACATGATTTGGCCAAATGCCCATCCCCAGCCTTCCAGCTGTAAAGGTTGAATCCAAAACGTCACATGGAATTTTCCCTTCTTTAAAGCCAACTTTTCAGTGGGTTGGAAAGATCAATATTGCTGTTCAAACGCTTCTGAAAAATAAAATCCATTTTAATGTTGTAGTGTCTGGAACTGGCAGCACCAGCAAGGGTACCATTAAGGTGGAGATCCAGTTCCTTTTGCTTTTCTGCCGTTTACTCATTGATCTGAAAACAATTGTAGGAATTGGAAATTTAAAAATCAATATATGAAATAAGTAAATCAGGAATGTCACATGGAGAAAAAGGTCAGGCTCAGCAGCAGCAGAAACCAAATTAAAACTTTGAAACACATGAAACACATAAGGCAAATAAAGTCATATATGCACATTAAAAAAAATTTTTAGTGTATATATCTGAAATAAATCTTCCTCATTGGCATGATGATACTTCTGTCCTTTTTAAGTGCTTTTGCCTTACCTTCAGGTTATAATCGCTTTTTTATTTTCTTTTGAGAATGAGAGTCACGGACATGATATTGATTCTTTAAGCCAGCTGCATGGACCCAGGCTGAGCACTGCTGATTTGTAAGGTGGGAATGATGGTAAGGTCACCCTTTTAATCACTCTGGGTAGAACTATACTAAAATCATCCCAAGGACATCTCTAATCCTCATATTACAAATAATTTGTCATAAAAGTAAATTCCCTGTGTAATATAATATTTCTTGATATCACACCATTTATATATATATACATATACATATATTATATACACATTTTTTTTAGGGCTGCCTACACTTAATCCATAGCCCTCCCCTCATGTTTCATCTCAGTGGAAGCAGAGCACGGCTCCAGCCTGCAGCTTCCAAAAGAACACTCAATGCCCTGACAGTTAGGTTCTGCCCAAAACAGCATGCTCAACCCAGGTTTCCTGAGAATATTAAGCCCAAATGACCTATGGGCATCAATTATGTAATTAATAAACTTCTCTCCTGTGCTGGTCCTGGACCAACCTTGAAAGACATGATATGCTGAAGTGTTCTAGGTCTTCAGCAAAATGGCATCCTCTGAATTGTGAAACACCGTGTGGCAGGGCTTTCTTCTTGCCAGGGTTAAGTTTGTTGTTCTCAATCGGTGTATGGAAATAACAGAGAAGCTCGTGGTCTTCAGCACACGTTCACTCTTGTTCTGTGGTTTTCAGTGTAGGAGTAAGATGGCTATAAGAGGCATGTGACTGTCCTTCCCACGTCAGTCCTGGAGATGTGTTGGAGAGAGGGAGAGCATCTATCTCACAGGCATCTGCAAATGAGTGCACAGTGGCCAGGAATTGATTAGATGATCTTCGCAAGTCCAAGGTGGGCAGACAGTTGTAGAAGGATGTGCTCCATACAAAACTATGAGAAAGGCAGGACCTGCTGATCACGGAAAGGATGATGAGACAGTCTGGGTCAGGATTTATGGATTTATGAATACCATGAGTATGATAAACAAAATGTTAGTCACTAAATTCTGAGACCCTGAAATGGTGGGGTTCCTTTTACGCTTCAGAGAGGCAGGCATTAAAAATAAGAACTACGTATGAATTCAGGTAGCAGGCAATTTACATACAGAATTTATTATCCAAAGATCATGGAAACTTAAATGGCTTCCAAAAGATTTATATGAATTTATAAATAACAAAGACATAAATGGCTAGAAAGAGAGGCTGGAATTTAAATCAAAGAACTGAAACATTACAGTAATTCTTATATGCCAAAACTATTGTAAATCTATTGTACCCTGTGGAGGTATTGTGAGGCCCTTTTCCTTTGGTGAGAATATTTTAAAATGTCAAGTTCAGCCAAGAGCCCCTTGACATCTTTTATTAATCTTTCCTGTCAAAATCTCAGAGATGAACTAAATCCAGGGCATGTTCTGCATTCTCAGCCTTTTTCTTTCATCCAAATCAATGCCTATCTTTAGATATTCTGTTTTCTAAATATTCATTGATGGTGTTATTTTAAAGGAATGATTGGTCTATCTTTGTTAAACCTAGAGGTTGTTGAATTTCAAATTGATTCCAGAAACTAAAATAGGAGAGAAGCATATCTGAAATCAAGCACCTGCATCAGTAAAACGGCCACCAGAGAGGCCTTTCATGTATCAGGAACTCTGGTCACTCCTTCTTAGAGAGGGTGGATGAGATTGCTGATTCTGACTTCTAGGAGTATAAGAGATGTGACTAACAAAAAAAGAAGGTAGACAATTTAGTCCATTAGTTCTGAATTTAAAAGACAAAAAAAAGGTAATTTCTGGGTAGACCAGTTTAGTTACTAAAGGTCAGTGGCAATTAGAATGTTTACAGACATATATTTTTATATTTAGACATATAAACATATATACACACACACACACATATATAGATATAGATATGTTTTTGAGTCTTGCTCTGTTGCCCAAGCTAGACTGCCATGGTGTCAGCCTAGCTCACAGCAACCTCAAACTCCTGAGCTCAAGCGACCCTGCTGCCTCAGCCTCCTGAGTAGCTGGGACTATAGGCACGAGCCACCATGCCTGGCTAATTTTTCAATTTTTGTAGAGAGGGGGTTTCGCTCTTGCTAAGGCTGGTCTTGAATTCCTGGCCTGAAGCGATCCTCCCACCTTGGCTTCCCAAAGTGCTAGGATTAGAGGCGTGAACCACTGTACCTGGCCATAGACAGTATATTATAATGGGCGGTTGGGGGATATTTGACCCCCAAATGTGTAACAATAGATGTTTGAATAAAGGACTTAAAGTTCAAGATTTTAATCCTATTAAGTAAGAATTCTTAAATAATCCAAATATAAAAAAATATTAATATTAATACATACATGTGGTAAAAAAACAGTAGCAGTATACAAACACAACACAGAAGTATATGAGGTGAAGCGTGGGGGTCCTTCATAATTCCTCATAGCCTATGCCCCAGATAGCAAAACGGGTGCAAATCATCAAAGCATTTATAATCTAAAGGGAATGATACATATGTATATAAATTATGTACATAAGTCATATAAAGTAAGGTGGGGTAAATAAAACTACAGATAAAGATCTCCATTCAGAGGGGTATGATTGTATTCAGGTGGGATGAGAGAGGGGAAGGGACAAGGAAAGACTTCAGTAAGAAAGTAAAATTTGAAATGATCCTAGAAGTACAATTGGATTTCCACAGGCACAGATGGGAAAGGAAAGGGTGCTCCTGGTGGGATGAATGGTATGTGAGAAGGTTAGGTAAGAAGTGATTGCTGAGCATGTTGGGAGCATGACATACAGTTAAGAGGAGCACGTTATAAGGCTAGAATGACAGTTTGGGGTCCCACTGTGCAGAAATTTGAGTAATCAGTTTTAACTTGTAGAGAACTCATGGGGTTTTCAGGTCAATGGAAAGTTTAAACAAGAAGTGAAATATTCAGACTTGTTCCCGAGTTAATTCTGGGATTTGCCAACTGAAAGGACTGATGTGGGCTCAAGCAAGAGCTAAGGAGTTCATTTAAGAGAGAATTTCAATCAGGCAGTATGTGAGCTGGATTGATGGCAATGTAGAAGTGAGTTTGAGAATCACTAGAGTCATCTTTCAGAGAGATTAAAATTGTTAGAATGGATGGGCAGAAGAAGGATACAAACACAATTTATCACTCTACTTAAGAGTCTTACTCATCCCCATCTTGAAGCCAAGGACAAAGTAGTTGATTCAGTATTCACATGCTCTGCCTCCTCCCTTCCTGTCAATCTCTATATCCTGCCCACCTTCTCAGATCAGCTTAATCTTACCTCTTCCATGAAGCCTTTCCCGAGCATTTCAGGGGACATTGACAATTCTCCTACTTGAACTCGGACCACAATAGAGATTAACTATCCTGCTTCTTTTGAAAGTTAAAGAAGTGACACCTCATAGGAACAAAAAAAATCTGAAAACCTAAGTTACTCTGTCACAAATATTTAATAGTTTGGCAATTTCTACCCATGGGGCAAATACTACCATGAGCAAAGATTATATGTATTAACCAGGTAGTGTATTTGGTCATGTTATTTCCTTCTTTCTGTCTTTTATAGCTGTGAAAACTCATTCAGTTGTTTTGCTTGTCTGCTCAAAGATTTTTCTGCATCAGTGTTTGTCATTCTTTGGCTCTCTATTATTCAGCAATCTCTCTCCCCCCCCCCTTTTTTTCTAGACTGCTTTTCTTTTCTTTTTTATTTCAGAATATTACAGAGGTACAAATTTTTTGGTGACATAAATTGTTTTTATACCATTTGAGTCAAAGTTATAAGTGTGCCCATCACCCAGATAGTGTGCATTGTACCCATCAGGTGTGAATTTACCCAGCCCCTCCTTCCCCCTCCCACCTTCTTGATTTCTGATGAATGTTGTTTCCATATCTGCACCAAAGTTCCAATGTAATGGTAAGTGCATGTAATGATTAGTTCCAATGTAATGGTAAGTACACGTAATGTTTATTTTTCAATTCTTGTGATACTTCACTTAGAAGAATGATCTCCAGTTCCATCCAGGTTAATATAAGAGGTATTAGTTCACCATTTTATTTATGGCTGAGTAGTACTCCATGGTATACATATATCACATTTTATAAAGCCACTCATGTATTGATGGGCACTTGGGTCGTTTCCACATCTTTGCAATTGTGAATTGTGCTGCTATAAACGTTTGTGTGCAGATGTCTTTTTTATAGAATGTCTTTTTATCCTTTGGGTAAATACCCAGTAGTGGGATTGCTGGATCAAATGGTAGTTCTATTTTTAGTTCTTTGCAGTATCTCCATACTCCTTTCCATAGAGGTTGTAGTAGTTTGCAGTCCCACCAACAGCATATGAGTGTCTCTGTCTCTCTACATCCACACCAGCATCTGTTGTTTTGCTAAAAACCATGCTCACTGGAGTTAAGTGATATCTCGTTGTGGTTTTGTTTTGCATTTCCCTGATGATTAGAGATGTTGAGCATTTTTTCATGTGTTTTTTGGCCATTAGTCTATCTTCTTTTGAAAAGTTTCTGCTCATGTTTTTTGTCCACTTTTTAATGGGGTTGTTTGATTTTTTTTCTTGCTGATTTGCTTGAGTTCTTTATAGATTCTAGTTATCAGTCATTTATTGGATGTATAGCATGCAAATATTTTCTCCCATTCTGTAGGTTGTCTGTTTGCTCTAATGATTGTTTCCTTGGCTGTACAGAAGCTTTTAAATTTGATCAGGTCCCATTTATTTATTTTTGTTGTTGTTGTGATTGCTTTTGGGCTCCTCTTCATAAATTTTTTGCCAATGCTGATGTCTATAAGAGTTTTTCCAACATTTTCTTCTAGAGTTCTTATAGTTTCATGCCTTAGGTTTTAATTCTGTCATTCATTGTGAGTTGATTTTTGTGAGTGGTGAGAGGTCCGGATCTGGTTTCAGTCTTCTACATGTGGCTATCCAATTTGTCCAGCACCATTTATAGGGATTCTTTTCCCCAGTGTATATTTTTGTCTGCTTTGTCAAAGATCAGATAGCAATATGAAGATGGTTTTATAGCTGGTTTCTCTGTTCTGACCCATTGGTCTATGTCTCTGTTCTTGTGCTACTACAATGCTGTTTCGGTTACTATAACCTTGTACTATAGCTTGAAGTCTGGTAAATTGATGCCTCCATGTGTTCTTTTTACTTAAGGTTGCTTTGGCTATATGGGGTCTTCTCTGGCTCCATATGAATTGTAGAATTATTTTTTCTACATCTGTGAAAAATGATGTTGGTATTTTAATAGGGATTGCATTGACTCTGTAGGTCACTTTGGGTAGTATAGACATTTTAACAGTATTGATTCTGCTGATCTACAAGCACGGTATTTTTTTTCCGTCTGTTCACGTCCTCTGATAGTTCCTTCCTCAGTGTTTCATAGTTCTTCCTTTAGAGATCTTTTACCTCCTTACTTAAATATATTCCTAGGTATTTTGTTTTCTTTTCTGCTGTTGTGAAAGGTGTTGAATCCTTGATTTGGTTCTCTGCTTGACCGTTGTTGGAGTTTATGAATGCTACTGATTTGCGTACATTGATTTTGTAACCTGAGACTTTGCTGAATTTGAACTCCAGTAGTCTCTTGACAGAATCTTTGGGGTTTTCTAGATATAAGATCAAATTGTCAGCAAAGAGAGGTAGTTTGATCTCTTCTGCCCCCATTTGGGTGCCCTTGATTTCCTTCCCCTGTCTGATTGCTCTAGCTAGGACTTCCAGCACTATGTTGAACAGAAGTGGTGGTAGTGGGCAACTTTCCCTGGTTCCAGTTCTAAATGGGAATGCCTTCAATTTTTCCCCATTCAGTATGATGTTGGCTATGGGTTTGTCATATATGGCTTTTATAATTTTAAGATAAGTCCTGTCTATGCCTATTTTATTAAGTGTTCTTATTATAAAAGGTTGCTAAATTTTGTCAAATGCTTTTTCTGTGTCTATTGAGAGGATCATATGGTCTTTGTTTTTATCTCTATGTGGTGAATTGCATTAATAGATTTGCACATGTTGAACAATTCTTGAATCTCTGGAATGAAGCCCACTTGGTTGTGATGGATTATTTTTTTGATAAGCAGCTGAGTTCAGTTAGCTAGAATTTTTTTTTTTTTTTTTTGAGACAGAGTCCCACTCTGTTGCCCGGGCTAGACTGAGTGTCGTGGCGTCAGCCTCGCTCACAGCAACCTCAAACTCCTGGGCTCGAGCAATCCTCCTGCCTCAGCCTCCCGAGTAGCTGGGACTACAGGCACGCGCCACCATGCCCGGCTCATTTTTTCTATATATTTTTAGTTGGCCAATTAATTGCTTTCTATTTATAGTAGAGACGGGGTCTCGCTCTTGCTCAGGCTGGTTTCGAACTCCTGAACTCGAGCGATCCGCCCACCTCGGCCTCCCAGAGAGCTAGGATTACAGGCGTGAGCCACTGCGCCCGGCCCAGTTAGCTAGGATTTTTTTGAGAATTTTTGCTTCTATATTCATAAGGCATGTTGGTCTGTGGTTTTCATTTTTTGTTGTGTCCTTTCCTGCTTTGGTATCAGGGTGATGTTGGCTTTGTATAACGTGTTGGGGTGGATTCCTTCCTTCTTGATGTTATGGAATAATATCTGCAGGATAGGTACTAGTTCTTGTTTATAGGTCTGGTAAAATTCAAGTGTATAACCATCTGGTCTGGGACATTTGTTGTCAGAAGATTATTTATTGCTGGTTCAATTTCATTATTTGATACTGGCCTGTTCAGGAACTCTGTTTCTTCCTGATTGAACCTAGGGAGGCTGTGTGTTTCTAAGAATTTGTCTATTTCCTCCACATTTTCAAGTTTACGTGCATAGACATTTTTATACTATTCAGAGATGATGTTTTGTATTTTCATGGTATCAGTTGTAATTTCCCTCTTTCATTCCTGATTGAGCTTATTAAAGTCCCTTCTTTTCTGCTTTTGGTTAATCTAGTGAGAGACCTGTCAATTTTGTTTGTCTTTTCAGAGAACCAACTATTTGTTTAATTAATCTGTATAGTTCTTTTGTTATCGATTTCATTTAGTTCTGCTTTGATCTTGATTGTTTATTTTCTTCTGCTGTGTTTGGGATTGGTTTGCTCATCCTTTTCCAGTTCCTTGAAATGATTCATTAGATTGTTGATTTGTGATCTCCCTGTCTTTTGGATGTAGGCATCTATGGATATAAATTTTCCTCTCTGGACTGCTTTGTGTTGCATCCCACAGATTTTGATAACTTGTGCCCCCTTTATAATTTAGTTCAAAGAATCTTTTGATTTCCATATTCATTTCCTCATTGAGCCATCTATCATTCAGCAGTAGGTTTTAGTTTCCATGACATTGTGTAGAAATGAGTGTTTCTGTTGGAGTTGATTTCTAATTTTATTCCACTGTGGTCTGAGAAGATGCATGGTATAATTTTTATTTTTATTTTAATTTGTTGAGACATGATTTGTGGCCTAGGATGTGATCAATCTTAGACAATGTTCCATGAGCTCATGAGAAGAATGTATGTTCAGTGGTTTTTGGGGTAGAATGTTCTATAAATGTCTGTTAGGCCCATTTGTTCTAGTTCTGTTTAAGTCCATTATTTCTTTGTTTATTTCTGTTTGGAGGATCTGTCCTGTTCTGTCAGAGGGATGTTGAAGTCTCCTAGCTATTACGATGCTGCTGTTTATTATTTTGCTTCGATCAAGTAGGATTTGCTTTATGAATCTGGGTGTACCTATGTTAGGTGCTCAGGCTACTTTTCTTACAGTTTTTCTGCTGTAGAACTCTATTCCTTTGTCTTTCAATAGGTTTTCATATTGAATAAAGTGATAATGAACACCACTGTTTTGTCTGCCCAGCACCCCTTCCAACTCCACTTCCCTCCAGTGTCTGGGGACAAAAAAGTCAGAGTTTTTGCCCCAAAATTCATGTATGGAAATAAGAGAGGGAAGCAATCTATTCCCATGTTCCTGAACTATGAACTAAAGCTCAGACAGTATGGGCAGCTGTGTTTGCTGTTCTGTGCATTGGAGAACTAAGAGAAGATCCTGGGCCAAGAAGAAAAGTGAGGTTACCACAAGGAGAGGAGCCAGAGGAGATAATAGTAATGTTCCGAAGGCGGGCTATGTCTGAAACCATGTATGTTCCCATCTTTGAGTTACAGAAACCGTTCCACAATATGTACAACACATTTCCTCATTTGTGATGATTGAAGTTGGGCTTAAGTTGTAACCCAAGTAATCCCAACAGATACAACGAGCATAGTTTTTTCTTTATCTATTTATGTATTTTGGGTAAAGGTTATATTCCTTGAGATGGATACGAGAAAAGCTTTATTTGAAAAAACAGAAACAATGTCCATAAATCATAAAATAATATTTACCTCTACTTTATTTCTGTAAAATCAGAAAAAGATAAATTGTCTAAGCTCTCTAAATAAATAAATCTATATTCAGGATGAAATAGGACAGGTTTACATGTGACTAGATTTTACTAGTTTCTGTTTTTAGTTATAATTATTCATGAAAATGGCAGTTTTTTATATGAAAAGAGTAATTAATTCTGAGTTAAGATACCGACTGCCATCAACGGTAATGTGGAAGAAAATCATATCAATTAGAAGCACCTTTAATTGAATTATTGCAGCAGAAAACAGTTTGTGTTGCAAATTTTAATCTCATTATTCTTATTTAACTTTCATTAGAGAGCATCTCTACTTTGTCTGCTTTCACTGCTGAATTCAGAAGTGCCAATCATTTTCTTCCTTGAAAGGTTTCCTGAAGGGAAAAGAATTATAGGCAGATTTAAATTATGAAATATCTGCCACCATGTAATTGCCCAAGAAATCCAAGAAGCACTTTAGTGATCATTTCTCTGATTTTCAGAGCTTGCACTTATAAAATGATGGTACATGCAATAATTTGAAAGTATGTGCACATAGGAAAAAACCCATTCAATATGCCCATTTAGTCTCTCATTTATATCTCCCAATGCCTGTGCTTAATGGTAGGGTACAACGCGAAGAAGGAAAACTTCCTTTGAAATTGTGATTGATTCATTTCTCTTTCAGAACTACAGGGTACAAAATGTTTTTGCTTTACTTCCTACACATATTTGGCCTTCAGTCAAGGTGTCTCTGTAAAGCTATTGGCTTAATGAAATCAATAATAATGATATTGTGGTGAAGTTCTGGCAAATACAGCTACAAGTAAATTTAATTAAACTCCCATTGTTGTTTAGAACATTAAAGAACTGGAAAGGTTTCAAGGCAGCGATTTTGTTTTCATCAGTATGTGGGAGCCCTATCTGGCAGCCCCTTTTGAATAATTAGTAACCCTCTTCAAAGAAGATGTACCTACAGAACATGCTCCCTCTTTCATTCTGCCAAATGTGCAGGTGGGGACTGTTTAACCTAAGCAGGGTTTGAAATAACATCACAAGCCCTGAAGTGACATCTAAACTATTCCAACAGAAAGGCTAATTATGAATTTCTGGAAAAAGAGCAGGGTATTGAAGTTCAGTAGTGCCTTTCATGTTGAGAGCTTACACATGACAATGAACTTAAGTGTTACATCTACAAGCAAGAGAACAGCCTCATAAACAGCCACTGATTTACTTTTATGCATTAAAGGAGGAAATACCTCTAATAAGTAAGCTGAAGAATCCCTGCATTAAATAGAGCAGAAAGAATGAATTATCTTAATCTACAGTACCTTGGGCTATTCTGTTCTACTATTTCTGACTCTGATACCTTATTTTTTGGCCAAAAGTTAGATAAAAAGAAAAGAAACATTTTAAACATCTTAAAACCAAATCTTTAATTCAACTTTCACTTTTGTTTTGGGTGTCTCAGAAAAGACAAACATGTGCCTTAAAAATTCAGCACCCCTCTTAGTCGCCCATTTTTTATTGAGTCTCTGTTATGGGCCAGGCATTTTATATATTAGCACTACAGAGATGAGTAAGGTAGGAGTTCTTTCTTCAGGAAGTTCACTTCCAAGGGAAAACGAATAGTTATACCAGTTAACAAAAGTGAAGTATTCTATAATACAGGTATAAAATAGTTTTGAATGAGTTGAGCCATAGATATTCTCAAAAGTACTTTGCAAAAGATGATTATTTTATTCTTATCACACATAGTGAATCACTTTGCATAGAAAAAAAGATTAAGTGCTGCCAAGAGTACTCAGTTCAATTGAATTCTTTGTTCTTCTAAAGAATTTCAAGAGGCAAATTCATCAAGAAAATATGAGAGCAGAGACATTTTCATTTTGTCAAAACAGGTTGCCGTCTCTTTACCCCCTTTCTTCTAACTACGATTTTTTCATAGCTTATAGTTTTTTCTTATATGCACAAATATTTTCCCTGATGTTTCTTCTAATCAAATCCCCTTTCAGGGGTCAAAATAAATCCAGCCCTCTACAAGTAAAAGAATATAGAGCTTATCCATAGGTATCTTTGTCTACTTAGTGCTTGACAATTTATTGCTTCTAATAAGTATTTGGCACTTGAATACAACTGTCTTTGCCAGCTGAATTGTAAGAGAAAAAGGGTCTCTGGCTTCCTAGCACATGATGAGAGAAGAAGTCATGTTGATGATGATGATGATGATGATGGTGGTTGTGGTTGTGGTGGTGATGGTGGCATATGGTAAACATCTAATTAGTATTGTTTCACTATCATAATTCTCACCCTTGATAAAGATGTACACTATTATTAATATCTCAGTTTTGCAGATGAGAAAACTGAGTCTTAGATAAACTAACTTACCTGTTCATATAGCTTATGAGTAGCACAGCCTGGATTCAAACTCAGATCTGACTGGCCTAAATACATGCTCTTAATCACTCTAAGATTTGCATTAAAATGAAAATGTACCAACAATTGGAAGCAAATATACTTTTAAAAGGCCCTGTTCAATTTAATAGCCTCATCAATTTGTCTCTGACAGGGAATTGGCTCTTTGACTTAGTGAGGAAAATTACCCACTTCTGAACATTGATGATTATTTCCAGACTTCAACAATTTTGTAGTTAGAAGAAATCATTATAGATCAGTGCTTCCAACTTCTTGTGGTCACGGCAAAGACAAATACTGACACCAGTATTTGCTTCAAGAGGGCAAACAGCATTTATTGCAGGGCATCAGGCAAGGAGAATGGGCAGCTATGGGGTTTATAAAGGGAGGAGTGAAAGGATTTCCAAAGTGGGTTAATGATTGGGGGATTCTGGAACTTCCTTCTACATTTTCTGTTCCCAGTTGTTCAGAGGCCTATGTGACAGCAGTCGGCATTTTCCATCTGCTGGAGGTCTTGGTTTCTGAAAAACCACTCAAGGACACATGTCAAGATGTTATCTTTAGTTTCCGTAGGGAACCAAACACCTTGTGACTCTAACTTATTTGGGTGACCATTGTTTAAGCTATTATTATCTTCTTGCTTAGTAGCTTATATTCATTTACTTCTCTAAGTGCTGGTTGCAGACTTAGCAAGATATCTGGAATTTCCCTTGAAGGGACTCACAATTTTTTCTTTAATTCTATGCTTGGAGGTTGAGTGAGTGGGTTACCCAGCAGGTTACCAGGAGGGGTCTCTGCTCTGTCTCAATACTTGAGGTACCAGAGTCTTTTGTCCCAAGGAGTTTTAATATTTATTAGGGTTACTGCTTACAGTCTCTCATACCTCTTGCTGTCTAGTAAGTTCTGTTATTTTGCCTGCTTTTAGCATTCTCCTTCTTATTCAATTGTTGTTGCTAATAGAGGAACACAGATAATCAAGCATGTTCAAGCTGTGCTTACTATAAAAATTGATAGACTCTGAGTGAATGCCTGAGGGACCTTCCATAGATAAGATGGACGTGTTTTTTATATGTGGCCTTTGTGACTGATTTTGATTTTTAGAAACCAGGTTGTTTTTTTGTTTGTTTGTTTCTTTTGTTTTTGCCTTTGCCTTTGCTGCTATTGTTATTGTTTTGTTCTGTTTTGTTTTTTTCCTTCTAAGCCATGTCAAAGTTCATGGGTAAATCATATCTGAATAAAGACAAAAACGGCTGAATACATTTCCATGATCACATTTTCAGTCTAGAACATAAATCCTATTTTTACTTGGAATTTAGATATTTTTGTTTCCTATTAAACAATAGGAAAATTTTAAATTATGGCTCAGAAAAATGGAAGGTTTTGAAATGCAAGCACAGAAGTCACTTTCAATTCCCAGCCTCCTAGTCTCACTCCTTTGGGAACCAAGGAACTGAGATTGATGTGACTTTACAGAGAAAATGCCCCTACTCATAGCTATGAACCTTAATTCAGCCCCTAACCAGAGGTGACTATTCCCACAACCATAGGTGCTGAGACAATTAAAGCAGGGAGTCTGAGAGGTTTCCATGTCCGTCTAATCCGGCCTGGTTTAAGCCATTAAGCAGATAATATAAGGGCTTAGAGGCTGCTACTAGGTAAGGCAAAGCAGCTTATTCTGCATTTCTGAACACCGTGTCAGGTCACTTAGGAGCAAATACCAATGAAATAAAAAGTCATGAGAGTGTGTCTATTTTCATGTCTATACTCTGATTAGATGGCTTCATTACATGAGAATAAGTAGGGTTTCTGGTTATTGTTGGGGTCTTTTGGAGGCCTGATTAAAAAAACACCTTCCTTTCATGCTTGAATTCTGAGAACCACCAAGTGAGAACCACAACCAAAGTGAAAGACACACAGGGGTCACAAAACCACCTTGATTGCTAATAAAGCTACTTTTGAAGAGTGCTTGTGCACAAGTAAGCTTTAATCCTGAAACCTCGTCCCGGACTGATTTGCTGACCCTCTAGGGCAGGCCTCTATATCAGCAGAGTTGGACGTGGGCTTCCAGCCAAGAGAAGAGGGATGGACCCTATAGGCCAATTTCTCCTTCCTAACTCTTCTATCTGATAAGTCAGCTCTGCTCTCCTACAGTAAGTTAGGGGGCAGAAAGAGGCAGGAGGATTAGGGTAGTGGCTCTCTCTCCTTCCACATGAATAGAAACGTGAAGATAGAACATAAGCATCTCCAAGTATCAGGGGTGTGGGTGCCCATTTTTAGTCCAATATTTATTGCCTATACTATGTACCAAGGTTTATATATGTTGTATCATACAATATTAAAATACCTCATCCAGCACCAACACAATCCCATGAAGAACTTTGTGAGGGAATTATAAGTATCATTATCACCACTTTATAGAGCAGGAACCGAGCCCTAGAGAGGTTATTTAATTTGCTCAGACAACATGGATAATAATTAGAAGAGACGAGAGTCAAATACAGGCCTGTCTCACTTAAAAACCTGCTGTTCCCACATCCCCAGTTATTTGTCATGTTAATAAATCTGATGATACTTATCCAAGCAAATTAGATTTCTTAGCTGAAAACCATTCTGAAGCTGTATTGATGGGAATTTGATAATTCACTGATATGAAGTTTAGACTATGATTTCTTTTAACTTTTTATTTTGAAATAATTTGGGACTTAGAGAAATGATGCAGAAATGATGGAGAATTCCCATCTGCCCTTTACTCAGCTCCCAGAATGTAAACATCTTAACTAATGGTGGCATAATTATCAAAATAAGAAATTGAATTGGTGTAATACTTTTAACTAGACTGCAAACTTTACTCAAATTTCACCTTGGTTTTCACTATTGACAGTGAATTTTTTGAGAGTAGAAGATGATCAATATTCATTTTTATATCCGCAGTGCCAGGCGATAAGTCTGGTCTAGAGTCAGTGATCAGTGACTGGACTGAATAAATGGATAAATGCGTTTTAAGTTCCTCTCTACAACTTGTATATACTTGTGTGTATGTGCATCTCCCAGGTTTAGAGAAAGTCTGAGGTTGTGATTTGAATGAATATTATTCATAATGAAATTCCACACTAGACTTTGTAAAGCATAGCCCTTTAGAATTAAAGAATTTGCAAAATAAAAAGAGAGCCTACTAACAGGATTGAAAGAAAGAGTGAAATCTGGTAAATGGGAAGAAGGCTATGGTGTCACATTCATTTTAGTGTTCATTAAGTGCCTGGGCAAGAGGCAGGTTTTAAAACTTTAATGTTAAATTAAATCATAGAAACTCATTTGCTTAAAGAGGAACTCCAAGCAGATATTTTAAGGCTTCTACTTTCTTCCACACTGAGTTCAGTAGAGATAACATTAAGGAAGCAGGAATTTGCTATGAAAATGGTTTCTGACAACTTTGAAAATAAACACTTTTTCATCTCAACATTTATAACCAAAGTATGTGAAACCAGGAGAAAGGCACATTCAAAGCACAAAATTCCTATTAGCAGCTTAATGGTTCCTAAAATGGCCATTTTTCTTGCTGTTTTCTCCATATCCTGTTAACACAATTTAAATAATTAAAGTGGCAAAGTCTAGAAAGGAGAGAATATGGCATTATTCTTAGTTGGGCAAAACTACAATACGAAATTGTTATGACAGCTGATTTTTATCAAAAAGTTCAACTTTGTAAAAGTTTTAATTGTTTTATTGTTGTTTAGATGGAAGATGTCATAGCACGCATGCAAGATGAGAAGAATGGGATTCCTATTCGCACTGTCAAAAGCTTTCTTTCCAAGATACCTAGCGTCTTCTCTGGTAAGTCTGCGTGGGTTGTAGCTCTGTTCTCTCCAACACCTTTCACGTAACTGTTTAAAACCAATTCCAGCCATTCACTATTGAAACTTTCTCTCTAACCCATTATTTGATAACTACTTACAAAATGCCCATGGTGTGTTCATCTTTGTGTGAGACTCTTCAAATGATGGTAAAACAAACAAAAAAAACCCAAACACCAAAAATCATGATCCTTCTCTAAGTTAGTTTGTAAAGGTAGAATGAACAAATGTGAAATAACAGAAAATGATATTAAAATAAATAAGTATAAAACGATGTTATGATATTATCCATGGAAGTTAGGAAGGTGAAGAAAATCAGTGATTTTTTTTTTTTCCTGACTGATGAGGAGTCAGGAAAGGGTTCCTACAGGGACAAACAGAGTTGGATCAGATTTTGAGGGCCTTTGAGTCTAATTCTGATCTATGGGGAAATATGGAGACATTTAAAATTTTGGATGGAGGATGTGGCGAGGAAAGAGCTTGGGATGAATTGGCGTTCAGTAAGGGCTGCGGCCACTCTGGTGGGGTAAGGCTCTCACAGGAGTAGTTTGGGTGCTGAGGTTCTGATATCCAAAGCTGAAGGCATAGAGAGGACAGAGCATGAGGATTTGGCGAGTAACTGGGCATGCAGAATAAAAGAGGACACAGCCCCATGGCTCTTATTTTTTGTTGGTTAATGGAGAGAACGAGAGATGAAGAAATCATTAATCAGAAATCGGGAAAGCCCACAGGTTCGATTGGAAGTGACTAGAGAAACCCAAAGCAAAATGAAGAGTAAAGGGTTGAAAGTCTGTGCCTGACTCCATGGGCAGCGAAGGCCCCAGCCGTGGGGATTGGGGTGTGCCGAGGGGTGTGGCCAGGTGAGATCAGGGGGCCCCAAAGCCTCAACTGCCAGCAGTAAGAATGAGGAAGCCGTCGCGGAGCGTGGGGGAGGAGGGTGCTGGACAGGCATCCTGCACAAGGCTGTGTGATGCCTCGGCGTGAACTGGGATCAAGGGGAGACCCACGATCAGGAGGCCTCCAACCTTGGGAAGAAGGTAAGGACCAGGATGGGAATAATAAGAAAGCCGGCCCTGGTGCTGGACTTTGAGAGCTGCATTGCTCTCAGAGAGGAGAGAGGGAGCTCGGAGCAGGTGAGAGCTACCATAGAAGGAATGACATTTCGCTCTAACAGAATGTGTCCTCCTTTTTCCCGTTACTCCCTCTCACGCCCTCTTTGTTCCAGTTTCTTGCTCTTCCTTGGTGACGTTCTATACTTTCCACACCTGTGGCCTTATTCCCTGTTTCTCTCCTTGCCTTCCCAGGCCATCCCGACTGTTAAATCCCACCCATTCTTCAACTGTCAGCTCAGAGAGCTCTTTGGGGAAAACCATCCTGAACTTCTTATCTCTGTGCCCTCAAAGACCTTGGTCTTTGCCTCTCTTATAGCAGTTATTATGCGCCACTTTGTCTTAAAGTTATTTTTGTCTATGTCCTATATCCCCAGGTAAACCATAAGCTCCCTTTGTTCAAGAACTCAGTGAGTTAACTGTGCATGTAAAAATAAATATGAAACTGTAGCTGATATTTTCATGAGCCAGTAAAAGGGATGAACTTGTCACTTTCAGGATTCAAGCAGATAAATGCACTAAGTTGACTGCACTGGGGACAGTCATCAATTCAACCATGCATGGCCTATCTAAAGGATTCCAATTCAGGAATGTTTATGAAAATACACAGGCTAAACAAAAAAGTGTGCCCATCAGATTAAGCTGGGATGCAGGTTTGACTTACCTACTCTGTTGGAGTCTAAAGTTTTTGATTGAGTTCTTCAGAGAGCAATACCTCAACAACAACCTGTGGGAAGAACTCTTGGTTGACAACATTAAGATTTTAATTTAAAAATAAGATTGGACATACAGATTGAGAAAGAACCTTGAAATCTCTGGCAGTTGTTTTAGTGTTCACTGATGTAAAACAACAGCGGTAGCTATTACATAAAGAGACTATCGGTGACATTTTTCATATCACTGTGATTAGGTTCAAATGATCATTTTATGTTCCCTAGAAACTTTTCAAGAGCTCTCTGCCTCACAGGTTCAATTAGATATGCTTTGCCAGAGATTTAATTGCTATGTTTGGTATTTATCAGCTTCTTTATATTAAAATCCCCAAATTATAATGTTCTTCGGCCCCATCCACTTTTCTAGAAGTTTTCAGGTTTTTTCCAGAAATTTTCCTCCCCAGATATTTATTGGGGATTAATTCCCCTGTCCTTTTGTGGCCCAACTTGCTATGTGCCCCTCGCTTTCCTGGATCTTTCTGCTTCTTTCTCCCCTCCCTGAGCCTGTGTCATGTTCTACTGCAGAGCTGTTAATACCAGTGAAACGAGGGGTCTGCTCACTTCCTCACCTGTAGTAGAATCAGAAACCAACTGTGATGAAGACCTGTGTGTGCGAGAGGCGGGTAGCGTGATGCTATGGACTGTTCCGCAGGGAAGGAAGGATCTCAAATACTGTTACTCTTTCTCAACTCACCCATTCATGCTCCCCAAAACCTTGATACTTCTATGGACCAATACTATCAATGTCACCTGGAAATTTACAGGGAGAGATGTGTGAAAGGATACAAAATTACAGGCAGATGGGGGAATAAGTTCTACTGTAGAACTTATTAACTGTAGGATGACTATAGTTAACAATAAGAGTTTCAAATAGCTAAAAGGAGGATATTAAATGTTCCCAACACAAAGAATTGATAAATGTTTGAGACGATATGCTTATTACCCTGATCTGATCACTATACATTATATGTATCAAAACATCACTATGTATACCCCATGAATAAGTACAATTATTATTTGTCAATCAAAATAAAATAAAATAAAATAAAATAATGCAGTATCAGGGCACAGTCCTGCAATTTACACAAACTTCCTGTTTCCTCATCTCCAGGCCTCTGCCATAAAACACATACCTTTTGTTTTGCTATGTTCTCTACTTTCCTTTGCTAGTTCAAATTTTTCCCGCATCACTATTTCTTCAAATTATATCCAGGAGTCAAAAGCACATATCTTCGACACAAAGTCCTTATAGTTGCAAAAAACAAAAAAATGGGCCGGGTGCGATGGCTCACTCCTGTAATCCTAGCACTCTGGGGGGCCGAGGCGGGTGGATCGCTCAAGATCAGGAGTTCGAAACCAGCCTGAGCAAG
>VBSM01002153.1:44251085-44318376 GCA_008086735.1 Cheirogaleus medius | reverse complement strand
AAAAAAAGAACCAATATAAGCTTGGCCAAACTGCAGGTAAACTCTCTAGAAATACCCACCACTGCTGCCCAACCCCTCCAATTTACCCTAGCTGAAAATGATACACATTTACTGGCGTGATGCTCCACAATGTTCTCATGTTCTTGACATTCAGTAATTCTGTTATTCTAGCATGGAGATATATTGGATGAGTTCCATTTTTCTCCTTGGCTAGGAAATTACTGTGTTTCCAATGTAAGCCACAGAAGAAAATAAACCAGAATTCTCTTCTTAGTTCCTTGTAAATGGTGTAGCTTTTCATTAAACTTAAATTGTACCTGCTTGTGAAGCAGCCCACTGACATCATAAAAGACTGTAGGACCACCTGTTGGCAACAATCACATAAAAAGGCTCCTGTTAAACCAGATCATTGAATGCGTTTGAAGATGGAACTTACTGAACTAATTCTCAGCAGCCAAAAAGGCAGGTACCTGCTCAGATCACCAAGCACTATTAATAGGGCAGAAAGTGGTCAAAAATTAATAAGGAGTTCTACTCAGCCATTCCTGTGTTTTATATATTTTTGCCTTTTATCTTCTATTAACTTGAGAAGGTTCTTCATCATAGACATGCTGATAATTAAGGAGTGGAGTCTCTGCCACTCTTTTATCACAACTTAACTTCCATTCCTCATCTGAATTTGTCACTTTTAACACGCTGTCTTACAAATGGCTTACCACCAATTGGCAAGAGCAAAATTTGTGGTCAAAGAATTATCTAATAGTCCTTATGTCATATGAGTGTGGCTGGTCTTACATGTTGGGGTTCAGAAAAGCATCTTTAATTCTCTAGACCCCATTCTAACCGTTTTTTCTCAGTGTTCTATTCTTTTTCTCAGCAAGTTTGCTAACAAAAGAAGCCCTAATTAATGACATGTTTATTGACCTTAATTGCATAAAAATAGGAACTGTTATATTTCATACTATTGGATATGAAATAAGTATTCATATTTTATTAGTTTGCTCCTCTAACAATGTGCACAGTAGTACTCTGTGATAACTTCTTGTTTTTAGCCATGTATATGAAAACTAGGCAGTATATGAGCTTAAAAATCAAGTTGACTTTAAATGTAATGATTTGAATATGTCCTCCTTCTCAATCCCTTATTCCTCCAAGGGTTATATAAATATTTATCAGTATCATGGAAAGATGATTAATATAGACTTAAACTTGACAATGGGCAGCTATATGGGTAAGAAGTAAAAGGCACAAACTTGGTAAAATGGACTGAGCCACTGCAAGTTTACTAAGGACATATCCTGTACCTAAATGTTTTTGAGAACAACTTTAAAGATACCTTACCTGACTCAACCCTGATTATATTTGGAGTCAATTTGAAGATGATAAGAATAAGTACTGTGGAAATTTTTCTGTGGAGCTTGTAAGACTACCTAGGTAGTTCTAAGAGACTTTCAAGACTCTAAGTTTCCTCCTGAAACTGACAACTTACTGTAAGGATTTCCCGCTCCCCCTCCCCCACCCATCCATCATAGGAATGACTACCCTGGTTTCTACAGAATTCAGAGAGAATTAGATGGCTTTTGAAAACAATTCTAAAATATTGTGTCAGAAATTATGTTTGAAATACTTTTCCTTTTCTAATATCCCCAAGAAAATTCAAGAATACAAACAGAAAATTTTTGAGACATGAGAAAGAAAAAAAGTAAACTAAAAATACTGGCAGTTCTTAAAGTTCAATTCTGAAAAAAATTAATTCTAGGAGAAAACAAGAAACGTTAACTAGATCTGCAAGAGATATGAATGTTTGCAAAAAGCTGGTCCTTTAGTTGTTATCTTCTTGACACATCCTCTCCGGCAGAGCTGGGTGATAAAACAACTTGCACTTAATAACTAAATAGCCAGCTGAGCTGAGGAATAGGAGGAGAAGCTGAGATGTCAAGTAATCAAATGGATCCTTAAATTATCTTTGCTATGAAAGATTCTATACCCTGTTTTGTTTGCTACTCTTTTCTTATTGTAAAATAGCACCATGAAGTGGTTAGAAATAGTAAAAAATTTTAATCTCAGCCACTTGGATTCTCTGGCATATCTTCTAGAAAATTCTCTTTCTAATAGCTAAATCCTCCTGGGAAATGACAAAATTAGCTATTTATTGGGTTCTCACTGTATTTGTAGAAAAATGATTTATTTTATTTTATTTTTACTGATATATCTTAGTTGTACATATTTTGGGGGTACATGTGATATTTTGATACATGTATACAATGTGTAATGACCAAGGGTAATTGGGATATCTACCACCTCAAACATTTACCTTTTCTTCGCGTTGGGAACATTACAATTCTCTTCTAGCTATTTTGAAATATATATAATAAATCATTATTAACTATAATTTCCCTATTGTAGCATAAAATGCTAGAACTTACTTTTTCTATTTAACTGTATTTTTGTATCCATTAACCAACTTCTCTTCATCTTTCCCTGCTCCCAGCCCCCCGTTCCCTTCTAGCCTCCCGTGACCACCATTCTACTTAGAGAAATGATTTATTTTAAAATGTGGCTGGAAAAATTTGCAGTGACCAAGATGAAAAGCAAGCTCTGACTTTTCTTATTTTCATCAGAATGTTTGAAGGAACAGTACAAATTCAGGAATATCTAAAATGCTTTGATTTTAACTTCGGCTTTTTTTATAGCCATATGTTCTCGGCCCAGGAGCTGTTTTCTCTTTCTGGATAAGTGTAGATAGTGGTGCCGTTTCCATGTAGTCCTTTCTGAACATCTGAATTTACTGTTTTATATTTTAGGTGAATATTATTGGGACTGGAGATAATTTTGGAATGGGACATTAGACTTCTGAGGTCTCCATTGAATTATTGTGTGAATCACAATAATGCCCTTGAGTTCTTTCTGTGCAAGTAACTCAGGCAAACACACATATTCCCAAACTCAGCTGGACTCTTTTTTCTCCTAACAACGCCATTCCAGAGAGGAAAATTGTATCCAAATACATAAATATGTCTATTAGAGTCTATAAAGAAGACTTTTCTCTAACAACTGTGTTGATTTTCTGGAATAGTTCTAGTACACCATCCCTTGCTTAGAATGTCATGCCTTCTCCCCTGTAATGAACTTGGTAAAGGAAAGACTCTTCCTAACACAGCTGAATCATTTTATTGTGGTTTAACCAAAAGCTGTAAATAAATCTCTGGAGAGGGATTGTTCTATTTAAGATTGTAAACAGAACTCAAGAGTAAATCATTAACAATTGGCCAAAATGAGAATTTTCTGTGACCAGTATCACTGTACCTATAGAATACTGCATTTCTATCCTTAAAGAGCTCTCTGAAAAAGACTCCAAGAATCATATAGATGAACCACTTGTTCTCTCATCCCTACATGGAAATCCAACAGGATCTATACAATGAGCAAGCACATAGCCACGATTCTATGAAGAAATATCGAGCCTCACTAAGATTGTAACTTCTTTTTCAGAGTTTGGGAAAAGTGAAAATTGGTCTACTTTACTTAGTATTTCCAAAACCATTTATACATTTCTACAAAAAAAAAAAAAAGATGGAAAACGCAGTGCAGGCATAAACAAACAACTTTCTGGAAGTCTGGGGAATCCCAGCTGGTGTTGAATTTCATCTTATTTAGCATTGAAATGTTATCTTTATAGGCATCTGGAATCTTCAGAACTACAGATGATGGCAAATTGTACTAAAACGTGAAAATCCAAGCCAAGAAGGAAAAAAGTCAAAGATGAGAACACTGAGATATATGAAAGTCCAGAAAGTTATCAAGAGAGATCCAATTCAACCACCTATAAGGTGATACATTTATAAAACATAATGCAGAGTCAAATTCTGGGAGGACATGTTTAGCACTAATAGTTAAGGCCCATGAAAGGGACCAGAGGGTCACCAATAGACCCTAAAGTCACTGTTCCATTGTTCCAGTGTGTTCTTTTGATCAATAAGACCACACAAGGTCTTGAGTAAAGTCTTCAGTATAGCATGAGAAGATATTGGACAGACACAAAAAAACTATCCTGCTCATATTCAAAACCATGCAAACAAGGGCTCTGTGGACCATATATTATATGAGGGCCATTTTATGCCATTTTTTTATCCGATCTGAAGGCTGACTTTACAGAGCTTGAGAAGGCTCCATAAAAGGGCATCGCTTGAAAAGGAAACTTTTGGATATAAAGAGATATTAATAATTTACATAGTCCAAGTAATTAAAAGGTAGAACTTGTTACCTGTCATGTGTTAAAAATGCAAATAGTTCAAACAGTGTTAAGTAACTAGGGATAATACATGCACAGAGATGAACAAGAAAAACATGGAATATTTAGGCTTTATCCTTATGTCTTGATGGTGGTGTCACTGGACAATTCACTATTTCTAACCGGTGTGTGTAGCACATAGAAGATGAGAAATAAATGAAAACATTATTATAGTTATTACCATAATTATCAGTGACTTTATTGCCATCTTCAGAGGCTTGGATTAGGCCTGGATTTGGGCATTTTCTTACCTACTAAGTAGTTAATCTGTTGCAAGGCCAAGGAATTACTTTATGTTAGACGTGCTGTGTAGTATATGGCACAGGGTTTCTAATGCAATACTCAAAAGGTATTTGTTAAATTCTTAGCTGCTATTTTCATTAAATGATAATTCCCCACATTCTCAAGGTGCCTCATAGCTTTTAACACTCTTTAATGTGTCTTATCTTTTATTTTTCACAACAAATAACTATACACACCAAATTGAAATCTAGGGCCATAAAAGTCTTAATTGTTCTTTTCATACCTTATCATTTGAAGGTAAGATCATTACATACTGATATTGATTTTTTTCCCCCTTAAATAAATCCCATTTTGACTTTTTAAACTAATTTCTTTGTTACGATGATGTCAATACTCAGTGGATTGTGCCATCTGGGCTATTAATGAAAGAATAAAATTGTGAAAGTCAGAGGCAATATTGCAAATTTTAACTGATGCAGACATGCTCCATTTTCATTTTGTAGTAATCAACTCTGCAAATTGTTTCTCACAAATATTGACTGTTTTTTTAAAGCAACAGACCTGAGAAGCTTAATTCTGTTCATTGGTGAGTTGTTTTTTTTAAAATCCTAGAAATCATAGGTTGTTTGGAAAAGCCCATGGGATGAAGGTGAGGCTGACTTTACGTCTTTGAATTAACACATTAACGTTGCTTTCTTTTGAGAAGAGATGAAAACCCTAGAGATAGACATTTAGTTAGGATAACACTAAAGCCTTCATTATACTCAAGAAGAAATAAACCTTGATGACTGAATTGCTAGTCTCAATATGTTTTTGTGCAATAATGAATTAGCGCACAACACATTCAAGGTGCATGTGTAAACTACAGTTTTGCACTGCCTTTTTATCCTGGTGACATCATCTGGCTTTCTCTTCATATCCCTCTGTCTTTCTTTGTACACATGTAGAAGGGCTTCAAATTTTCACCTCCTGATAATTCTAGGAGTGAGAACTGTCCCTGTCTTTAGCCTTCTTCCCATCACATCCCCATCCCCAGGCCAGCTTTCGTTAATCATTCCGTTCTTCTTCATCATGAAATTTATTTTAGTTGACATTTCCTTCTTGATGGGCATGTGATATAGTTCTTACTAGAGGCGTTAAGCACCTGGAGTATGAGAATTATCTCTTATGTCAGTGTACATCCTCTATAGTCCTTGGTGCCTGGCACATAGTAGACACTCAGCAAATGTTAATGACTTTTCATAGGACAGCTGATGTCCCCAGCACTCAGGTGCGTCCACACCAAATTTCACTTTCCATTTCATTGGCTCCGGAAAGAGCACTCAGCCTAATTATTTGCTCTATTGGCATCCAGTGCTGCATGAGGCTTTTATCTCAGCAGGGAACACTAGAAAGATGGCAACTCTGCTTTGCTGTGTATTACTAGCTTACATGGGTTTCAGGATGGAGAACTGGGAAATTAAACACAATTTTCTAATTCCTCCAGAGCCCCAAAACACTCTCAATTGAAATTTTATTATTTCATTTACAGTTAATTTTTAGAAGACTGGATATTCTCATATTCAAATGTAAATATTCCTCAAAGCCTGTCTGGAATGCTGGAAAGAGTACATACTGTTGGTAAAGACACCTGGATTTGAGTCCTGTTTCTCACGTTGCAAACAAGGACATTATACTTTAAATGACAGCTCTGGTACTGATGCGTACATGATTATGAATGTGTTTTGATCATCACAGCTGTCATTGCAACTACTAGCATTTATTAAGTGCTTACATTGGACTCAGCATTCAGTCAGTATCCTCTTTAAATGCATTATTTTGTATATTTGTGGCCTTATAAAGATAATAAAGAGAAGTTAAATAATTTGTCCCCGGTATTACTGTTAGTAACAGAGCTGACATTCGAATCTAAGTTAATCTGATATATATGGAACAAGAAGGGACAAAGAATACAGATTATTTTATAGTACCAGATTAGGATACATATATGTGTGTATATATGTATATTTATATTTGTGTGTATGTATGCATACATATATGCAGAAGCACAGACCATATATATAATATTTCAGTGACATAATATATATTTTATATATATAGTATTTTGGTGATCTGTGCTTTTATGGTATCAGATTATGTCATATGTGTGTATGTGTATACTATCTATGTGCATATACACACACATACACACACATTTATGCACAAACCAGAAGCACAGACTACGGAAATAGCAACAGAGCAACCAAGAAAAGACAAGACTGACTAGTCCCAGAACCTGGGCCAGATCGTGACACGTCCAGTATGTCCATCACTTCTCTCCAAATACCACAATCTCAGGGGTTCTTGTTGTTGATCACCCCAGAACATATTCATTCTTGTCTATTTTATTTATTCTTTGGGTGCAGTTTCTGTGAACCCGTATCCACTTGCATGACAGCCCTGCTTGTTTTCAGGGAAAGAGTTGTACCTTATGTATAAATTAAGACTTTGTTCTAACTTCCTTTTGTCACATTTTGTTATGGAGGAATATTTGGGGTAGTTTATTTTTAAATGTATTCTCTTGAAACTTTTTTTATAGAACTCATATGCAAAATTTTTAGTCTGAGTTAATCCTATTTTTAATGTGTACACAGGACTCAATTGAGAAAGAATAGTTGATATAAGAGGGTTTGTTTGAACCAAGGAGAGGCTAAAAAGGGAAGTTACAAGGTTGGACTTTGAGTTTTATCTCTAGCCTGTCATGTGGAATGAACTTGGTGCATGACTTCTTTCCTTAGCTGGAGATTTGGGAAATTATTGACATAAAGTCAGATTTTACCAGGTGAACAAAAATGACAATTCTGAAAGCTATACCCTTTCTTTTGAGGCACTGGAGTTTCTCACTGAGCAAAATTTTTCCCATTGCTTATAGCAGAGTGCTTGATTCCCATGTAAAAGAACCTAATGTGCAAAGAATTATCAGGCTGTAAACAGAAATCCATTGAACAATTCTCTTCCTTTAAACAGAAATTATACACTCAGACTGTATCCAAATGGATGGACACTAAATTAAGTCCAAGGATCACTTCAATGTGATTTTGGGTCCCATTCTTATTCGTATGAGCAATAAATTTTCACCTCCATTAATATCGCTGGGAATTTAAACTTTGATGTCATTCAAACCCAACACTATGGTGGGAATGCTTCTCTATCGAGCTTCAGATTGTCTGTTCAGAGGTTGCTCAGAGTGAGGTATCAAACCAAGTATTTATCTTAGCCTACTAAAATTCCAAATGTGAGAGTTTTAACTAATTAGGGAGGAGTGTAAGACAATATCTTGTTAGATGACAAGTTGTACCTGTCTGTAGGAGTTCCAGGTGGAGGGAACCATAAGAAGGGCTGGCGTAGTCAGGGAAGGTCTCATCAAGAAGGAGAGAGACATGCAGAGGAAAATGAAGAGTATCCTAAAAAAGGCTCAATCTGGGAAACATAAAACAACCTGAATCCAATAGAATAATCTATGTTGCATACATTGTGGCAGGGACAGCTCACTCTCATACTTAATGGCCTCTCTGTGGAGTCCTCCTGGTGAGCTGCCCCTCGTTCAGCACAACCTTAGGGTGGCCTTGAGTGTGAAACCATTTTAAATTAGAACCCCAAAATTGCCAACTTCAAATGATTTTGGAGCAGAGTTTGGTGATGGATGTATCATTCTAAGAGTCAACCTAGAAGACACATTCAAAAGGACTTCCACTGATCATTTAAAATGTTTGGAAAGCAAAGCTTGATGTAAAACTTGATGTAAAGAATCACTGGCCACCCAGTCACTTTTACTCCACAGATAGCAATATCTTTTTTTTTTTTCGAGACAGAGTCTCATTTTGTCTCCCAGGCTAGAGTGCAGTGGCATCATCATAGCTCACGGCAACCTCAAACTTCTGGGTTCAGGCGATCCTCCTGCCTGAACCTCTGGAGTAGCTGGGACTACAGGTGCGTGCCACAAGGCCTGGCTAATTTTTCTATTTTTAGTAGAGACAGGGTCTCACTCTTGCTCAGGCTGGTCTTGAACTCCTGAGCTCAAGCTATCCTCCCGCTTCGGCCTCCCAGAGTGCTAGGATTACATTAGTGGTGGGTGAGCCACCATGCCCGGCCAATAGCAATATCTTAAGGTGATAAGCTACTTTGGTAGCTCTTTCTAGAGGACAATTTTCATGACCCAAATGTCTTCATGAGACTGTGTTCTGACTGATTATTCTCCTTCAGAACAAATTCCCTTTTAGAAATCTTCCAGGGCCTGTATGTGGAAAATTCTGAAATTACTGAGACTTGGATTGCATGTACTAGGCCTGCTTTCTATCTCTCTTCTCCACCTTATCAAAAATTTGTTAATAAAGAGTTAATGATTCCCAAGTATAAAATCTTTTGTTTTTAAAGGTTTTTGTTACCTGACCTATTTCTCCTTATCTTAGCCTAAGCCTTAGAAAACCCAAAAGGGAGTTAAAAATAGAACTAATATTTTCTTTAAAAATTTAAAGAATCTTCCTCTTTTGGTTGAGAGAGAGCTTTTCTTTAATATTTGACTTTTTCCCCCTTCTTTTCTTGGCAGCCTTCAAATGTACAAATCTCACTGAAGTCATTCCAGGCTGAAAGCATTTAAGATCAAATACCAGGAAGCTAAAAATAAGTATTCTACCCTTTCGGTAGAGGCTATTGGATATTTCTCTTAACCTTTCTGATCAGGTGGCCTTTTGGCAAGAGTTGGATGCTAATAGTTGCTGGGAGGCAAATGCTATGGGAAGATCAGTAAATAATTTAAAAATAACTGCACTCAAAACCAGCCCTCAGTGCTAGGTAATTTGGCTTGTGTCAGAACTTAAAGATTTTTTTTTGAAAACGGTGATGCAGCCCAAACTCCAAGGCCAGTATTGTCTTACACCGATTGTAGCTATCATATTTGCTGGTTTCAAAGCTCTCCCTGCTTTTCCTGGCACCATTTCCTCAGGTTTCCTTTGGGTAACAACCTTCTCCCACCCTCAGTTAATATGGCTTGGGGGGGCAACCCAATGCTCTGCCTTAAGAGTGACTCAGGCTTGGCAGATCAGAGACTCATGGCTAATACTTTTGCTAGAACCACTGGGGAAAGAGAATCTCTCTGCATGGGTTGCTAAATTGGTAGTTGGAAATCTAAGGGTGAAATTTGTGTAAAAATGAAGCCAGTGCAGAACCACAGAGTAAAATTTGGTCGTATCTGGCTCCAGCTGTGCCTGAATCTTTTCAGCTACTGAGACAATAACTTCTCACTTTACTCCCATTAACTTAATTTGGGCATCTGGTAACTGGGTTTTGATAACGCAGCCCTCTGCAGTATCCTGTCTTCCTTAATCTTCCTATATTTCCAAGGGGTTCTTTATATCCGACACCAATTTGGTTATTTTGATTTTTGTTTGTTTGTTTGTTTGTTTTTTACCTTTGGTTTAAAATTTTCTTTTAAAGTTGCATATTTTTATTTCTTTGGATTGCAAAATCAAAACCAAAGCATCATTTCTCCTCTTAACATTAAATCAAGCTAAGAGACAAAGACAGTTAATCATCTCTACTTTTATCACTGAGATCTATGGCATAAACTTGACTTGCCACAATTGCAGGGATTCATAGAAGGAATGATTCATTTATAAATGATGTTGAAGGGTGAATTAATTCCACAGAGCTTTATTCATAAACTTCTTAATTGTGTGATTATAAGATGGTTTCTGTGACCTTTGATGGTTTCTTAGAAAGACTAGGACACAGCTGGATAATGCACACTCTTGTTTCCTCTCCAGCTTTGCAGATGCACCACTTTTCAAGGGAGCTTCACCACATTTTTGACCATAAGGAGTAAGAATTGTGTTTTATCTACCCCTACATCCATCGCCAATGGTCCTGCTATAGAATACCTGCCCTGAAAATATTTGCTGAACAAAATTAGTTTATCTAACTCTGTAGGCAAAGTGTACATTTGTCATGTGTAGCCACCTCTTCAATGACAATTTCTTTTTAAGCATCTTCTACAGTCAGGTTCTGTGAAACGCCTGGAGGTTACGAAGATGAGGAAGCATATTCCACTCAGCTGCACTGGGGATTTCTCAATACAGATAGAGGACTGGCCAACAGAGTTCATCTCCTGTTCTTCCCCAAACCCACAGAAGTGGCTATAAAGGAATGCAATAAAACATTCCTTCCTATCTTGGCTTGCCTCATGTCCACAAATTTAAAAGGTGGTAATCCACAAGGACGAGGAGAACGGGAGAGAAGGAAACAATGAATGTGAGATGCGATTTTTTTTTATTTTAGGAAAAAGGGAAGTGATGGAATTGCCTTAGCAGAGTAAGCAGAGCTATAACCCAACTCCCAGCTGGGAGATGCCAGTAAGAAGTGAGCCAGTTCACCGCATGGAACTCGGCACCGGGAGAGACTCAGTTGAGGAAGAGGGCTAGAAACAGATGGGTTTATTGAATGAATGAATCTAAAGCAACTGGATCCCCAGGGCCCTTCCCAACTCTGTGTAGCCTCCCAGCAAGGCCACAGAGTTTTATTTTTTGAAAATACCAGGAAGCTCCTGACTTGAGAACATCAGGCACAGTGGCAAGACCTGGGGTGGAGAAGGTATCTAAGCGCATGTGTATATTACTGAACTTGGAGAATTTGGCCACCTTTCCCCAGCCTGCCTCCAGGGCACTAGCCTGTGAACACTACCTAGCTGGGAGTTAGGAGGTTCCCCTCTAGAAAAGACAAGTGCGTACATACACACACCTGGCAAAAAGCATTGATTCAGCTTCAGTAATTCGGCACACATGTCTTCAGGGTCGACAACAGCCCAGACCCTGTGGAATTGAAGGTACCCCACAGTTAAGAGGGTTCCCCACACTGGCCAGGGAGGGAGCTATGTTCTCTTTCTGAATTTAGAGAGTAAATGATAGAACTTAAAGAACTTAAAGTCTGTTTACCTATATATTCCAAGTAATTTGAAACTTTGTTTTTCTGGGCTTTTAATTTACCTACAGTAGTTTTAACTGAAAAAAAAAGGTTCTGGTTTTAGGTAATTTAAAGGTAAAGTGATTCATGTATCTTTTTCTGCCTTTAAAAAATTTATTCTGCATTTCATTTTTGTTAATATTTTTCAAAATCACTATTAGCTTCTTACATTTATGATCATCTTCTTCTATTTTATCTTTATCTTTTTTTTTTCTCTCCAGTGCAAAGGAATCCCTATTTCATTCCTTTTGTTCTCCCCTTGAGATCAAGACTAGGTCTCATCCACTTCTAGATCCACTCACACAGAGATGCTAAATGGATGGTTGGGTTTTTTTTGTATATCTATTGCCATGTGGTCAAGCAGCCCCTAAGCAGCAGGGCAATGTTTGCTCCTCTCTTGACTTGCCCCATGTCCTCAGATTTGACCAGTAAAGAGATAACAAAGCACAAATGTAAATATTAATACATTCAGATAGTTTCACTTGCAAATACCTAAAGCAAGATCAGTATGGTATAAGCTTCCTACGTCCCTGTTCCTACAGGACACCATCCAACCAGAGGGACCACATGACACACAACACAAGGAGTATGTCACTCTGTAGTTGAGAAGTCAGTTTCACACTGCAGCTACGTGGTAGTATAGTCTGCAGCTGTACCCAAAGAAGGGTGAGGTGGAAAATTCCATGCCTATGCCTCACTGGCACCAGGTAGGTGGATGGGAAAGAGCCGTGTGACAACCTTCTGCAGGACACAGAACTTCCTGCAGAATAGGGTGGTGGATGAGAAATGGCCTGCAACAGCCCATGGGCAGTTTGCTCACGTTGCCATGTTCCAGAAAGGAACACATTCTTCTCAGACACAGTTCAGACTACAGTTGAGCCTTGCCTACGTGGCCTTTGTGAAGCATTCAAGACCACAGGGTACTTTGACTGAGCCATCCATCAATTGATCACTTCTCGAGATCTTCCTGAAATTTCTAGCACTGTGATATTTTTTTTTCCCCTTTCTGAATTTTCTTTTTTTTTTTTATTTCAGCATATTATGGGAGTATAAATATTACGGTTACGTATATTGCCCATACCCATTTTAACGAAAGTTTTAGCTTTTACCTTCACCTAACTTAACTCATCAGATGTGCTATGTGTTTATCAGATGTCTTTCAAATATATTTACCAATTACATTACTAAATTGTGGGTCTATAATGAGAAATATCATAAGTACTCTAATTCTATCTATTTCTTAAACTGATAACCCCACCTTTCTTTACTGTAGTAACTTTGAAAATGATAATAAATTCTTCAGTAAGTTAAAAGAAAATACTATTTAAGAAGAAATATCACATAGTACATCATTTTCAAAGGGAAAATCTTCCTTTCTTCTTTCCTTTCTTCCTTCTTTCTCTCCTTGCTCTTCCTTCTTTCTCTTCTTCCCTCTCTCTGCCTTCAGTGAGATGGGTGGTGTGATCCCATGTTCCTCTATGAAGGGAAGTGTTTGGTAATGTGATTTAATAAACATTACAGGGTGAGAGTCGGGATTCAGATTTGAACATTTGTCATATATATATATATTTAATTTCAATATATTTGGGGGACAGTGCAGTTTTGTTATATGTATAATATATATTGTATAGTGGTGAGGTCTGGGCTTTACTCTCTATTTCTTGATTGGACTTTTGATTATTAATTGCTATTTGTATCTTTTTGGTGAGTTTCAGCAGATAAGGAAATTAAGGAGTACATAGAGATTTAAGTAACATCATGATATGATATATACTTAAAGTACAATATTCTTAGTGATATGATACCTTAAAATTAATTTAGCATCTAAAAATTAACAAATATTTTACATAGTGTTTTCTTTGAGCCTTTCAAAAGCCTTGTGAGGTAAACAGAGCTGATTTTATCCCCATTTTAAAGCAAAGTGACTAAAGATCAAAGAACAAAAATTTCTTGACCAAAATCTCACTGCTAATAGATATGGGCAGAAAAGAAAAACTTGAACATAGGTCTGGCATATTTTTCCTTATTTGTAATTATCTTTAATCTCGTTCTCTAATGCACAAAACAGAAGGTGAGGGATTCAGTAATTAAACCATGTTCAACATTTTTTTAGGCTAATCCAGCCTTGTGTTTAGGATCAATTCCTATCAGAGCCCATAGAATGTCTACTAAATTAATGCTATGAAAGATGAATGAATTTATTTTTATTTTTGTGATGAGTCTCAAAATACGTGGCAATATTACTGGGAGAAATATCCTATTACTTAAGATATAGTCAGTCCAGTTCAAAACCACCTACTCAGCAAGGGAGATGGAAGACATAAATAAAGAGTATATTCCCTACCTATAAATTAAAGTAAAATTCCTATAGAGATATTTTTAAAAATTGAAAGTAGTATAAAGAATGGTAGGTTTTGTAGAAAATGCCACCTGTTACCAAGATAGCTAGAGAACACATCTTTAGTAAATACCACAAAAAGGAGAACAACCAAACTGTGTTTATTCCATTTCACAATAGTTTCTTATATTAGAAACCCAGTCCTCTTTGCAAACTTTCTGAGAAGCAATGGGCATTTTTTATCATCCTCATTCACCCCTTTGAGTTATGTGCTTGTGGTGGAGTCTCTCTCATTTTCTCTTCCCAAATTGCACTCGATGGCTAGCTCTACCCAAACGTGCCTTCTGTTGGGCTGTGATGATATTTTCATGCAGCGGCTTGCTGAATCCCATGCCTAATATAGACATCGCACATTCCATCCCTCCCTGCACGTTCTCTGGCTTTGCTCTTGTGCCCACAAGCAGGGCAGCTGGACCTGCAGGGACACTGTCCTCTCTTGCAAGCTCAGCTCTGTCCGGCCCTAATCAAAGCCTCAAGAGGCACATTTTTATGGTACTATGTGGAAAACAATGTTCCCAAGCCTCAAAAAGCATTTTGTGAGGTCATCTTTAGGACAAGGTGAATTTAAAAAGCAGTTGCCCAATGAGGCCAGAAAACAATTGCTTGGTGACTGTTAGAAAACCTCTCATTCCCCAGCTTATAAAAGTGACAAGTCAGAAATGAATTGATTTTGTTTGGAGTACTCTAATAACTTCTTGGCTAGTGTCTCATTAACACTTCTCTCCAACTGTGGACAATTCCACAGGTTTGTTTGGATTACTGGGCTTTCCGCGATAGCATTGCAAGCTTTTAGCAAGTAACTCAGCAGTGTATCTTTCATGAAAGTGGCCAGCTCAGCTGCTCCTGGCGAACTTTCTTCTTCTACTCATGTTTCCAAATTTTGCAGTCCCTCCCCACCATTTTCCCACCTGCTCACTTCACCGTGGGGTCAGAGCAGATAGGTGGATAATCTCCCTGTGAGCAGGGTGACCACTGTCCTTTGGATGAGTCTGTATTGTTGTGAGCAGAGGCTTTGTCATCTCTTTGAAACCTGCCTGACTTGTGCATGACATTAGACAAAGTACCTAGTGTATCTAAAACCCAATGTTTTCATCAGTATTGTAGTACCTGGCTGCGGATAAAGAATGCTCAGGAAGTTTTAGCTATGGTTATTGTATTAGCTATCACAGAGCAGAACAACGAGAAAAAGCTGAAGGAAACCCGCGATGTCCAGATTTCCTTAGCTTTCGTTATTTAGTACAATAAATGTCTTTTAAAAATGATTATTGGTATTATAGGTAATATTTGATTAATATATATTATTCATGGGTAGAACCCAAAAGCAAAGTAAACTTTATTTTCTCTGATAAAAATACTGACCCATTGAATCAATGCAGCTGAACACTGCATTCGGTTTTCTATTGACCTCATCCCATGTCTGGCTGCTGCGGAGCTTGTGGCCAAGAGCAAAACTCATGAGTTGCTACCCAGTCAGCTCCGTTCTATATTGTAGGTTCTTCAAAATCTAATTATAGAGCTTTAGTTTAATGAATCCATCTTCTTGGACTCAGCCCATCAATTCCTCTCTGTCTACATTTCAGTGGGAACAATTGCCCATGCATCTAAACCATTAGGCTAGGAACTCATTAGAAAACAAAAATTTTTATTGTTATGATTATAATTATCTCTCAAATTATTAACTTATTTGCAGATCTTATTCTCAGAAAAAAATTTTCCTTGGTCAGTAGGTTTCTGGGTTTTCCATGAATGTTCACTCGCTGGGTATATCGGTGTTCAAAGCCCTGGAAAGATAGATAGTTCTCATGGGTCCTTATGCTACCCCACTTATTTGGCAAACATTAATTGAGTGCCTACTAAGTGTCAAGCTAGGATTGGGGAATACAGAGTTAAATTAGGCACGATATACTTACAGAGTTTCCATTGTCGCAGGGAGAGAGAGTTGGTCTTCATAACACAGTTTCATAAGCCTTACAAAAGAAATAGAAAGGAGAGCACAACTAAATCAAGCCACAGTAGGGATCAAACACAGTAGGGAGACTTCCTTTTGCTTCATCTAACTATTGCAGCATTTTACGACAAATGGGAACATTTGAGCTTAAGGACACACAACAGACATCTTCACACAGCTAATTAGCAGTTAAGCCCTCTGGAAAATTCAAACCTCCTGATGCTAAACCATGCAAAGTAGGACACACTGTATTTCAGTGCAGGAGGGAAACACTTCATTTCTTTCCTTTCCACCACAAATGAATTATTTGTTTTGCTGGTCCCAGAGGCTCCTTGACAGCCAGGTGTGTCTGAAGATTCTATCTTGTCTCCTCACACAGCGAGCTAAGGGGCCAAGCACTTCGGTTTCACCTTAGTATCTGGAAGTCTTGCAAGGATGTTCTGCACAGCACATCTAAATAGATTACAGCTCTGTTGTTTTTGTTGCTAAGTCAATTAAGTACCTTAATTTAAAAGCTCCAATGAGTGTCTTTTAGATGTGATAGTGATTACGATTTGAGGAGCAAGAGAAAAGAGACTGCACAGTTGGGCTCATCTAAAGAGATAAGGGTCCTTAGGAAAAAAGAAAAAAGGCTGTAAGAACAATATGTTGAGAACATAGAGTTGCTAATTGTAAGTATTAAATCAAGATTACGCATTGTTTTATTTTTAATAGTAACTAACCTGGAATATGGGTAGGGAGAAGGAAACAGAAATGAGCATTTCAACTAACCACTTAACAAGAGGTCCTACCAATATAGTTTCTTTATTTGCATTGCTTATACTAGGAAAATTAGAGCAAACCTGAGCTAGAAATGTGTTCTTTCTTCCACGTGATCCCTTTGTGTGAGGACCATCTTCGAATGGACTAGATGCTTTGGAGGTCCACATCCAGCATGTATCAGTGCATATGCGGTTCTGGTTGTTTATCCGTTCACTCATATGGACAGTCCCACCAAGAGGAATGCCTTCATGGGAGATAGAAATAAAGTTAGAAGTGGTAACAAAAATCAAAATTACATAAAGGTGGTAATTGAGTTTTCTTGCATAAGATGAGATAAATGAGAATTTCATTTACTCCATTATTCATTTATAAGATATACTTTATACTATACTCTTACTTAGGTAGTTTATATGCCCTTTTTACCTTTTTAAGATACTTTTTTAAACCCTGTATCTTCAGTAACTACTCTCTGTCTGGTAAATAATACTAAATAGCATTGTTAGAGTGCATGTCAAATGCCAGGCATTGTTCTAAGTGTTATATGTGATTTACCTTATTTAATCCCCACAACAATCCTATGAGGTACTATTATCAACCTAATTTAATCCATAAGAAGTTTGAGCCTAAGAAATAGTTCTTCCAAAAGCACTCAGCTAATAAATGTTTATTTATACCTTGCCTCTTCTACTTGACAATATACCTTCTTAGTAAATTTATTGGATGGCCAAAGTAGATTTGATGAACGAGTACAACTGATTTGCTTTTTAAAGTAACTATAAATAATCTAGAGAGAATGAGAAACATTTTCTATTACTAAACATTAATTTTGCATCCAAGCTTTCTGGTAACTTACTCTAAAAAGAAATATGGTGGTTTAAATAACTCCCATTGATATAAAATGGAAATATAATATTTTAACCAAAGTAATGAGCTTGAAGTTGGCATTGATTTCTAAAGTAAATTTAACATTTTGGTGTTTCATACAACATAAAGGCCAGTGCTTTCAAGAACAGCATTTCAGAAAACACACACAAAAATAGTTTTTATATGGCTACCCTATAAAATCTGGCAACATTGGGGAGAGAGAGGTGTCGAACTTGGGGAGTGCCCAGTGTGAGCCAGCTCCTTTGCCAGGTGTCTATAAATCTTCTAATCTGAACAACCATCTTGTCATTATTAATATTTGCTGTTATTGTCCCCATTTTATAAATGAGAAAACCAAGACCCACAGAAATGAATTACCTTGTCAAGTTTACACAGTTGGTAAGTGGTGGAGGTATATCTTCCTGATTTTAAAATCCATGCTTTCTCTTCTATGTCATGTTAAAAAAAAAAAAAAAATATATATATATATATATATAAAATAACGGGGCAGCTGAAGAGTCTCATAGATGTGACTTTCTAGTGGAAAGTCACTACACTTAAAAGAAAGTGATTTTTTTCAAAGAAGCTTTACCACTGACACCCACGTTTGTTCCTGAGGACACCACACAGGAAGCTGAGTAAATGAAAGAATTGAGTGGGGTTATTTCTGTTGAAAGGAGCATGCGCCACTTTTCCTCCTCCCTCATTAGTGGGACCCCTATGGCACTGCAGATGCTCAAGGAATTCTCGGAATAATAGTTAAAATGCAGATTCCTGGGCCCGGACCCAGGGCCTGTGAATCTGCATTTTAAATAAGCAGTTCAAGTGATCCTGATATAGGCACCTTGTCAAAAACACTAAAAAAAGGCACAGCCTGTCCCTTCCTTGATTTTCATGTCTGAGTAGCCTCAGTTTTTTTGACAAGATTTTCTAGATTCTTCAATACAGGTACATTTTACTTAGATTGCAAAAGTAAATGCTGATTTCATTTATTATATCACCACCATCAATTGTAAATGCAATAAAAAAACAGAGCAGTGCCTGGCACACGATAGGTTGCCCGTATGATTGACATCCATTTGGATGGATGGGTGAATGGATGGGTGAATATCATAATTGCAAGAAATCGCTCCTTGTTGGAAAATAGGATGAAACAAAATACACGAGTCCAGTGTGAAAGAATGTTAAATTGAGTTGGGGTGCTAAGACTGTTGCAATAACTAAAGAGTGTCACAGATCAACATTTGAGTTTTAGCTGGGCGTGGTGGCTCACACCTGTAATCCCAGCTACTTGGGAAGCTGAGGTGGGGGACTTACTTGGGGCCAGGAGTTCAAGAGCATTTGAGTTTTTATGCCTACAATTTATGGTTAGTGATTTTAAAATATTTTAAAATATTTACAATAATTTACAATGAAATTGCTCAAACAGCTTTCAACTCTGTAAAACACTAATGCTGAAATCCTACTGATTCTTTACTCATTTGTTACTTCAAAGCAGCTTCTGGAAGTAGAAGATGGGGCGGAAAGTAAAGGAAGGTGGGTGAAAGCAGGAAGTTTTGAGTGGTTCTCCAATAAATAAATCCTGTACCTTTAAAGAGAATAGGCCCTGTGTTTAAAATAGCTGCTTTGGGGCCTATTGACTAAATCACCTGTCTCCTGGGAGTCACATGCTGAGAAGCTGTAATTCTGCTCTGAATCTCTGTATGGACGCCTGCAGTTCTCCTGACAGTTGGTCAGGCCCTAATCCAAGCCAAAAACAAGCCATTTACTGCCTTTTTCAGAAGAGAATATCAAGTAAGTGTGTGGTAATCAAACCTCTACTTTGTATTCACCATCAACCCAGTAATGGAATGTCTGCTTAGATTGCAGCATTGCAGTGAACTGCTAATGTTCTTGCTCCTTAGGATTTCTATTTTTATGTTTGCTTCTTTTGCATCCTGGTAGTAACTGCTGCAATGGTAAAAGCTGGGATGATCCATATTAGGTTTATGCAGGTAAAGGATGAGTGTCGAAGAACTGTCTATGCTGTGCTTATTTACTGCAACCAAACAAACATCAAAGAGATGTTTGCCCACTTTAAATTACTACATACAGTTGACGTAAGTGCCTTAGACTATACAGCACTCACATCCGTGTGTGCCTGAACTCACTGGAGGGGCAACATCGCCTTTCCCAATCCATGTCGCATAGAGTGGTGTTAATAATAATATTGTGGGGCGAAAACCCGTTCTGTGCTCAAATACACTTGTGCAGTGAGGAATTCGGCAAAGTAAAACTAGGCTATTTACTGAAATACTGCAGTCTTTAACATGCCAGTGTTCAATGTGAATCTTCAAACAAGGGCTATCGTATACAGGGTTTCCCATTGTTATTTCGCAAAAGAGGGCTTTTTTAAAGCATCTCACAGGAACGGTGGGTTCAGGAACACACTCTGTAAAATATCACCTTAGTATATTTATAGGGGAGCAAAAAACTTTGAGAAAAAAGTGGACTGTATTTGTTTATTTTTCTCTTCAGAAAGAGCTGGGAAATATTAGCAGCCTCGGGAGACAACAGTTCAGTAACTGCAGATTCTGGGGAAAACAACTTTGGTTTTAGGTCACCTATTTTGATATCACTCCCATATGAAATGCTCTAATTCTTCAAAACAATTAAATTCCGTCAGGAGGTAGAAGTAATTTGCGTCTCTCCTACCTTGCTCTCTCTGATCACATTTTCACCGGTAATCTGATGTTGGTGAGAAGTTGTGAGGAACAAGGCTAAATAAAAACGAAGTGAGGATTTGTTGGCATCTGAGATGGAAACAGGACAAGGAAATGTAAAGAGAGAAGGGCTGCTGTTAGCTGAGAAGTTTCCATACAGTCTCAGTTAAATGACCGTAGTTATGACATGCCATACAGATAGCTATTTCCATTGGATATGTATTTATGAATACACGATTCTAAACAATATGCACTGGTCACTTTTCATGAGAAGGAAGCCTTTTACATACGAGCTCTTATCCACTGGTAAAGATTTCCTGTAAAAGATAACTTCTGAGTAAAGTTTTGGAAGAGAGTGATGATGCAAGCTGCCATTTGTTTAATGACTAAACGGAAGTGCAGGGGATCATTGAAGGAAAACAAAATTAGAAACTGTGCGCGAACTAGCTGTAGTGGAATGGAACAAATGGGCTGCAATTCTTGAATGGTGGGATATGACCAAGCATGGAGCTTGGAACTAGAACTACCTCGTAGGTGGCGCAGATGCAGAAGTGGGCGCGGAGTGAAAGTTCAGCGCAGCAGACTTAATAGATAACAGGGAGCTAACAGATGATGGGCTGGGCTAGCAGGAAGTGTTGGGAGATCTAACTCAAAGTGATGAGTGGATCCCACCAAAGGGGTGGCATACCTGTCCCAGCTTCCCAAACCTTCACCTGATTAATTCATACCTCAAGACTCAACTCAGACATCACACTTGTGAAATGCCACCTTCTGTCCTGTCTCCTGCCATCCCCTGCCTCAGCTGATTTAATTGTCTTCCTGTGTGCTCCCATACTACCCCATTTATGTCTCTGTCTTAGCACTTGTTAGGAATGAATTAAGACTTTTAGAGGTCCCTTTTGCTGGGAAGACAAAACTATGTGTAACCCCACATATAATAAAAGTGAAAATAATATTAAATTATAAGGTTAAGGAGGTCCAGAATGCTCTGGACTTGTTGAATAGTGTTTGTTTTGTTCCTTTTTTTCTATTAACTCTATCAAATTTTTCTAAATTTTTTCTTGATGTCCTTCGTGCCATGTTATGCTGATGTCCTAAACATGAGTTTAGTCTGCCTCTTAGATAACACAGCTTCAACATGTATGTGCTTAAATGACTCATTCGAGTGTTTATTTCCACCAACATACAGTGAGCTCTTAAAGAGAAAGAGAGCATGACCCATTCCTCATTGTATTCCAGGAGTTTGTTGAACTGGACTGTCATGCTCAGGGGTCTCAGGTGGTCCTAGTTGCCCAGATTCTGTAGGCGGCGACTTCTCCCCTTTGGTTCAATTTGGGTCAAATATGAGTCTTAGACACCATGTGATGCTCAAAGAGTTCATTGTGGCAGTGTTCTCACGAGACGGACTGCAGGAGCTGGATGGTAGCATGAACCGGATCGTCAGGGGGCTTCCATGACCTGTTGGCCAGGAGGGTCTCCATCCAAAGACCATTCTTTGAGTTTGGGGGATTCTTTCCCCTTTCTTATACATGTATTCACTCCAGGTCAGTAACCAGGTGTTTCTTTCATAAAGGGAGTTTAAGCCATTCTATTAAGGGTAAGCTTTATGAGAATTGCATCTGTGCTGAGGTGGTCTTACCTCCTGGGCTAGGATGCACCATGCTGCTAAGTGACACATGGTGCAGGCCACGGGAGATGTTCGAGTGGGCCTATGACTGTCATTAATATTATAGCCATGATATGTCTCTGATAGTGTAGTACACAGGGTTATCTAAACTTTGGTGGAACATCGAGAAGTCAGTTGCAGTAGGCTCAGGATATAAATCAATAAGCTTTAGGGAAACATCTCATTCTGGAGGTTTGGGGTATACTCCAGTCCTTAAGAAGAACCTGGGAGTGGAGGTAGGGAAAAAGGGGAATCATTTTCCTTCCTAAAGAGAATGAGACATATAGTAAGATGTGAATTTGAGGCTCAGTATCAGGACTAGAAAAGCTATGGATGTAGTTTAATGCTGAACAAAAAGTGTTAGATCATTATTCCTTAAACTTCACACTGCTATCCACCTCCAAGTGAGATGAAATGTTTGTGCCAGAAACCAGGTTAAAAATATGGACCTCCTGATTGCTTTATTGAACTTTTTTTCCTATTTATATTTTTTCATTTGTTTAAGAGCATGCTGGATATCAAACACTGCTTTGTACAAAAGATACAAAGGTTAACAGTGATAGACCCAATCTATGATGTAACACAGTTTACAGACTAGGAGGGAATACAATGGCAGGAATAACTGTGTTTGTTTACAGTGGTGTTTGCAACTATGTTTCACTGTAAGTGGGTTGGTGTTTGGTTTGACTGGTTGGTGCTTATACTAGTTAACAGTTGTTAGATATTTTCTCTCACACTCCTATTTTCCCATAAGTAGCTCCTATGATTAGAATACAAGTTTCCATTTCAGAAGAGTCACTCTGGCTGCTGCGTAGAGAACAGAGTAGGAGAGGCAAGGTTGGGGTTAGGTGGTTGTGGTGACCCAGGGGAGAAGAGGAGCTGGCAGCCTGGGTTTGTGAAGTGCCAGCAGACATGGAGAGCCGTGGATGGATCTGAGAATGATTTAGGTGATGATGTTGATGGAGCTTAGTAATTGATTGACTGTGGGCTGTGATGAAATGAGAGACATTAAAGCTAAGGTCCAGTTTTCTGGCTTGGCCCATTGAGGGAATGTGTGGCCATTCACTGAGGAAAAGAACATGGAAGAGCGAGTTTGTGCGAAGAGGATCAGATCAGTTCTGGACATGTTGAACTTAATATATAAGGTACTATCCAATAGATGTTAAAGATACATGAGTCTTACTTTGAACTCTGTGTCTGGTAGGATCAGTCAAATACAGGGTTGAGTCAGGTGGCAAAGTTCTTTGTGAGGCGAGACACAGGTCCCGGAGTCCAGTCCTGGAGTGATGCTTCAAAGGCATGGGCTGCCGGGCTTGCTGGATCTTCACACAACCAAACACATAGCTCGGGAGGGACTCTGTTGACATACTATGAAGCAGTCCTAAAGCCACCTCTGGAATATGGATCCAGGTGACGTACTCCAAATGTTAGCTCTCCATTCATGGAGTGTGGATTCCTTATTTGGATATTTCAAATGCTAACTAATCAACTCTACACATACAACACTGTTTATATTGAACAATTTTTTAAAAGTAGATCATCACTTTTTAATCACTATGTCAGATCTGAAGCTCATTGGAAAGATCTGTGCTGGAGGTATAGATTTTAAAATCCTTAGCATATGGATGGTAAAGCAAAGGCAAAAGAGGATGGTGTGTAAAGTGAGAAAGAAAGGGTTTATGGCAGACCCTTGAGAAATATCAACATTGTAGGTATAGCTGATTCTAAAATGAAGACCAAACATTGCACCCTGAGAGGTGGGAGAGAAGTCACCCAATTCAAGGGACTGTGTACTTTAAGGAAGATGGGGTAGTCAACGGTATCAGATGTTCTCATGAGATGCAATAGATTAAGATGAGAAATGTCTTTTGAAGTTTGTTGTTGATTTTGGCAAGAAGAGTTTCAGTAGCATCAATGGGGGTGAAAACTGGGTTGTAGTGGGTTGAGGGGAAAATCAAAGGTGAATCCACGCGGACACAGCCAACACCTTCAAGAAGAGTAGTCAATGCCTGAATCACAGGCGCTCAGAAAGGACCTCAGATTTCATCTAGTTTATCTTGAAACTGTTGCATAAATCCATCTCAACTCCTGATCATTTTTAAAGTAAATATAGAATACCTACTGCATGCAAGGCACTGAGCTAGTTATCCCAGATTGTTTGAAGTTGGGCCTAGTCTTTACACTTAAGTAGTTTCTAATCTGCTGGAAGAATGAAATGAGTATACAGATAAGCTAATGTAAAATCCAAGGATTCACAACTTGTACATTTAACTCTTAGAGAGATGAAGAGGAACATAGATCCTATAGTAAGAGCTGAATAAGAGTGTGAATTCTGGAGTTAGACTACCTAGGTTCAAACCATCTTCACGACTTACCATGTCTTATTTATTCTCTCTGCCTCATTCTCCTCATAAGTAAATTGGGAAATATAATACTACCTACTTCATAAGTTTTTTGCAAAGATTAACTGAGGATTAATTTAAAATAGTACATGGAGTGTAATAAGTCCTGATAAGTAGCAGAAATCCTTTTTTACCTAAACTGTCCCTCTTATTATATGTATAAATGAGAAGCCTGAGGCTCAAGGAATTTAAATGATTTATCCAAACATTTCAGCTAGTTAAGGCGAGAGGTAGGCCCAGGACATTAAATAAATGACTTCTAGTCCTGTGTTTCCGTTTTCAACAAACCATGTTCTATCTATTTTCGATGAAAATTCAGAGGAAGTCATACTCATAAAGTACATGTACTACAAAATTATTGATTTGGCTAATTCTCCACAGCTAAAAAAACTTAGTTTGTGTTTAAAACCATGTTAACTAAATCAGTAAGGTCAGAAAAAATTCACTGTCTTGGAAGTAAATTGCTATAAAGAGATTAAAGAGTTATGTTAACCATAGCAATGGTGTGCATGTTGGCATGAGGTAGGAAATCAAATGAGAGGAAAGGCGAAAACCGCCTCTCTGGGTTCTGAACAGGTAGTACACATGGTAGTAAGCAGAGGAGAAATGAAGTCTGTTAAGTCAGTCTGTCCTAATTTTAAATAAGTGTTTTTATTTATGTACGTGTTTGTGCAGTTTTAATCATGGTTGCCCTGAAAGAAACCACTGCCTATTAAATGAGTATGTAATAATAACTATTTATTCTTTCCACATAAAGAAAGGAGAAGCCAGACCCCATAATTAACAGTTTAATGTGCTGAAATGAATGGCCTCTTGGACTGAACACAAAGCCAAAGGGAGGAGTTTTGAATACTAATTCTGCCGCTTCCAGTTTTTCTCAAAGCCCAGGAGAGACCGCAGATTTCCCCAGTTATGCCTCCACAAAGGAGAATTATGTCTTCAATTTTCTTTATGCATTCAACAAATACTTACTGAGGACCTATTGTATGGCAAACACTATTCTTTGTACTGAGGATACAGTAGTAAACCAGACAGATGTGGCCCTCAGGGAGGTTCACATTCTAAGAGAGAGAAGTAGAAAACAAAGACACAAACAAATCAGTAAATGAATGAGATGAGGTGGGTGCAGTGCTAAGAGGAAGCTTACACAAGGCGATGGGACAGCCATGGTGAGAGGCACAGGAAAGAAGGTGCTACTTAAGAAATAGGCTGCATAATTGGAGGTGACTTGAATTGAGAAAGGAATAGTAAGAAAGAACCATCCATGTGAAAAACCTAAGAATAAATTATTCCAAGAAAAAGGAATAGTATGCGCAAAGGTCCTGAGGCCTGGTGGGTAAGTGTGGTTGATTGAGGGCTAGGGCTAGAATGAAGGTGAGTGAGACTGTAGCACAGTATACAAGGTATATAGAGTTGTATAAGAAAAGATTAGAGAAGTGGTCAGGAGCCAGATCATGTAGTTTGGGGCTTGCAAACTTTTTTTTTGAATATGACTCATATTGAAAAATATGTTTTATATTGCAAAGAAATACACACATAGCTTAATTTGGCATTGTGATTTATAATAAGATAAATATAAATATTTTTTGTTTTGTTTCCTGGCACAGAGCTTCTAAAACCCTTGGAATCTCCAAAGTGATAAGTTTATCTTTTTGTATGCTGATGAAATGACTAGTGGCTGGGGACCTCTGGGTAGCCTCACCATAGGGGCTGGTTGCCAGGGAAACCAACCACCAAGCTTAGAGAGTTAGAACTTTCAACTCCACCCCCGACCTCCAGGGAGAGGGGAGGGGCTGAAGGTTGAGTCGTTCACCAATGGCCAATGATGTAATCGATCATGCCTATGTAATAAAGCCTCCATGAAAACGCAAAAGAACTGGGTTTGGAGAGCTTCCAGATAGCTGAACACGTGGAGGTTCCTGAAGGGTAGCATGCCAGAGGAGGGCATAGAAACTCTGTGCCCCTCTGTCACATCTTGCCCTATGTCTTTCTTACCTCTGGCTGTTCATAGATCCACAAGGCCACAGTGGCCCGTATCCCACATGGACCTGCTTGTCCCATAGCGTGTCCAGAATAAGCTCACTGTAGACATTTGAGAAAATATTTGAGAGTTTGTTTTGTGTGGCCAAGAAATGAGGAGGAATGTCTAAGAGCAAGAAGGGCTGGATAGGGTTTTATTGAGTGGACGGTTTTCTTGGCGCCAAGTTTCACTGAGTTCTGGTGAGCTACTTCATGGTGACATCAACCTTCGTTTTATTCCTAAAAGTCTAAATCTGTGTCAAGAGCTATTTTTGGCGTGCTTGCCTTATGATAAGGGATTCCTCTTCCAAATTCACATTCCTTTAGGGAAAAAACCGTATACATTTTGAAGCACCTGGAATTTAGTCAGATATATGGAGATGACTTTCAAATCAAGCAGAGGATGGTGAGAATTATTAGGGTGAAGAAATTATCTTGTTCTGGCAGACAGATGACACAATTAGGCTATGTTTAAGCTCAGCTATACAGCTGCTTTCTACTCATTTTCAGAAATCAGTGTTCTGTCAAAAAAAGAAAAAGAAAGAAAGCATTCACACTGAGCAGAAAAATTCAAGTTTTAGGATCATTTTTCCTGAGAAAATTGCTTTGCATCAGGGAATAGTAGTAGTTTAATACTTTTGGGGGGAATTATTAAGAATTAATAGAGGATCCTTAAGGCTAAATCAACTCAGCAAATTTTGAAATAAAGTAGATAGTTTTCCAACCTTGACATGGAGCAACAGAGGGGGGAGTTATTTCACTATTTGTCTAAAAAGAGAAGGTCACGCTAAGACATGGAACATTCCAGCATGTGTGTGGCAAATGGTTCAGAGTAGCGTGCCATGCCTTGCAGTACCACTGGGCCTTGATGTTGCTGTTATCCCTGACTGGAAACTTCCTCCTGGCCTGTGTCCTCTTGCTCATTTCTATTCACCTGTTAGGATTCAATTCAAGTGTCCCTTCACCTGGGAACATTACCCCCCCCCCGCCCCCGTGTCTCTTCTCCTTCTTCACAAGGTCGGTTGCGTCCCCTCCTGTCGGGCTTCTGCAATGCGCCTCTGTCACAGCACTTCACATCCGCATTCACGCTTTATGTTTCCATTGTCCTGTGAAACTGTAGGACTCTCAAGGGCAGGGACATTGTGTTATTCATATTTGTATCCTAGCATCTAATACAGGGTTTGACATACGTCAGACTCTCGGGAAGTGTTCAGCTTATTCGAACTGGCTGTGGTCGCGCCTGCTGTGTACAGGATGGTTATAGCAGGTGTTCGCATCCCTGGGAAGCTTAATGAGGCTTCTTGGATAAGGTCGTGCTGGTGAAGGGGCTCCGTGCAGTACTCTAGAAGCTGGGTTTGGGGACTGACTCCTCCACTTAATCTGTGTGCAGTAGTGGACAACTTATTCAACCTCTTCGTTCTTCAGTTTTCTCATCTGTGAAATGAGCTTATCTTAATAGTCATTACTACTGAATAAGGCAATATAAGAATTGGTAGGATAACACATGCCAAGTGCTCCGTATGGTATCTGACACAGAGAAACATTTCATACGTGTTATCTGTTACTCAAAAAGCAAGGCACGCACCTTGGTTCGCTGATTGTGTATGTATGTGCGCGTGTGTGTGTGATTTAGAAAATCTGTTGGTTCCCATATTTTTTTATCTGACTTAGAAAATCTATTTAGTCTTTGTATTTTAAGTTCTCTCTGCTCATGGAAATTGTTTAAACAATGTGAATTGGTTGTCTAGTTAAGCAAGAAAGGGAGAAAGAGGGAAGAAGGGAGAGAAATAGAGGAGAGAAAAAGAGAAAGAGAGAGAGTCAGAGAGACAAAGATGGAAAAAAGAGACAGAGATAATTTGGCCAAGCAAGGAAGCAAAGGGCAAAGGCTAGGACATGAAGTCTTTGCTTCACTCTTATCTGGTTGACTTCTTCGATCTCCGTCTGTTTCTTTAGGGTCCCTTTCAATGAGCAACAGGGTGTAATTCATTCCACTGCCGCCGATGAAGCGTCTGAGTGCCCACAACCAAACAGCAGGTGATTACAGCCTGTGATAGAAAGAATAATGCCCCCTATGTTTGTTGCTTAACCCCAAGAACCTGTGAATATGTGAGGCTATATGACAAGGGGGAAGTCAGATTTCAGATGGATGAGTCATGTAACTTCATTGAGTTTCTGTTTTCTCATCTTGGCTGCTTGCTTCCCTGCTGCTCTCTGCTCTTCCTGGGATCTGTAACTGCTGCTTCTGGGGGTACACGCTGATAGATGGGCACCCAGACACTCCCCTAACGTTTACAACAAGAGAGTACAAGTAGAAACCCTCATAACCTAGGCTTTAACAGTTGACCCTTAGCAACATGGGGGTGAGGGGCGCTGACCGCCCCCCATGCACTCAAAAATCTCTGTATAATTTTTGGCTCCCTAAAAACTTGACCACTAATTGCCTACTATTGACCAGAGGCCTTACTGATAATACAAACTGTCAATTAACACATATTTTTTATGCTACACGTATTATAAGCATTCTTACAATAAAGTAAGATCAAGAAAAGAAAATGTTATGTAAGAAAGTCATAAGAAAGAGAAAATATATGTACTTTCATTAAGTGGAAGTGGATCATCATGAAGGTCTTTATCTTCATTGTCTTCCTGTTGAGTAGGCTGAGGAAGAGGAGGAAAAGGAAGGGTTGGTCTTGCTGTCTCAGGGGTGGCAGAGATGGAAGAAACTCCACGTATAAGTGGACTCGCACAGTCTGAACCCGTGTTGTGTTGTTCGAGGGTCAGCTGTACTTCAACGTTAAAAATCAGGCTAAGAAATGTTCAATAATACATGTTCTATCCGTCTACCCTGACAAGTCTACGTTCATAATTATAAGGAAGGTCTGATTCCCATTTGGAATTGTCAGACTCCTCAGCATTCCATGATGGAATGCCCCACCTGCTTCCCTTTTTGCCCCTGGATTTTTCTTGCATGCCATCTTTCCTCACAAGAATTTCTTACAGGAAGATCCACTGGTTCCTGGTGTGTCTGCACAACAGTTTGTCTGATGTACCCACTGGCATCATATTTATGGTCAAGATGTGACTCCTGCTACCTGTAATAGGTAGACTATAACGTATTACAAAAGTTGTCCACAGTAAATTGTGATTAAGTGAGGTAGCAAGCTCTTTCTCTCGGCTACCCACTGTAGCAAGATCATTAAGACACTTTAATAAGAAGATGAAAACTACAATATCTCTTGAGATTTGAGTTGACTACATAGTCCATTTATCTTCAAATGTACTAAGAAGGTCAAGTATTTTCCAACTAAATAAAGTCTTCTTTGTTTCTAATGCATATATGTTGTGAATGAGAATTTATAAAGACAGCTTAGAACTCTGTAAAGATGTATATAAGATACCATCAGAATGTTCAATTCATTGTAAAGAGCAACAAAACCAGGTTTTCAGAAACATATGCAAATATAGTCAAGTCAATGACAACAGTTTTCTGATCTTAGAGAATGTTATAAGTTGAGTTGTGTCCCCCAAAAGGATATGTTAAAGATCTAACCCGCAACACTTGTGAATGTGGCCTTATTTGGAAATAGGGTCTTTGAAGATGTAACAAGGTTAAGATGAGGCCATTGGGGTGGACCATAATCCAATATGATGGGTGTACTTATACGAAAAGAAAAAGAGATAAAGACGCAGACACAAGGGAGGAGAACACCATGTGGCAACAAAAGGAGAGATTGACGTGTTGCAGCTGCAAGCCAGAGAACGTCAAGGGATGTCAGCAAACCACCAGAAGCTAGGAAGCAGCAAGGAAGATGCCTTTACAGATTTCAGAGGCAATGTAGTCCTGTTGACACATGGATTTCAGACTTCTAGCCTCTAGAACCATAAGACAATAAATTTCTCTTGTTTTAAACCACTGAGTTTGTGGTACTTTGTTATGGTAGCCCTAGAAAGCTAACACAGTGCAGAAGAACAGGATGAAGAAACCAGAGGAAGAGGAGACCTTGTGTATGCCATCCTCATGAGGCATAGGCCGTGACCTCAGAGGGAGAGTAGCAAACCTTCCCTAGACTTCTCGGTGAGGACACTGCAGCCCCAGTAGAGTATGTTACTTGCCCAGGTGATGAGCTCATGGCACATCAGGCAGAACACTAGAATTCAGGTGTTCTGACCTGCAACAGTTGTACACTCTTTCCCCTGGAGCATGCAGCATCTCTGCTTAGTAAATGGTGGTAAATAATCCTGAGAAACAAGTAAAGAGTCATGCAGGTGCAGAGATTTGATAAATGTTATTTGATACAGATGTGACTTTTTCCCCCAATGAAATGAGGCATAGATTCAATAGCAAACTTTCTAGCTGCATCCAAGATGTTAGGAAAAACTTGTCATTATTTGGCAGATTTAGAAAAGAAATTTGAAGTAGGCTTATTTAATATCTTCCAGAGAGTTTGAATAGAAAAAGGATACAACGCATAGTATTTTTAGTAATAATATAGTAGCAGGGACTGCGTGGCCTGAGGGTGAGAGGCTGGGAGGCCACGTGCTCACGGTGGGCTTCTCTCCCCAGATTCGTGCAGGTGTCAACTAAAGGTTTGGGGTGGGAGGAGTATGAAGAAAGTAGATTCATTTTGTTCCTTATAAAAAGTATCCAATCTAGCAGCGTAGTGCAGCGAAAGCGTGCTGGGCCCATAAAAATTATCCAAAAGTTTGTTTTTTCCAAACTATAATAATTCTTATGAGAGTATAAGATTTGGTATAGGATGTATTTTTACATTTTATTTCTGTGTCTCATTAGGCTCATGGGGAGGTGGGGAGTTAGACTGGTTCCAGATCATTGATCCTGTCCCGGGATTACGAACATAGATGGACCTAAAGCAGAAACAAGGTGACAACACAGGAACACTTTTGTCCTGAGTCAAGGGAATGCTGTCTAGACTCTTTCCTTTCAAACCTGGTAATGGTGTCCACACACACACACACACACACATACCATACACAGGCCATTAAGAATTGTACAAGAATGTGATTATAATCACCAATGAGTTAGGGTGTACTTTAATATAAGTAAAAGAGTGAAATTAGAACGTTTCTAACATAAAGAAATGTTAAATGCCTGGGGTGATGGTTACCCCGATTACCCTGATTTGATTAGTTCACATTGTATGCCTGTATCAAAACATCACATGTACCCTATAAATACATACAACTATTACGTACTCATAATAATTAAAAATAAAGAAAAATTAAACTGTGAACAATATTTGACAGAGAAGATTTGAATGGTGTGTAGTTTGCAATGGCTTAAATATTCAAGTGTACTGAGTTTACTACTGGTTCATAGTGGGGCATTTCCCTCCAATTAATTATGTACTAACAGTGACATTTGAGTGCAGAGTTCCCTGTTGAAGTGCGTTATGTTGTATTTCAAAATGCTGAAGTACATTAGATAGCATAATACAGACATTTGAACCATTCGAATTGTATTGTTGCAAACACATGTTTAACAGATCATGCTGCAGGCCTGACCCCAAGAGAGAGAAAGAAGGTGGAAGGAAGGAAGAACAGGAGGAAGGAAGGAAAGAGAAAGAGGGAAGGAAAGAAGGAAAGTTGTCTTAGAATTGAGTGCAGCTCTAGAAAAAATTCAGCAAAGGCAGTGGGAAGTTCTCATGCTAAGATCACTGTGAGAGTGTCCTGTGTCTCTCTTTTAGTAAACCCACTGTGCTTAGTCATTGGCTGGGAGCAACCTGGGAGAAGTATGAGCTCAGTGCAAATCTCAAAGCAACTGATTGTCTCTATAACATTTCCTTTTGCCCTGAACAATGGTAATTAAGATAATAAATACAGGCTTTAAGTCCCTGCAGCCCTCTGCCACTAAGTAGATCTGAGACTGATGCCTCAGGCTTGGGGCTTACGGCCTGCTCAGAAAATTTGCTGCTGCAGAGGGAAGGAGAGACACTAGCATTTATCTGCATCCTACGTTCCTCCTGAACTCATCTGGGGGAATTGGGGGTAGTTAAAACTAAACTTGGGTAAATCCCAATCACTGTACTGGATACTGTACATCATCTTATTTATAGGAAATTGCTAGATTGAACAGGAAGAGAAAGAGGAAAAGAAAAATCCTCATGGCTAAGGAGAAGCATAAAAAACTCTGTCTACAGATGAAGTATAGGCCATTCAAGTTACTCTTTAAGGGAGATTAATCTGTATATATCGCACCGGGGCACCAAGCATACAAAGATCAGTAGGGTGTTGTCCTACCTGTGAGAGAGTCTCGTATATTCAGATAAGCATCATCACTAGTATTCTCAGACTTTGAAGGGCTGAGACTGGGGGTGTGGGCAGTTCAAAAAAGATGTGGAAAAACCCACTCGAAGTTCTTTCTCCCCACTAAACATAAATGATTCTTCAAGGCCTTTGTTTGAATGACACTAAAAAACTGACCACTTTCTTCCTCTGGCCAACTGAGGAAATAGACAAATCTTTAAGGATCAAATGGCTCTACTCAAAATGTCAGCAGAAAACAAAATTGTCGGAGAGAATATGAAAACATCCTAAACTCATAAACTGCAAAGGATCTCACAAGAAGTTTGGCAGCCCTACTCCAAGTAGAGAAGGAAGTCAAAATCCTAAAGGTATCTTCCTAGACCAGGCACATCTTCTGTTGTGTGGAGTTGGTCCAAGTTACAGGGGATTCAGGGTAATTGATGGAAAAGAGAGAAGAGACAGAATCTCCTGCCTTTTCCCTTCCCTGGCAACCTTTTTCCATAAATGCTTTAAAGAGAATAGAAACCAGGAGGAGCCCTCCTGCTCCTGTTCTAAGGAGATTTTTCAAACAATGTGCAGGAAAACAAGGATGGGTTTCAAGGACAATCCATCCATTCTATTTTGGGGCAAAAGGCAGGTCTGCATTGAATCACTCAAAGATACCAAGACATAAAATATCTTACCTATGTTAAATTTATGCGACATGTGGCCTAAGACTGAAAGGAGGAGTCTAGCATGCTAAAGACTGACTTAAGAACACATTTTGGAAGAATGCACACTCAAGGAATTAGAAGAATATTCTAGACAAGTGTTTTACAACATGAAGGAATTTAATAAAATGTAAGGTGTATCATCTAACGTTCTGAGTGAAAGGATCAAAGATGAGATGATAATGTGGGTGAATTAGATGTAAAGGGAGCTAGCCATATTCAAGACAGAAGCTAAAGAGAAAGTAATTGCCGACACAGAAATGAAAAACTCTTTAGAAACCCAAAGAATCAGCACTACAGAGCTGTGCCAGTGATAGGGAGAGGGAAACTGAGAAAATCAGCCAGAGTTTAGGGAAAAAAAAGAGAGGTTAAAGCAGTTAATTAATTATTCTAATTACTGTTTTAAGCATTTATTCTATGCAAGAAGATGCTCCAAATTCTTTACTTTTGTTAATATTTAATAAGAGAGAAGATTATAAATACGGAGGCAAGAAATGAGCATCAAGCTTAGGGATCATGGTTATACCTGAAGATAGTATCAGAACGACAACAACAAAAATGATTTTCTAGACATGAATTCCGACCCCAATCTGTGGATCAACAAGAGTCCAGATGTTCCAGGCATGTGTATTGCAAAGAAACTAACACCAAGACAACTGTAGTAGGTTATTGAAATGCAAGGATCCATAAATATTTCTACAAGAATATGTGAAAAAAATATACAGCCATCCCTTAGTACCTAAGGACATTGATTCCATGCCCTCTGTGGATATCAAGACCCACAGATGCTCTCAAGTCCTTTATGTAAAATGGCATATTTTCATATGACCTACACACACTATCCCATATACTTTAAATCTTCTCTAGATTACTTATAATACCTAATACAATGTAAATACTACATAGTTATGATACTTCATTGGGCCTTTATACTTGCATTTTTTGATGTATTGTTATTTGTGGGGTTTATTTTTTAAATTATTTTTGATCTGCAGTTGGTTGAAACCCATGGATACAGATGGCCGACTGTATTATAAAAGAAAGCACTAGCTTGAATTCAGACATTTCCCTCAGCAGCACCGTGTCCCCAAAAGACAATGAAGGAATATCTATAAAGTTTGAGGCAAAATAGTGTAACTGAAGTACTAGTTAAATTGTTGGGTACATAAAAAGAAAATAAAAATATATGAATAAATGTTCAAAGATTCAGAACATTTCAAAGACTCAGGAAACATATTAGAAGGTGTAACCTAATGAACTGAAAATTGATAATAATTTTTAAAAACTCATTTGTCAAATTAACTAATGAATGCTCATTAATGCTAGTAATGATCAATTAAAATTATTTGAGCATATCTATTGGAAATATTGGATACACAAAATAAAGCAAGTGTTATGCTACATAATATAAAGTAACAATAACCTCACTGAGATACAGTGGGTATAACCTTGGTGCATGCTACAGTAAAATGGAGGTGGGAGGAAGTAAACTACTCCTGGTCTTTTACGTGCTTTTTTAAAATATGTATTGTTTTATGTCTAAACTTAATATATTGAGAACTTTGTTAAAATATGCTATTTAAAGTTATAAAAGAGCAAAGAAACAAATTCCCTTCATCTTATAAAAAGGAAAGAAGTAAAAACCATATAGCAAAAACAGAAATCAAAATAAATTATAGGAAGCATAGACACAAACATACCTAAAACTATTTATTTGGGATGATGCTCACATAAATGTCAGTGGAAGCTTTTTTCTGCATGGTGGACTTTTAGGGGATTTTGGCTTCATTATAATCTCTTTTTATATTACCCGAATGTTGTACAGGAAGTATGAAATATCTTTGTAAACAAGCTACATACATGGATTGTAGTTGAGATGATATGTACTTATAGGCTCCACACAAGTAACAGGATTTATTTGGAAGAAACTGCAGCCATTGTACATAACATGGGAGATTCAGATCTACCTAGTTGACTTAGGAATAGCAGGTGTTCCGTTGCAGTATCTTCATCTCTATGGATGGTCAAGGACGTCTTGTCTTCTTTCTCATTTACTAAGTCATCCCACAGACATTTACAGACAGCCCACTCTACTCTAGTACTTGATAGGTCCTAGGGATACAAAAACAAATAAGATATGCTACCAATCCACAGGAAGTTCAGAGTCTAGCAGGACAGTCAGTTCACAAAGGGGTATCATCTCTCCTTCACCAAAGATAACTTAGTTCGTGGCCAGAGTCCTGAGTTAGAACTCTGAGCCTGGGTGCTAAGAGCCCCAAGTCCTAACTGTGATATATAACTTGAGTCTTAAGTCCCTCTTTTCCCTTCTTGTGTTAGAAAATCTGTAAATTTGATCTAGGCCTAGTTTGGGGTCTGATGCCTGGTGGCTTCATTTCTGGAGATGACATCTGCATGGGAGGATTGGGGAGGGTGGAAATTTTGGGGTCAGAGGAACAGGAGTACCTTTTTGATTAGACAGGGAGAACTCTGGCTTCATAAAATGTCAGCATTTGAGGCTTAACGTCAAAGTAGAAGGCAGGGCTACAACACTTCTAGGGGACATTACTATGTCAAATACTCACAAGAGAGATTGCTTGCACACCTGCCCAGGGACATTAATTCAGATAAGCTTCTCCAAGTGTTGTTTTCAAGCCTCAGCTTATCAAGTAAATAGTGTATTAAAAAAGAAATGAGCTGATGAGAAGAAAAAAAAAGATGTAACACCAAACTCTGAATTTTGAAATCATTGGAATTAGTTTGACCTTAGTGAAAGATCTTTGCAGTAAAACTTACAGCCCAGTAATATTTTGCAGTTCAGAGGAATTCATAAAACTAAAATACTAAAACAATAAAAAATATTATAATAAGCCTTTTGTCAATATTTCAAAAGAATTTATATTTCCTAAGTATCTTTCAGTTCACTTTCAAAATGAAATAACCAAAATAAATATTAATATACTCATATACCTTTAAAAGCATGTTATATTTCTGAGTCTCATAATTTAAACTTTGAATTCATGAATCCTAGCTCAATCTTGTATCTACTTTTGCCTCTGAACTACATATTTAATTGCATTATGCACACGCAGGCACACTCTTCTTGGATAATATGGTAACTTTACTTAAAAGAGAGTTGCCGGTGCATGTTTTTATGAAAGAGGAACATCATATTCTGTTGGTTAAATAGAACAGAGAAGATTTATAATAGCCAGGACAAGAAGACTTCTGAGAAGGGGAAATCTTTTTTTTTTTTTTTTTTGGTTTAAAAAAAGCAAAGTGAAAAATGTGAGTCTACATATTTTTCCATAATCATCTATACATGTCAAGCTGCTTGTAAAAGAACCTTGGACAAAGTGACATTCAGTAGAAAAAGCTGTTCATTAAGTACGTTGTGCCTATGCGTGTCAAATGCATTTAGAGGCACATTTGCCAAAATCAATAAAACTCCTTGGAAAAGAACTTTAGTGGTTAGGGCATAAATGATTTCTCTTTACTTTTCTCGTGGCTCTATCTCATCAAAGTCTAGTCAAACGCTTTCTCAAGAATGGACTTTATTTGCAGTAAACATTAAAGGCCCAGAGTTATCTAAAGGAGATGTGGCCACCTTGGGCTGTTCATCACAGTTTTCCTGCAGGGAAGGGTCTTGAAGAGTCCATATAACTAATCCTTCTTCTTCGTAGTGTATCTTCATAAAGAGATGGAGGGTAGCGTAGTAAGAGATGTAGCAGCTGGACATTGAAATCGTTTTACGTCCCATCTCCTGTTATCACAGGTGCGAGTGTATTGCTAGGGTAATGCCATTAGCTGTAACAGCAAAGACTCTGAATCTTGGTGACTTAACACAATTGTACAAATAAATTCCAAAGCGGGTATTTCTGTTCAGCAGTCAGCTTTCCTCCCGGTGGTGATTCGGGGATCAAACGTCCTTCCACGTTACGGCTTTGCCATTGTCTCCAGGTAATCTTCAAGGTGTCTGGCTTGTCTTTGCATCAGGCTACAAGGGGAAATAACCTGGAGGATCACGTGCAAAAGATACTTACTGGCCAGGCCTAAAGCAGCACATATCACTTCACTCATTTTCGAGGGTTGGAACTCAGTGATACACGACAACTAACTGAGAAGGATCATGAGAAATCTTGTGTCACTGTATGCTAAGGAAAAAGCAGATATGAACTCAGTGATCAACTGACCAGTCTTTTGCACAGTCTACTTTCTGGTTTCCATATATCTGTTTCATTTTTCTTCTCACGTGTAGAACACATTTATAACCCACCCACGTGCCAAAGATAACCCCCAATCCCATTCTGCTTCTGGGCCTGATTCGAAAAATAGGATCTCTCCAGTGAAATGCGGCCATCTGGCAGGACTAGAAATGGCTCCTTGTTGTCTGTCTATGAACAGAAAGATCAGTCAGTTTTCCTCTTATCACGACCTACACCCCACCCCCACTGTCCAGTCCCACAGTGGAGAAAGATTAAGCACACTGATAAATTCTCAAATTCTATTAGGGAAAGTGAATAATGGGAGGCAGACACATTACCCGGACAAAGGAACTACAGATTCTTGCTGGGCAGATATCCTGAATGCCCCAACCTTAGAAGGAGGGGAGGTCTGTTGATTAGATCCTAATACACAGGTATACTCCTTTGTCATTCTCTGTGCTCACATCAGAAGTGCACAGGGTGGTACATTCTCTCCTTGAGGGGCTGCCTGACTTTCATTGCCCACTTCTTATTTCTACAAATTTGGGGACCTAAGTGTGGTCTTAGCAACACTTCATGCATTTGAGGTCTTCAAGCAGCCAAATGTTTTTAAAATTTAGGCTCAACAAGGCACAATGGCTCACACCTGTAATCCCAGCACTTTGGGAGGCCGAGGTGGGAGGATCGTTTGAGGTCAGGAGTTCAAGACCAGCCTGAGCAAGAAGGAGATCTCATCTCTACCAAAAATAGAAAAAATTAGCTGGGTGCTGTGGTGGGCAACTGTAGTCCCAGCTACTCGGGAGGCTGAGGCAGGAGGATCGCTTGAGCCCAGGAGTTGGAGGTTGCAGTGAGCAGTGAGCAAGGCTGACGCCACGGCACTCTAGCCTGGGCGACACAGCGAGACTCTGTCTCAAAAACAAAAAAATAAAAAATAATATAATAAAGTAAAATTTAGGCTCAAGGTTTTACTGGCAGTGGCAACATAATTCCCTTAAGAACTTAGGAGTCTCTGATGTTTGTTCTTCCAATCAGTTCCATATGCCAGCAATCGTACCCAAACTTTTTACTAAATAGAGTTGTCAAATCTGCTTTCTTTGCTTCCTTGGCCCAGTGCCTCTCTTTCTCAACTTAATTGTGGATATGCTGTGTCCTTGAGAAAGTACAAGCTTGAGTGGGAAGGTAACATCTTTAAACTGCTCTTTGCTACAGGGCTGAATCATTTCTTTGAACTGAAATATCTTTTTACTCAAAGATAGTTTTCAGGCTTACCTTTTGCTTTGGAATACACAAACAGTCTGGATTTTCCAACCCTTAAGGCACTTGATTATTAATCACTTTTAACTCTACTGGAGAACTAGTAGATTTACTCCACTGCGTAGTTCTGCTGGAAAACTTGCCAATTCTTGCCTAAGAACACCTTTATTTTTTATTTATTTATTTTTATTACGATAACTTGCCAATGGCAGCCAGCTATAGCAAATAAACAGTAAGGTTCTAATGGTCCCCATCTAATTTCCCCAGAGTTACATTTAGTTGGTCTTCCAAGTTATTGCAGATGACAGACTCCCCAAATGTTTTGTCTCTGAGTAACACAGATCTCCCTCTTTCCAGCCTCTAATGCATGGACCTAGCCATGTACTTCATGACTACTAAGCCAATTTAAGGCTTCTCTTAGAGTAACATTCCCCTTTCAGGTACTAATTTCTGCATCAGTTAAGATACCACAGATGCTTTGGTAGATAAGCCCTCAAATCCTAGTGATTTATTATAATAGAAATTTATCAGTTACCCATAGAAAGTCCCAAACATGTGTCCCTAGTCAGTTCTCTCCCAGGCTGTGACTCAGGGATTCAAGCTTCTTCCATCTTGTGGGTTTTTTCAGCTTAAGTATGCGGCTCCCAAATCACCGTACTTGTTAGCAGAACACAACAGGACAATGCCGGAGAATCACACATGGGAGGTTTTTATGGACAAGGACTGGAAATTTCTGCTTACCTTATATTGACTAGTACTCCATCAGATGGCCACACCTAACTGCAAGGAAAACTGTCCTTAAAAAATTTAAATAAGTAACTGACATGTATACTATAACGTGGAAAGTGATTTTTCCATTAAAGAACTTTACCCAGGAAGAGAAAATTTCATTGAAGGGAAGATAATCAGGAGCATATCCAGAGAATATGGCATTTCAGCTGAAATTTTGAAGCAAGGCTATATTTAAATAGTTAATTTGTGGAAAGGTTTAGAATAATGATAAGCATACAGTAGGCATTCAATAAATGTTCTCTATAATGACAATAGTGATGATGATGGGGGTGTCAGTAGTAATGGTGGTGGTGAGCAAGGCAGTGGTGATGGCGATGGCGGTTGTGGATGATGGTGGTGAGCTTGCAGGGGGTGTTGATGGTCGTGCTGGTGGTGATGTGTACATTGATTTGCCCATAAAGCTTAGTAAAAAAATTTAACACACTCTTAGAATTCTCAGTCACTCTGAGGGATATTGAGAAAGCAGATTATAAAATTATTTTGAGTGTATTTTGAGCTATATCCCAGTTCTGAAATTTCTCATAGTAATCCCAACCAGAAATGATGTTCCCCTCTCTGAATCTCTATGGATCCCTCCTTGAAATGATCTCAGGGTGCTTTCATTTTTTAATTCCTTATACTGTTTGTACACATGGAGGAATTTTGCATCCCTGCTTTCTTCCGCATTATAATGAGCCATCTAACCTGGAAATTCTAGGAGTGCACTTAGATACTCCCTTTAGATCACTTCACTTGATTTCAGAGCAAATGACTACCTGATCCCTGTATTCTGTGCCCTAAACTCACTATTCTAGCTCCCTGCTAGCAAACACTTCCCTCAGAAAAGGGATCATGTCTTTCTTTATTGTATCCTGAGACCTATAGCCCCTCTCACATCCTGGGTCGACGGCATTAAAAATCTCCACAATTCCTCCTGTTCAGTGATTTCTCTCTTAAAAGAGGGTCCATTCTGTCCTAAATATCTATTACTATAAGGCAGGAGAAGACCTGGAGGGTTAGAAGAGGGTTAGGGTTATCTTCACAGGATAGATGCCTCTAACTTGCTAAAATAAGTGTCCGTCCTTGCTCTCAAAATCATTTTCTATCAGCAATATGATGTTCTTAAACTGATTCATCCTTGTGCTGGTTTTAATTATTTTGTCATTATTCAGTCTCTTTAACACTGGTATATTGGCTCTCTGACTTTTCCATATGGCCTCAAAAAACTCTATCTGAATGAGTAAAATCAGAACCTCTTTTGCCCCTTCATGCATGACATGGTCTAAGACATCTCTAAACAAGTGCTAATTATAAAACTTCTTGTGCTTTGTTATATAACTAGCATACTTTTACAGCAAGAAGCGTAATGTTCTTCAGTATTTTTTTTAAGTATTTATTGTTTCCTTTTGAAGAGGAGCTTTGTAACTGTCTCATGACTCTTTGTCATCAGATGGACCTGGTTACCTCTAACTTACAAGCACAGGAACAATAGCTTTGAACATCCTGTTCCACCACACATTTCTAAGCCTCTTGCTTTGTTCAGTGCTCGATACCTGCGCAGATATCTTTTTGTCTTCTGCTGCTCCGTTACGCTCGATAGTTACTCTGGCAACAGTAATATAACTTCAGTAAAGGTCTAAAGATGCTGTTTCAAATTCATACAATGGCTTGACATTTCAAAGTCATTTGGGAAAATATAAGCATATGGATGGAGATTATTTTTCACGAATATACAGACCAAGCTAAGCAACGAATATATTAGTATTTTCTAAGGTTGTGGTCCAGGGTGACATGGCACAAACATCTGAATTTACACCTTAATTTCTTTTGTGTCCCTTGGCTTCCTCTTTCTATAAAAAATGTAACGACGCATTTATATTTATGCATTTATATTTGCTAGCAAACTTCCAATGAGTGGTGAACTTCCCAGGAAAAGTCTCTAAGATGAGTCTTCATGAAAAAGTTCCTTGGTTAAATAATTGTGGGTTATGTTGTGTACTGTATCTTCTTTTTGGAGATGCATAATGTACATTAGCATTTTTGAGGTTGTGAGAAGTTCCTTGATTAAGATACTTTTTTATTTATGTTTCTTAAGCCAGCACTTCTGAGCATATTTAACAATAAGCTCCCCTTGTCTTCTTTTTTTTCTTTTCTTTTCTTTTTTTTTTTTGCAGGCAACCCCAATTACAATTTAGGATACACTTTGGAACTGTATGTTCTAGATTAAGGATTCCCAAAGGTTTGGATATTATGAACAAATAAAATTAAACAATGTATTAGGGAACTGCCATAAGCCTTATTTTGCCAAGTGGAGACATACAAAGTAAACTGTAATCTGTTATCACCATAATCTATTAAAAGGATAGGGATTTTATCACCAAAACAAAACAAAACAAAAAAATAGAAAAGGTAGTAAAGAATAAAGAAACATTAAAAATTAAGCATATTTAGCTTCATAAAAATTTTAATATGTCATTTTTATTTTTCTCATCTCATTTTGGACCAATGAGAATTTCATCATGGACATGTAATGCATATCCATTGTTTTTGCCTGTGGAACACTCCTTCCCCTTTCGATATAGCAGAACCCCCACTTTTTATTAGAATTCACTTAGTGTGGTTTGTTTGGGGGTGTTGTGGGGCAGGGATGCTCCCTGTTCTCCTTGGCCTGGGACTGGGGTGGGCTGGGGTGTCATTTGTACTGACCCCATCAATACCACCATCACCTGATCGCAACCTTGGACTATTAGCTTCCGTCTTCACTACCATGTAGGGAGGATTCTTTAAAGAGGGGCATTTTTTCATGATTACTTTGGCTGCTACGTGGAAAATGGCTTCAGGAAGAAGAGGAGGACCCAGGAGACGCACTGGCTCCCAGATTGCCATGGTATAGTCCAGGGAAGAGAGGATGGCGGCTTAGACTAGGGTGGCCATAGAGGAGATGAGAATGAGTCAAGGTTTAACATTCTTTTAACAACAGAGCCAATGGGACTTACTGATAATAGGAGCAGTAAGGAAAAGAGGGGTAGACCAAGGAGACTTTAGGTTTGGGTTTGAGCAATTGCAATTGGATGGGAGGTGGAGCCATCTAAGGAGATTGTATGTATACCTATCTATACCTATACATATATATGTGTTTGTATGGGTGTATGTGTGTACATATATTACATTTATATAGTTATACATGACATATATATGAGACATAACTTACGGCAAAACCAGACCAACGTAAAATAATTTTATTCCAATCTCTGCGGGAGAGTAGAAACCCACATCTGTCATTTAGTACTGGCTGCACCTGTTGAGTCTCAACAGCCCATGGCTGATGTAGAAGAAAAAAGAAACCGCTTGAAGTCTTTCAGCCAATCAAGGTTTGCCATTGCCTCGATAGAACTAGGGGCAAAACCCTACACCTAGCTTATTCCTTTAAATAAATTGCTAAACATCAGTGAGAACGTGGCAACCTAGGAAGAGTGATGTTTACTCTCAGTGTAATAGTTTAATCAAATCATCTTGGACAAACACAGAAGCTATAATGTTGTGTTGCACGTCATTCAAGAAACCCTTCAGGAGAAAACCGTAGAACCACCGTGGATATAATGTAGGTATACGTTATTTGTGCCTCTTCCACTTCACATACTGCCATAACTGATTCTGTTTTAAAAGGCAAATGGCACCATAAATAAATGAAATAAGAAGAGAAATGAAATAAGATCAAGCTAATGCAGTCTTTTTGGCAGCTGCTGTTTATATCAGACCTGATGCTCGTAAGCAATCACTTCTGCATAGTATATTTGCGTATCGACGCTGTGAAATTTGGATGTTTAGGGACAAGCTGTCAGTAAGAGTATGTCATCCCCTTTAGGGGGAATTATTCCATTTAGCAGTAAATAGATCAGCATGCTGGGAAAACTGATGGTAAATAAGACCCTGGGATGCAAGGTAATTGAATAATCATTACATTTATTCTTGTTCAGACATTGTAACATTCATCTTGAAGGTTTAGAATATTAAATTTCTTATTTTGCACATGTCATTGCACTCCGAATATTCTGCTCAAATGGCAACAACAGGTTCCTTAGCAGATGTGCGGAAACTCATTTTCAAAATGTTTGACCTGCCACCAAAATTATCTTTGACCACAATTCCAAGCCCCGTGTCGGATTTTTTTTTTAAATTAGAAAGCTATATTTTGGTTATGTTTAAAATGAATGAATATAATTACATAGGTTTTTAAAATTTCATAAAAGGGCAATGAAAATAAGTATTGATGCTTGTGCCTGAAGCTAAAAGAAATTGTGTGCAATTTATTCTGCGGGATTGCTACATTTTTTCCCCCATGGTAATGTTGTGCCAGGAAATAGTTGGATTTGTACCAGTTTGTAGAATGACTTCCCCTAGTTTCTGGTTTTGTTTTTCTTCCAACAACCTACAACCTACTGGACCAACCTCTAGAAATTTCTTTATTCCCTCTTCAACTGTCCTTCATTATCCCCCAGGACAAACCTGCTGTTCTATCCCAACAGATCAACTGATTTCTCCCACCTGCCCACCATGGCCAGACCCCTCACTTGGAACATAGTTCTCCCTCTCTCCACTCATCTTATTCCTACCTTCTTTAAAATACAGAAATAGTATCTTCTGAAGCCCTCCCTGGCTGCCCAGAATGTGAGCCCCTTATAGACAAGAATATTATTGTTGACTATTTCGTGTCTCTTGTTGTTTGCTTTTCAACTATCCAAAGGGTATCTGTGCCCTCAACTCCACCAATTCTGCCTCTCTGGTCCTCACTGATCGCCCCTGCTCTACCTCCATCCTACCTGTCTCTTCAGCAGCATCTCTTGACTAAAACACCTTTGTTGGTGGATTTGCGTGGTCGCATGCTGTCCCGGCTCCCTTCCTCCCTGTCTCACTGGCATCTCATTCTCTCTCTTCAAGAAAATCTAATAGCAAAGCAAATCCAGTGACGGCTGTGTACCATGCTCCTCTGCTATCCTCTAACTGTATATATCCTTGCTAGTTGCATAATAGGCAGAACATTGCAACGTAAAGCTTTACCTATGTACAAGCTCTAATTATATTTATTTCTACAAACTGAATGTGAGTTCCAAACTCTGTTCTAGCAGACAAGTTAATGTTGACACTTTTAGATAAATTCGATTAACCAGGGTGATTTCTTGCGCAAAGTGATCAACATATTCCCAGTCCAAATCAAAACTCTGTCCATCAGCATGCTGTTCAGAACTCTGTAGTTGAGTCTATATGTCCAGAAATGTATGTAACCGTAACATCCAGGCACTGAAATGGAGGGAAGGCTGGTACCTACTTCTTAAGCGTCACTGGGGCCTTGGTCCTGTGCTGCTCCTGTCTTCACTTTGTGATGTCCAGCACTCATCAAAGCCAATGCCCAGCAGCCATGCTCACAGGTGACACATGCTCCTGTCCGTGGTGGTCCCACGAAGTAAAGCCATTTCTTCTTACATTAGTTGGAAATGAGCCAATTAGCACAGATTTGCACTAAATTAATAAATTACATATCTCCTATTACAAGAGAGTGCCCTCTGTATGTTGATTATTTCAAAATAATGTCTATATTCTTCTATATACCTAACATTCTACTTAGATAGCTAACATGTGCCTCAAATTTACATTTGACAAAGCCCAATTCTTGATTCCCATCCCCTCTTCCTATTAATATTTCTCCTCCGTACTTCTCCATCTCAATAGATGGCTCTACTCTCATTCATTTGTGCAGATCCAAAGCTAGAGTGGCCTTGATCTATCCCTCTTTGTGGCACTGCCTCATCAAGAAGTCCTATTGGCTCTGTCACTGAAAGAATTTCACAACCTGACTCATTCCCATCCCCCCATCGCCACCCTAGTCTCAGCCACTGTCCTCTCTGTATCAAGGCAGTCTGGGAGCAGTGGGTCTCCTGGCTTCCACTCTTCCTCCTAAAGCTATTCTCCATGTAGCTGCCAAAGTAATCTTTGAAACTGCAAATCATATCGTGTTCTTCCCCTACGTAAGGTCACCCACCAACTTCCTGCCGCAGTGAGAATAAAAACAAATTCCTTATTATGGCGCATTACGGGATCCCCGCTCACTTCTCGGGTTTCTCCTCCAACCTCCCTCCCGACCCACTACACTTCCATGGACCTTCTTTTTTCTTCAAACACAACATGCTCATTCCTGCCTCAGGACCTTTGCACTTACCGTTTCTTATGCCTACAAATCCCTTTCCTTTGATCCACTCACGCATGTCTTCCTATGATCACTAAAAGATAGGGCTTCTAAGACCACTCAACTTAATATTGGATGTCCCCATCCCCCTCACCCAGTAGTCTCTCTCACTCACAGGAACCTCTTGATTTTCTTCATAGTATTTACCAATGTCTGCAATAATTTTATTTATGCATAGGTCACAATGACAGACATAGGTCTGTCTTTCTCATTATAATGTAAGTGCCACCAGAGCATGACCTTGCCTGTCTGACTTCGCTGTTAGCTTTCTAGTGCACAAAGTCGTGCCTGACAGATGGAGGGCACTCATTAAAAATTAGTAGAACATATTAATAAGTCTGCATTATATAGAAAAATGCCTTACATTTATTCAGTCAACATGTATTACTCACTGAGTTACGTCTGTGTGTGAGGTACTCCACTGGACCTGGGGGAGACAAAATATAATAAGAGAGACACGTAGTTACTGCCCATCCAGAGCTTCCATTCAAATGGTAGAAGCAGGCACTAAATAAATGCTCAGTTAATTATTTACATCATGTGTTGAGTGCTACGGAGAAGTTAACTCCTATATAATATTAAAGGGATAATTTGCCAACAGACAGCTTATATTGCTGCGTTTAGAATGTCTGTCTACATTCCCCTGTGCTATTCATACTCTGTGCTGCACAGACAGCATAAAGAATTTAGACTGTATTTCCCCCGAGGGATATGTCATTTCATTGTGATTCAGTTTTAGCACCAGCCCACCCTCTCTTCCAGAAACTTAGTGCACTATCAATCATATTTGTGAATTATCTGGTAGATAACTGAGCGTTTGGATTCTTCAGTCCCCTCCAGTCCCTCTACTGGGTAACTGAATTCATTGACAATGATCCCCGTGACAATTATGTTCTTATTAGGAACTGTAGTAGCCTCCATTACAGAAAAAGCTTCTAGAATGTCCCGTTTTTGTACGTGCTTCATCTTTCTGGTGCTTGAGGCATAGATAAAGGAAAAAGACAATCCTGTCCACTCCAGATTTGGTTGTATTGATTTTCAGCAACGTGGGGGCCACACTGCTCTCTGCACAGCCCCTAGGCACTGGGCATTCTGAGTGGTTAGCGCACAGACCTGGAGTAAGACTTTGGTTTCAAATCTCGGCTTCCCAGCTCCGAGACCTTGGACAAGCAACTGAATTCTTCTTTATTTTATTTTCCTTGGCTATAGATGGGGGATAATGATAGCATCTGAAGGATTGTTGTGAGGATTAAAATGTCTAATACATGTAAGACCCTTGGATCAGTCATAAGCACTTAGCATTCACTAATGCTTAGGGTAGCATAATCTAATTTCTACTGTTGCTACTACTACTGACCGCTGGTCTATCCTCTTCAATATCATTGTGCTTTCCTTGAATTTGTCCTTTGCTTGAAACTTGGTATCTTTGCACTTGAGAGTATATTACATAACCTAAAATACTTTGCCTTTTATAAATTGAAATTTGTCTTCTCAACCAAGTGCGGCATTCACTTTTGCTGATAGCATTTTAGATTTCCTCATAATACAAGCTGAAACCAGAGGCAAATTCCCAGGGACTTAACAGAATGAAAGCTATTGCAGCACTTGAAAGTTTCTAAAATTAGTAGCTCTCAATAAGAATTTATCAAAAATTAAAATGGATAGAAATTAACATTTTAATTTGCAATCAGCAGTCTCTTTGAATTACTCTAGTTCTTGATAAAGGGGTGAGAGTATCACATTTGCTTTTCTAATATGGGCACAATATAAAACAGGCCTAAATTATCCCCAGTTAAAATTAATACACAAGTGTCTCAAATCAGTGAGCTGCAAGGTCTTTTTGAGTAACAATACACATCTCTCTCCACAATTTCCTTTGTGCTCTGTATGCATATGTTAGTTTCTGTGACTAACCTTGACTTTCTGGTCCATAATTTAGTCCTTTATTTGGCATCCTTAAACCCATTTAATGACATTTAGATTTGATTTGGTTGTCTTTAAAATGGTAGATTCACATTTCTTTCTTGCCCTTAGTAGTAATATTAGTAGATGTTTTTCAAGAATGTTACTGGTATCCTAATTCATCATCCTTCAAAGATGTGTGTGCTTCCCGTTGGAGAGCCAAAAGTGGGTACAAAACCTGTGTAGGCAATGAAAGCACTTGTACTTCAGTCCAGCCACAGTGAATCAGAGTAAGCACCAACCTTAGGTGCAATGAATCGTGATCTCCCAAGGTTACAGGATTACTAAGAGGTGCTACCAGGATCCAGACCATATCTGCTTGCCACAAATCATGCTTTCCTTCTTCCTCTCCATAATCACAGCGTTCAGCTTTTGAGCACCTGTTATGTGAAGGTGCTGGCCTTCACATGCCTCCTCATAACCTTGTGAATATATTATTTCCCTTTGGAGTACAATGATTCGGGCATGACCTCTAAAACTAGACTGCATGGGTTCTAGTCCTGGCTCTCCTGGCTGTGTGATCTTGGGTAAATTTATTCATGTCTTTGTGCTTCAGTGTTCTATCTCTGAAATGGTCATATAAAAGCCCAACCAAAGCAAAAATTCCGCTAAACAATGTAAAGAAGAAAGGAAAACTTCATTCAAGGTTAATGCAATGGGGCAGAGAAACCGAATTCAGGACTCAACTTCGCTGAAACGAAGAGTAGTAGAGATTTTAGGAACTTACCTGGTAATGGAAACTAATTAAATAGGGTTTCATAAATAGAAAATTGCATATCCTTAGGATTTTGTTTTGTTTTGTTTTGTTTTCCTAGACAGAGTCTCACTCTGTCACCCAGGCTAGAGTGCTGTGGTGCTAGCCTAGCTCACTGCGACCTCAAACTCCTGGGCTCAAGCAATCCTCCTGCCTCAGCCTCCCAAGTAGCTGGGACTGCAGGTCCATGCCATCACGCCTGGCTATTTTTTTTTCTATATTTAATAGAGACAGAGTCTTACTCTTGCTCAGGCTGGTCTTGAACTCCTGACCTCAAGCAATCCTCCTATCTTGGCCTCCCAGAGTGCTAGGATTATAGGCATGAGCCACTGTGCCTGGCCTGGAATATTTCCATATAGACCTTTAGTAGTAAAGAAAAAGACATTAGATCCCAGTTAATAATCTACCCTCCTGCCTCCTTTTTTTCACCCATAATAGGTTTAAAAGTTATGAATAGAGAATCTAAAACTGTCCACATATCACTGTCAGCAAAAACCTGGTTCTTACTCTAAAACTGGGTACATATTCCTGTGAATCCAATTCCAGGAAGCTGCAATATGCCATAGCCAGGGACCTGTCAGAGGAGCACTTGCTGCCTAGATGCTTTGCATACACTCAAAAGCAAAGCCAAAGAACTCTGTCCAAGAGACTGTCCAAACATTTTGAAAATGAATTACAGACCTGGGAAATAAAACCAGTAGGCTGGCTTTTGAAACAACCCTTTTTGTTTGTCTCCTTGCTCTCCTCTTTACCCAGCCCTCCACCCCAGCCCGGCATGTGCACTGAGCCAGTGAGGAAGAAAACAGCAACTCTGCTTATCGCAGTGGGATGAGGACTCGCAAACAGCTGCTGTCGTGTGACAGCGGAGGATAGCTAAGCGCAAATTGCGCATTGTCAGTGGTGCATGCAAATAGAATTTCTTGGCTTCTGGAGATTGAAATTCCAGAAAGAAAATAAGAAGATGAGGCAGTACAGCTATGTTGACAGCACTGATAAGGAGCTCTACCAGCTCTGCGAGTCTCCCTGTCAGCATTTCTAATTAAACCGTAAACATTAACTGCTTTGCTCTTCTGTCTTAATTTCTCATTTACAACATAAGAACCATATTATTGCTTCCTCTCTATTCAAAGGAATGATCCCAAATTGCTTCTGTGGATAAAATATTGTGATCTACTTGAGGGGAAAAACAGTAAGTTGATATAGTTGATCATGTTTTCTTGAGTATCTGGCCCTGATGAAGCCATTATATTGGACAGAGAAATAAACATACTCCTTTCTGTTCATCCAGAGCAATCTAGAAATTTACATAGAACTTTAAAATTAATCCCCTGGCCAAACTGATAGGTTGGTTCAGTCCAAAAGCTAATTTAGCAAATAAATTTGAGAAGGGTGAATGGTCACCCGCCCCCCCCAAAAATGAATGTGTCCATGCTCTAATCCGTAGAACCTACGAATGTGACCTTATTTGGAAAATTCCATCTTTGCAGATGGAATTAAGTTAAAGATCTCAAGATGAGATCATCCTGGCTTATCTGATGGGCCATAAGTTGCATAAGGACAATTGTCCTTATAAGAGATAAGAACTGAGAAGACACAGAGAAAGCCCTGTGAAGACTGAGGCAGAGATTGGAGTTAACCATGAGGAATGCCTACAGCCACTGGAAGCTGGATGAGGCAAGGAAGAATTTTCCCCAAAAAATTCTTTGGAGGCAGTATGGCCCTGCCAATACCTTGATTTTGGACTCCTGACCTCCAGAACTGTGAAAGAATAGATTCCTCTTTATTTAAGCCACCAAGTTTGTGGTCATTTTTATGGCAGCCATAGGAAACTAATATATGCATATTTTATTGACTAGACAGACCACATCACTGGATTGAGCAATTCATTGGCTCATTCTGTTTTTAGATATACATCTGAGGCAGCTAGTTGACACATTATTATAAAATAAAATCTATTTAACTATAAAATATGTCACATTTATATTATTCTAAATCAAGTTGGTGAGCCAACAATTCGTTTCTTTTAATTCAGTGACACAGTTACTTGGCATTATAGAGAATGGGGAAAGCATTGATTAAGCCCATACTTCATGCCAGGTTTTAGAGGTTATTCCCTTGCCGCAGATTTATAAGGTAAGTCATTTTATACCCTTTTTTTTCAGATCAAAAAAACTAATGCAAATAGAGATTTAGTAACTTGCTTAAAGATTCTCATAGATAGGAAGAGATGAAACTCTCACTTTCATCTCCAATAGGTGAAGAGCTTGGAAGTCATCACTCCTATTCTTACAATAAGGAAAACCATTCAAGCTGAACATCAATGATTTTTCTTGTGGCTATCAGAGAACTGAGGTCACAGGTCAACATGTCACCCTAAAATCAATAGAGACAGGCTTATCCAGAGAAAGAGAGTGCAGAAAGACTTGCTCACCTGGAGCGGATGATGCTGGATACCATAAACTGGTTGGAACATTGAAATAATAACTTTGGTGAATTACTGGAGGCTGAGGGCAGACTAGCATTAGCGTCTAGGGGCCCTGGTCATGCTTTTGCTTCAGGAACAGACCATATTCTCGTGCTTAGGCTCTGAGAAAGATCCCTTCATGGCCTTGGCAGGGGGAAGGGAAGAGAAAATGTACCAGACTTTTTCTCTAACAAAAGTCTAATCTCCAGAAGGAAGGAGTTTTTCAGAGGGTAATTCTGAAATCACATCCCAGCTGCAGATGGGAATCTGCTCCACTCCTAAGGAAACAAAAGAAAAAACTACAGTCATTATGGGACAGGACTTTGAGGAAATAGATTGGGAACACTGAAACCTGGGAAGGAAGTAGGGACAGTGTAGGGGGGAACATATCCTCCTTGAGGAGGGAGGGACAGAAACAGCTGTGAAGACCACAGCCCCAAGAAACAGTCCCACTGAATGAGACTTAATCAGAATATTATAGAGTGCTTCCCCTCTGCTACAACCTACAACCACACCAATAAGCCTCCAGTATAGTAATAGTGTATTGCAGCTGAAAGACTTGCAAGACACAGACTTTCTTGAGGACTGCTACCAAGAATAGCTCCCAAATCAAGAGAAAAGATGAAGTAAAAACAAAAAAACAAACACTAGAGGAGTTTGAAGACTTTGGTTCCTATAGCTGCAACAAATATTAAACATAGCCCAACTCCTAGCCAGATTAATAAAGATCCTAATACTAAAGGTCTGTTTACCTCAGTCCCTATTACTGGATAAAATATATTTGACTTTCAACAAAAAATTACAAGGCATATGAAGACAGGAGGTAAGGAAAATACCCTAAAGAGACAAAGCAATCATCAGAACCCAACAAACATATGAAACAGATGTCAGAATTATCAAACAGGGAATTTAAAATAACCATAACTAACATTTTAAAGGCTCTAATGGAAAAAAAAATAGATAATATAAAAGAACAGAAGAATAAATAGGATTAAAAACAAAACAAAAACAAAAATCTAGGCTTTTCATATTCAAACTGCCATAAATCAAACAAAGAGAAAATCTCATCGGAAGTCAGAGGGGGATAAAAACTGCTTAATCTATAGAAGAACATGTTTAGGAAGTACAGCAGACTTTTCATTAAAAGCTATGCAATCAAGAAGAGAATAGAGTGAACTCTTTGAAGTATTGAAAGAAAAATCTACCAACCTAGAATTCTGTCTAATTAACTTATATTTCAAAGGTGTTAGAGAAATAAAGATTTTTTTTCAGACAAGTAAAAACTGAGAGAATTCACTGCCTGCAGAAATACCCTGAAAAAAACTTCAAAGGAAGTTCTTTGGGCAGAAGTAAAATGGCATAGATCAGAAACTTACATGCACACAAAGAAGTGAGCATCAATAAAGGAATAAATGAAGATAAAGTAAAATATTAGCTTTTTCTTACTCTTAATTACTCTAAATTATAACTTTGCTTAAAGCAATAATAATAACAGTATATTGGATGAGCATAGCATATAGATAAATGAATTAAATGAGAGCATTGCTACAAGGGAAGGGAAGAATTAGGAATAGGTACCTGTACTTCTAACTACGTAATGTAGTATTATTTGAAGGTAGATATAGATTATTTAAAAATGTATACTGTCAATTCTAGGGCAACCACTAAAAAGTTATTGAAAATCAGCATAAATTATACAACAAAAGAAGAGATAAAGTAGAATCACATAAAATGGTTAAGTAAAACAATAGAAGGCAGTACAAGAGGAAAAATAAATGCAGTGAGTAGAAAACAGGTACAAAGATGGTAGATTTTGATCTGAATAAATCAATAATCACTTTAAATGTGAATAGCATAAACATGCCACATAAAGATAGATATTCTTGGATTGCCTTAAAAAATTAGACCACAATATGTTGTCAACAAAAAAACCCACTTTAAAAATAAAGACTCAGATAAATGCTACTTGGGAGAAAGAGAAATATATTCTAGTCACAGTTCTTTCACTAAATTGATATATATTACAAAGTTACTTAAATTTTCCAGAGCTTATTTCCTTATTTGTTTTCAGATTGCTGTGAGTTTTTATGTAAAACTTTTGTTAAGAAATTTAAACCCAGTTTAGTATATGTAGGCTCCAACTCTTCACTATTTTCCATGTGCCATGTGACTCTATCCTGCCTCACACAAATCATTTCTGCCAATAGTATGATGAGGTAAGACTGTCAAATTCTAGGTTAATCATTTTTAGGTGATCATTTTTCTAATAATCTATAAATTAAACAATAAATTAAGACTTGGTGATAGACTGGAAAAATGGCTTGACTGAATTACATAGTAGGTCTTAAAATTCTGTGCATTTGTTATTATGGGAATTATCTAAATGTAGTGAAAGCCACAAAACTTTGTAATTATTCAACTTGGACAGACAACTAAATCATGGGAAGTCAATGTCTTATTCTGATTTCAGTGGATCTTGTAACAAATATTATTTTAATATTGATCACTGGGAATAAAAAAATACTTGCTCTGAAGAGGATAAAATCTAAGTGAAATTGTCCTAAATATATAACTGCCATTTCTTTAATTAGATTAATTTATATAAATTCTCTTGATAGTGATGGCAAAAGCAATGTGCCAAGATTTTGAGCAAATTAATGTAAAAAAGGAGGTTGACATTTATTTGGTACCATCAATCAGTTAAAGATCAATCATTTAATCTAAAATTTGCAGGGCTATAAACATTCTGGGAAGGAAATTCAGCTCCAAGTATTTACTTTGGTTGTACGTGTCTCTATGAAATCAAGTTATAATGATCAATAGGTTAAAGGTTTATATATTAGATTTTTGAATTATTAATATGTAAGTTACTATTAGACAAATTCAATACATTGTGTTTCTTTAGCAACCAGGAAAAATGGTGAAAACCCTAACTATGAGAATAAGAAGTTTTATTGAATAATTCCTGCATTATATTTTGTGTTCTGAGCCGTAGCAGAACAATGAGCCTAGAAAGTACAGGGCAGTTGAACATAATGAAATGAAATTTCAGGTAAAATAAAAATTTACCATTAAAAGTTGTGGCTTTCCTAAATTTCCAAAAGATTAATTTAAAAGTCTTGGACTTTAAAAAAAATTCAATAAATTTAGGGGGTACAAGTGGGTTTTTTGTTACATGGATGAATTGTATGGTGGTGAAATCAGGGCTTTTAGTGTATCTGTCATGGGAATAGTGTACATTATACTCAGCAGGTGGTTTTTGATCCCTCACCCTCCTTCCTTCTGAGTCTCCTAAGTCTATTATACCACTCTGTATGGCCATGTATACCCATCCTTTAGCTCCCACTTATAAGTGAGTATATATGAAATGTGGTTTTCTGTTCCTGAGATACTTCACGTAGGATGATGGCTTCCAGTTCCTTCCAGGTTGCGGCAAAAGATATTGTTTCATTCTTTTTTCTGACTGAGTAGTAGTCCATGATGTATATTTACTACATTTTCTTTATCCATTCCTCAGCTGATGGGCACTTAGGTTGATTGCATACCTTTGCAATGGTGAATTGTGCTTCCATAAACATATCAGTGTAGGTGTTTTTTTGATATGATGACTTATTTTCCTTTGGGTAGATACCCAGTAGTGGGATTGCTAGATCAAATGACAGGTTGATATTTAATTCTTTGAGGAATCTCCATACTATTTTCCATAGAGATTGTACTAATTTACGTTCCTACAAACAGTGTATAAGTGTTCCCTTTTTGCTGTGTCCATGCCAACATCTATGGTTTATCAATTTTTTTTTATAATGGTCATTTTGACAGGGGTAAAGTGGTACCTCATTGTGATTTTAATTTTCATTTCCCTGATGATTAGTGATGCTGAGCATTTTTTCATACGATTGCTGTTCATTTATATATCTTCTTTTAAAAATATATCTGTTCATGTCTTTTGCCCTCTTTTTAATGCTGTTATTTATTTCCTACTGATTCATTTGAGTTCCTTATACATTCTAGGTATTAGTTCTTTGTCAAATGTATACTTTGTGAATATGTTCTCCTATTCTGTAGGTTGTCTATTTACTCTGTTGATTATTTCTTTTGCTGTGCAGAAACTTTTTAGTTTAATTAAGTTCCACTTATGTATTTTTGTTTTTGTTGTATTTGGCCTCTGTTCCACTGATCTATGTGTCTACTTTTATACCAGTATCATGATGCTTTGGTTACAGTAGCCCCACAGTATCATTTGAAATTGAGTAATATGATGCCTCTAGATTTGTTCTTTTTGCCTAGGGTTGTTTTGGCTATTTGGGCTCTTTTTTGATTCCATGCAAACTTTAGGATTGTTTTTTTTTTAATTCTGTGAAAAATGTTGTTGGTATTTTGCATTGACCCTATAAATCACTTTGGGCAATATGGGCATTTTACCAATATTGATTCTTCCAATCCATGAGCATGGGATATTTTTCCATTTGTTTGTGTCATCAGTGATTTCTTTCATTGGTGTTTTGTAGTTCTGCTTGTAGAGATCCTTCATTTACTTGGTTAAGTATGTTAAAAGATATTTTGTTTTATTTTATTTTATCTTATATTTCACAGCTATTAAAAATGGAATTGAGTTCTTGATCTGATTCTCAGCTTGTCTGTTCTTAGTGTATAAAAATGCTTCTGATTTGCATATATTAATTTGTAACTTGAGATTTTAATGAATATATTTATCAATTCTAAGAGTCTTGTGGAGAAGTCTTTAGCATTCTCTAGACATTAGATGATATAATTGGCAAACGAGGATAATTTGATCTCCTCTTTTCCATTTGGATACCCTTTATTTCTTTCTCTTGCCTGATTTCTTTGGCTAGGGTCAAAGTAGGCATCCTTGTCTTATTCCAGTTCTTAGGGGAATGCTTAAACTTTACCCCATTCAGTATGGTGCTGGACGTAGGTTTGTCATATATGGCTTTTATTATTTTGAGGTATGTTCTTTCGATGCTGAGTTCTTGAGAGTTTTATCATAAAGGGGAGCTGGATTTTATCGAATGCGTTTCCTGCATCTGTTGAGATGATCATATGGATTTTGTTTTTAATTCTGTTTATATGGTGAATCACATTTATTGATTTACATATATTGAACCATCTTTGCATCCCTGGGATGAAACCCACTTGATCCTAGTAAATGTTTTTTTAATATGCTCTTGGATTTGGTTTGCTAGTATTTTGCTGAGGATTTTTGCATGTACGTTCATGAGGGATACTGGTCTGTAATTTTCTTTTTTTATTGTGTCCTTTCCTGGCTTTGGTATCAGGGTGATACTGACTTCATAGAATGAGTTAGGAAGGATTTCCTCCTTTTTAATGTTATGGAACAGTTTCAGTAGGATAGGTACCAGTTCTTCTTTGTAGGTCTGGTATAATTCAGCTATGAATCCATCTGGTCCTGGGCTTTTTTTTTTCTTTTGGTGAGTTTTTTTATTTAATTTTACTACTTGTTATTGATCTGTTCAGAATTCCTATTTCTTCCTGATTCAAGGTTGGGAGGTTGTTTGTTTCTAAAAATATATCAATTTCCTCTATATTTTCCAGTTTTTGTGCATAAAGATGTTCATAGTAGTCTTGGAAGATCTTTTGTATTTCTGTGGTACCAGTTGTAATGTCTCCCTTTTCATTTCTGATTGAGCTTATTTGAATCCTCTCTCTTCTTTTTTGGTTAATCTAGCTAGTGGGCTATCAATTTTGTTGATCTTGAGCTTTCTTTGAGAGCCCAAAGATAAAAAAAATACAAAGCTTTTGGAAACTATGAAACTTCAGATTTAGAGGTATCTTCATCATGAGTTATGAACATGTGAAGAATTTTAAATTTGTTTCTGAATGCTCATAAACACACCAGAGACTAAGGGAGTCTTTTTAAATCTGGCAGCTTTTTTAGTCTTATCTCACACTGTTTCCCTATATCCAAGCTGAACTGGACTACTTGTTATTCTCATTAAAAATCTTTCTTTTCGTGCAAGTCATGGAGACTGATTTCCTCTTTGTGGGTTCTCATCTCTCAGTCTGGCCAGCTACCCATTCTTCAAGACCCGCTGAAATGCCTTTTCTGATCACCAGAGCCAAGAATGATTTGTTTCTTCTCAAGATTCTGCATAGTTATTTCTACCACTCATATAGAAACTTTTAACTGTAGTTATCTGTGGAAATGTTTTACTTTCTCATGTGATTATAGGTATCATGGTGCTTCCTGGAACAGAATAAATATTCAAAGAATATCAATGAATGAATGAATGAATCAGTTGTGCAGTTTCCATGTTTAGAAAATGACTGTACAGTTACATGGCTGGTTCAGTAATTTCTGCTGTCTTAACAGTCTTGTGATATCATTGGGCCACAGCCAAAATGACTGGAGAAAGCTTGAACAAGTTTAATTCTGTGGATACCCATAGACAAGTAGCGTAGAGGATGTCAGTCTACGGTGGATTCAAAATTGATGAAGTGCTGTCTGAACCATTAATGTTTAAAATTTCACCTTTAGATAAAATTTCACCTGAAAGGCTAATGTAATAAATATATATAGATACTACCCAAACAATGTTACCTGATTGTTGGACAGACTCATGTATCATAATTGTAGACTGGATGTAAATGTAGAGCATCCACTGATGGAGATGGTTTTGGTTTTATAGAGTTGACTGTTGGACTGTCTTGTCTTATAAGACTTAACACTCAAAACATGTAGAAAATGAAAGATTGTGAAAGAAAAGAGGAATTATTTTTTACAAAGAGAAGAAGTGAGGTGAAAACATAGGCTTGGTGATGTGAATCTGATATTTGACATCTCTGATCTTTTTAGAAACAATGCTTTAAAGTCTTTTATCTGCCCTCCCCCCTCGAGGCAGAGCTTATATTTGTACCCCCATAATATGCTGAAATAAAAAAAAAAGTCTTTTATCTGGAGCAGACCATCACCGCCGTTTCTCAAATGAACGCCCTGATGTCAGTGAGGTTACTTGAGAAGGACGTTATCCTTGTAGCTTCCATTCTTTGGAATTTTACTGAGAGTAGAATTTAACAAGGTTAATTATCAAGCTAAAAGGTCCCATTAATATGCTGACTATCAGGAGTGATGTTATCTAGCTTTGTCCCTTCCTGTCATTATGTCTTCTACTAATGTGATATGGCAGAGTCATTTTAATTATGGTAGTGTAACACCCAAGAAATGAATGTAGGCAACGTCCCTATTGTTCCACTTTTAGGTAACAGCTTTTTAATCTATTGACAAGGGTCATTTCCTTTTGTGCTGCATGAGTGGGAAGAGACATATTTGTTGAGCTGGATTTTCTCACTAGCAGAGAAGAGGCAATTGTCAAGCCATATGAGCTATGAAATAGGGAAGTGTCCCTTCCAGATCCCTAGTGTAGCTCGTTTAAAGTAGACCCCCACAACACAACAACAATGGGCAGAGTGTGTACATCTTTTTTATTTCTGTTGAAAAGGAGAGAAAATATAATTTATTTTCTCAACTCTCAGAAGTTCTTAGCTGGGACAGGTCATCCAAAAGACAAAATAGTAAAAAGGAGAACTTTATCGGCCAAATCGGTTTGCAAACCCGGAAGAGATAGTCTCCGGTGTGGGCCAAAGCTGTTCTCTTTTCAAAGGGGAGAAGGAAAAATTGGGTTTTATGACTCACATGGCTTGTATTACACAGTAGAGTCATACGTATTTAGCAGATTTGGGGGGAAAGCTGTATGTATGAGGGGAACTGAGAACATGCACAATGGGTAAACATATATGTAGCATGCATCCCATGTTCACTTTAGATTGGGGTTTGAGCATTAAAATGAGGTACATTTTGGCTCTTTACATCAAAAGGGGAACTATAAGACACAAAAACAGTTTGTGTGCAGTCTCTTATCAGTTGGCTGAAACTGGTTTGAGGTCTGCAATTGCATATCGGAAAAGAATGTTTGTAAAGGCCTGTCTTCTGTCCCATCAGAGTTGGTCTGGGCTGTAAATCAGAGTTAGGATGGTTTGCCTAATAGCTCCATTGCTAGGAAGTTTAGGGAGAGTGAGGTTTTTCTTATATCAGTAGCAATTTAGAAATTGGCTGTATCATTCAGGCCCTGAACCCTCCACCTGTGGGGAACTTTTTGTTTCCTTAACCTTAAGGTTTGTCTTAGTTGATAAAAGAGTGTCTATTTTGGTCTGTCAGATCACAGACATCTCTGTAACAAAAGACAGATTGACAGGAAAAAGAGGCATACACATGTATTAATGTGACTATGGACACAGGAGCTATACACGAAGTATGAGACTCAAAGGAAGAGCCAGATGACTGAAGTTTTTATACCACCCTGAGGTTACAGAAAGAATAGGGGCTTGGGGTTTCTGAAGGAGGTGGCATCACAAGTTATGGGAGAGTGAGGAGGGAAAGCTTGGCAAGCACAGGCTGCCTCATTTCGCAGATGAAACCCTCACGGGTAGCAGCACTCAGAAAGACTAGGTGGTAGCCAGTGGTAAAAGTTTCTCTGTTGGACATTTAAAAGTCTCAGACTTTAAGTATCCTTTTGCTGTGTGTTCTTTCCTAGATTAAGCCTGGCTGTTTTCTTCACTAATGAGATTTCTCTACAGATGTGACTCTCCCCCTCAAATGGCAGATTTGCAGGGCTATTCCTGTCTGCAGCCCCTGTGAATAGCCATCTCAAAATATACCAAAGAAGTGTATTTCAGGGTGGCATATTTTTGGTTTCCTTCACTGTATAAATGACCTGGTCGTCCTCATAAGCCCTGTTTCATTTATGGATGAAGGGTCAGGAAAGGGGATAGTGAGAGACTTTGAAAATGTGGCTTGATCTTGCCTTTTATGAACACTTTCTGATTATTCTGTCACTTCCTGGTGACTTACTGCCATTGGGTAAAATTTCTTCCCAAGTCCACTTCCCTTTGCTTTTCCTTTTCTTGGATGGCTTTCTGGTGCAAGGCAGGGTAGGTTACATGTCCTCAAGCCTTTGCAGCAGGGACACTGGACCTTTCGCTGGCTTCTGGTCTTTGGTCTTCTGCCCTCACTGACCTTCACTGAGATGTCATGTCCTACTGTGTCTTTGGGTCTTTCTCTCTGCCTAGCTCCATCCACTGTCCAATTTTCCAGCATTGGCATAGCCATGGTCTGTTCTCTGGGTATGGTCAATATAACACCCCCCTCCCTGCATTTCCACCGTTGCCTATAACTGGCTGCCATCATCTAAAGGTCTTTCCATCCACACTGTAGAGCCCCTAGTAGACAACTTAATTCTTAATTTTCACCTGGATTTCACTTCTAAAACTCAAGGGGACTCAAGAACTTTGTGAACCTCTTCCACCACTCCTAGGTCCTCCTGTAGCGAGCATGGCCCGCTTCCATTGCCTCTTGACCGAGGCTGCTCCACTTTGCTGTCTGCCGTTTCACAAGGCTGGCTGCTCCCTGGTGCCAGGAAGGAAGGGGCACATATGTCCTTCTGCCTTGGGTCCCGGGCCTAAATGGATTATTCTGGAAGGATGGGCACTGTCTTTCTGTGGCAGTCAACCAGTACTTTTTGTGGAATATTGCAATACGATAATTTTTTTTTAATTAAAAAAATGTTTTTGTTTCTTAGGCTGTTCCAGATGGATTAGCTCTCTGTGGGAGAATACTCCCTGAGCTCTTTCAAAGGCTCTTCTCTGCTTTAAACAGAACCAACTTCCTTTTTATTTCACTGGAGTTATGTATTCATTGTAGCTCAAATAAAACACACATAATCTCTGTTAGAGGCCCAAATAATCTGTGTGCTGATTGGACACGATTTATGAAAACTGTCTCATTATACAGATTTACTAGGCATAGGGCCACATTGACAGAGGGAAAACCCATGCTGGAAGAAAGGTGGTGACAGTCTTTTTGGTGACAACATGGAGTCTTTGATGGAGCTCATCACCTCTTCCACCAGAGGCATGTGCACATTCTCCCTGTTACGACACTGCAGATGCCAGGATTCCCAGATGAGACCCACTGATAGGATTATCAGGAAATTGGCCAAGAAGACATTAACTCAAAAGTCACAAAACCACAAAGGGGCCGGTCTTGTGAACATTAACTAATATGCAGATGGATTTCTAGTTGAAAAGTTAAACTTTTGATCTATGGATTTTAATTTCATTTCTGACTCTTAGCGTTTAGGGAGGAGAGCAGCATTAAAGCATCCTAAAAATTTCAGTTTCATTCTTGGCATTTTACAAATGACCAGCACTTGTTCCTTTCTGGGTATTGAACTAGTCAGGGACAGATAATCACAAAGCAGCGTTCTTAATCCATTTGAGTCTTTCTCCTGGTGTGTTTGGGTTAGGAACACGAAAGCATATGTTGCTAAATGTTTCTGCCATATGTATCTAAATCCATGTGTATTTTGTTGGAAATGTTAATCCACAGGGGGATCCCAATTCTTTGGCTCTACGACATGCACCCAGACTGTGGACTGGTGCACTGTCAGGTATTCATTTTTCAGCACCAGCAGGGTAATCACTTCGGAGGAGTCTCCTTCAGATATTCAAGCCCAGAGAGTCATGCCATGTCTCTTAATACCTGTTGTTCTAAGTGCTGGACAAATACCATCTCATCAGCCTAATTCTTTGTGATTGAGCTTTCATCTGACCCACTCCTTCCACTTCCCAGTTCATCTCCATTGTCGACTCTCCTTCCAACCAGTCACAGCATGCTTTCTGGCATGCCTGTTCAGATATGACAGCGACAAAGGTATCCGATTCCCATTTGGGGGTTTACAGTCACTTGTTAGTCTATCCCCAGGGTGCTGGCTGATGATACCAGTTTTGAACTCAATAATTACTGGGGAAATGTGTGAATGGCACCTTCTATTGGAACTATAACCTCCAAACTGTGAAGCAGTGTTAGCATTTAGATCAGTGTAGACTCCTTCATCATAGAGACCCAAAAGACCTTCTGTCTTTCTTTTGCTCTTTCTCTGAGATCTGCCAGCTTCTCTACCTAGATTCTCAAACAGAAAAGCACCACTAGGTCACTCAGGAGTTGATTTACACTCCTCAGGAGCTCTAGGTCCTTGCTACTCGAGGGCCAGCAGCCACAATATCACCTGAGAGCTGGCTAAAATGCTGAATCTCGGGCCCCCAAACCCGGTTTACTGAATCAGAATCTGTATCTGAACAAGATTTTAACAATGTGATTTATATGCACATTAAATTTTGAGAAGCAGCAGTCTAGGTAACATGCTGGCATCTTCATCTTTCAAGAGGAGAAAAAATAGAGTTTTATCTCAGTTGTTAAATCTTGCTATATATAGAAAGTTTTTTACAGGCTCAGTCTCTTTATAGAAAATTCCTTTAGATTCTTGGTCTTAACAGCAACTTGGTCTTTCCTGAAGGAGACGTCTTTTTTTTTTTTTTACTGCCACACAAAGCAAGGGCTGAACATTTGCCTACATATCACATATTTGTGTGTTTGAAGTGCAGGAGCAAAGAAAAAGGCAGAGTTTTCCTAACTTGACTACCACTTCAAGACGTTTGAATGCCCTCTTATTCTTTTGCAGACCAAAATTAAGGCTACTGAGGCAGAAATAATTTGATAAACGTTTGTTGAAAGCCAAATGTGAAGATCTACCCAGGAAGACACACCAACAAAGTTGTGCATGTTCCAAAGTCTGTTACAAGTTGGAATGTTTTTACAAGAAAGTTTAGGAGAAGCGGGACTCCTCATATCAGAGTTGTCCCTTGTCATTGAAAGGTGCAATGCAGAGGTTACAATTCATTGGCTACAGATGATAATGTATAGGCTGAAATGTTTTACGTGCAAGATAATCAGAAAAAACTTCATGATTCAGAAGGAAATCAGTGTTCTTTTTAATGTCAGTAGGTTAAGAATTAATCAGTACATCAATTGTGAGGAACTCACGATAAGATTCTTTACTCAAGAACAGGACGTACACAACGAATCATAAGACCTTCTCCAGGCAGTTAATTTGGAAGCCTGTCAAATGTGACCTGTAGGTTGTTACTTTCAAGAATTTTTCTCACCCTCCCCGCCACCCCAGACTATTGAATGGCCTCCAGGGCCTTTGGGAGTCATGCTTTGAAATCTGCCTGCTTTCTCTGTGAGCTTGGGCCTGCGCGGTTGGGTGTTGCAGGTGGAAATCTAACAGCTCTAATCACAGGTGCTTCCCAGCCTCACCTGGGCCCTCAAGGGCTCTCAGCAAAACCTCTTACTAATCCTTTGTCAGCAGCCTCTCCCATTTCTTATAGTAGCACTTCCAATCCCTCCCCTCGTTCTTCAAGTGCCAAGTGCCACCTGAAGTTGCCTCAAAAGGTTGTCATGCCTTTCATAGGAAAAATTAAGGCACAGAGATACTAATTCCATCCTTTTAAATTGCTTTCGCTTTCCAGTCCCTATCCTTCTTACTGCGCATCTCAGAAAAAGAATTTTGACTCTCCTTCCACCTAAATCAAATCTCTTATACAGTTGACCCTTGAACAACATGGGGGGCAGGGGCACCAACCCCCTGTGCCATCGAAAATCAGTGTATAACTTTTGACTCCCCTAAACTTGACTACGAATAGCTTACTGTTAACCGGAAGCCTTATCAATCACGTAAACAGCAGATAAATCGTATTTTGTATGTTATATGTCCTCTATACTGTATTCTTACAATAAAGTAAGCTAGAGAATGGAAAATGTTATTGAGAAAATCATAAGGAAGAGAAAATGTATTTACTATTCACTAAGTGGAAAGGGTTCATCATAAAGGTCTTCAACCTTCTTGTCTTCACGCTGAGTAGGCTGAGGAGGAGGAGGAAGAGGAGGGGCTGGTCTTGCTGTCTCAGGGGTGGCGGAGGTGCAAGAAAATCCCCTTATGTGTGGACCCATGCATCAAACCTGTGTTGTTGAAGGATCGATTGCCCTTTGATGCTAATTCCGTCCTATCTCATGCGGCACTTTCCTTGTCTATCATTTGTTCTCATCCGTACATTTTCTATCCAAGTGTTCCGAGAAGCCTCCTGAGTTTCCAAACTAAACCCGGATTCCATTTTAATCTTTGAATGTTCCCTTTAGTTTTCCTTCACAGAACTTTTCACTTTATATGACTGTTTGTACACTATTTTCCCAGGCCACATCCTAGTTCCCGCCTGGCCCTCTCAAAGAGGAAGAGAGCATGCTCTTCACCCGGAGGATGCCTGGTCCCGGGCTCCCACCCTAGGCTTGGTTCACACGCATGAAACTGTGTGAAAAGGAAAAGGCCCATCTCTAGGGAAGACAGAGATTTGCCCTTTTTATCCCTCCCCTAAGAGCCCCACCTCCTATACCCCTTCTCCTAATGATTTTAAGCACAATGAATTCGCACCAAAGGTTAGTTTGCACTGTTAGCATTTCTCCATATTTTGTTTTCTTCTGCAAACCGAATGGGCTTAATAGGAAGGTCTGTGAACATCTAGAGAGGAGAGTAGTTGTAGGGGGAAAAAGGAATCATCAGTGAGATAGAGATGTCTAAAGGGCTAGAAATTCCAAATCTCTTTTTAAAACTTCTCTGACATCATCATCATCACGTTATTTCCATATTTTCTATCATCCTTCCCTCCCGAAACCCATCTTTGATACAGCAGTCAGATGGGGCAGGCAAACACCGCCTCTGCTCAGCTCACCCGGAGTAAAATCCCAAGCTCTTAAATGGTCCTAAACGCACTATGGGACCTGATCCCATCACCCCTTTGTCTTCGTCTCTTGTCACTTTCAACTGCAGCAATGCCGCCACACCTGCGTTTACTTCCTTGCTGTTTCTCCAGCACATCCATCAGGATTCTGCCTTTGGGCTTTGGAACTTGTTTTCTCAGTTTGGAATATTCTGCCCTAGACACCCACATTGTTTATCCCTGTGATTCCTTCATATCACTGCGTTACCAGGGATGTCTTTACCTAACACTCTATAAAAAATAGTAACACACCACCCACCCCCAACTCCAGGCTCCCTGCCTCATTACTCTGCTTATTTTTTTTTTCCACAGCAATTATCTCCGCCTGACATATTAGCTACTTCCATGTTTATTTGCTTATTGTCTGTCTACTTCCATCACAGTGTAAGAGCCAGTGATTTTGTTTACTGTCATCTTCCCAGCTCCCAGATATGGACTGGCCCACTAGCGACACCGCACTCTTCCAGAAATTCATTTCTGGACTGGTCTTCACTGCTGGGAATTCTGTACGATGCTTAAAATGCATTTTCTCTTCAAATCATGCTAAACCTCTGGGAGAAATAATTATTATTATTCCAATAGATAAATAAACCATTGAACCTTAGGAAATTCATATGCAAATTAAGTAACTTAGCATTTAAATAGTATGTGGGTAAACTTTAAACGGCAAGAGAAGGGATAGAACAGACATACTAAGAAAGATGAAAGAGGATCTTCTAAAGGAATGAATCAAGGATAAATCTATTAGATGGATTGTAGAAAATATGGTACAGCAAAATCAATAAAGGAGATATTAGTGACAAATTAAAATAGGAAGAATAGATAAAGAATCATCTGCCAGTTAGATATCACTTCCCTTTCCACTACATTGCTTCATAATGTGATTTTTGTTAAGAAAATGAAGCAGAACAGAAATCAATGACACTCTATCTGCAACCTAAAAATTCTAATTGTTTTTAAACAATCCAAACGACAAATAAAATTATGTCTATGAAAATATGTCTCACTGAAATATAAGGACTTTTTTAAAAAGTAGATTATGTAATTATTTTTAAAAACCTATCTCTAACTTATATCACACTATTGGCCTATATCGTGGTAAGTTATGAAATGAGAAAGTAGGCTATAGGCTATAATAGAACAAGAGGTAGGTTGAGAAACACTTATTTTTCCAAAAGAGTAATACCCTAGCTTTAAAAAAATCACTTCATTTCTCACACCTTACAGAAATTCTGCGACTTTTAAAATTAAACTGAGTTAAACTTGTTTTTGCATGAAGAATTTTAAAAATCATGAGATACACTGGGGTGTCATAAAATGCTAGCTGGGAGTCGCTGTTAAAGTGGATTTTTTTCAGCATTTGGGTCCTCTGTGCATGTCTGTAAACATTGAGTCATACCTTCAATAAATATTTAATGACAATCTCTGGTGAGGCACTTGGAAGAGAATAGTGGAAATGTCATGAGTAAGACATTGTTTCTTCTCTCAAGGGACTCACAGATGAGTGAATCTGCTTCTCTCCACATCTTTTTTCTCATCCCTGTAACTCCAGGTCCACAGCTAAGCTTCCATAGAAACTCAGTAAATGTTCACTAGATGTTACGATGAGTGGTTATGGTGCTTATTTCAAGGAATAAGAATAATGTTGGAAAAGTATTTTTCAGATATATAGAATGTCTTCTATTTATCAAGAGATTTTAAGAATAGTTATCAAAGCATGGATTATTTATGGTGCTCATTAAATAAAAAATATATTGCATCGCCAGCACTGTGCCTATGACATGCTGAGGTTTCGGAACAGTTATCTGGGCAGAGCAAAAGCCTATTCATTTTTCTGAAAGAGAAACATTGCAAAGGTCAATGTCTCTGTCTTAAGAATAATTTAGGCCCCTTCTATTGTGATTAAGAGCTAAAGTTTTCATTAATTGCTTTAGTTGAGATTATGAAAAGAGTTGATTTTTACAAAGGATACAGATCATATTTGTAACATTTTGCTTGCTTACAAAGTCCTCATCTATCATTTTCACAAAAGTTTTGCAATTTTTTTAAGTGAATGCGTAAAATTTTTTATGCATCTGTCATTCAAGTTCAGCATGTGGATAGCTGTAGTTGGTACTCGTAGCTGAGCTGATACTCTGATCCGGGGAAGGAATGGGGACTGCACTCGAAAAAATACAGGTTCAGGACAGAGCCTAGTCCAGGACTTACCACGCTGCAGTGGGACAGAGTTAAGGAAATTTCTTTACCATTCAGATCCATAGCATGGACAAGGAGATAATATTGATGTTTCTATGTCTTATATTTACTTACTTTAATTATCAGTAGGAGTTGTAAAATCAGAGGGTGAGAAAAGGAAAATCATCACTGCAAAAGGTGATTATGGTAGCTAAAAATTACATGCCCTAGAATAGTCTTTGTATGAGAAATACCATCTTTTTATAAACTCTCTTAGGGTAGGACATAAGAGGAGGAGTCCTGCTGTTCATTCATCCGTTCATGCATTTACTAATCACTTTTTACAAGTCAGAAACTGGTTCGGATGTTTGGGATCCAAAGATTAATGATGCATACTCCCTGCCTTCAAAGAATTCGTGGTGCTAAGGGGAAGATAGATAAAAGTAAAAAGAAGGGCCGGGCGCGGTGGCTCACGCCTGTAATCCTAGCACTCTGGGAG
>VBSM01002153.1:44212963-44250985 GCA_008086735.1 Cheirogaleus medius | reverse complement strand
AAAAAGAAGATGATAAAACCATTGGTAAGTGAAATGAATGATAGGATATTAATAAAACATAAATGAGAAACCCCTTATCTAGTAAACTGGGATAGGCGGTAGGCTGAATAGGCTTACCAGAGTAGGTAATATCTGAACTGAACTTCGTGGAATCCACTGGGATTCGCCACAGGAAAAAAAAAGATGAAAATGGAGTAGCATTAGCAGCACCATAGTTGAAAGAAACAATGTAGCATGTTCAGAAACTATGTGCAGTGTGGTGAGGAAAAATTTTGCTTGTTGGTTTTTGCTTATTTTCATTTTAAAACATACATTACTGGGATTACACAATAATGAAACGTCTACTGCTTCTGCTAAATAGGGATAACACATAACTTTTTAATTCTAAAAGTGATATATACCTTTAAGAGCTCAAAACAAGAGTAAGGGCACTGACAGGGCTGAACTTTCCAGAGTCTGTCATCAAAGAGGAGTTCCACAAAAACAAAAAACAATAACAGCTAAAAACCCTGCATGTTACTTCGAGGTCTCCAGAATAAATATAAATAAAACTCTAAAATATTCTGGACAGATACATTTGTACATGAAAAATTTTAGCAGATCCATCCCTTTATTCATTAAACATAAAGTTAGAAAATTGCCGGAAAGATGGCATTCCTTCCTACACCTCTCCTGACTATGATGCTCCATTTTAAATTTGAATCACGCTTCTCAAGATGACTCTATGATAGCACATTTCTGTTTCATTCTTCTGGTTTTATTAAGATTATGATTTTCTTCCCCTCTTCATCTTCCTCTACCTATCTCCTCAAGAAGTCAAGGTCTTACACTCTCATAGATACAAAACAGGTGAATGTGGTGAGGGAGTGTGCATTTTGCAATAAAAAAATTCATAACGTTTCAAATTAAAACCATAAATATATTGAGGTGATCACACAACAATAAAACTACTACAGCATCTGCTAAGTAATACTGACAGTTTGATCAAGTCCAATGAGATTGACCATTGCAGAGCTGAATGGAGAATAGACTTGTGACAGAAATACCCAAAACTAGGCTACAAAGAAAGTTTCCTGTACCCTGAATTAAACATAGTCTCAAATTAGGCCTCTTTATATTTCTTTTGTTTCTGGAAAAAAAAAAAGAAAGAAGGGAAGAGAAGAGAAGGGGAAAAAACTTTTTTTTTTTTTAACTGTCTCTGACAGCATTTTTAAAGACATTTTCTACAATAAAACGTTTTTATAGACCTGGAACCAATGTTTGGCTCTCTTCAAAAGAATGGAAAGTTTCCAATGGCTGCTCACATATGTTCCCCAAATAGATGCTTAACTGTGAAAAAATGAGCATGATGCCTGAAGATTGTGTGGAAGATTTGGGTATCCGGGATTTTACACTGGTCAAGAATCATTACATATATATTTGAAAAACTTAGCCCCCCTTTTCTTTTCCAAAGGGAATCTCATGTCTCAAGATAACTTAAACTGTACGGTTGAAGATGACACTGTTGACACTTTTGTACCTGACTTCTTGAGAGTGGTCTCCTTTCGTTTAGACCCCCAGAGCTGAAACTTCCTTTAGAATATGGATGAATCTGTCTTCTCAAATGCATTTAAATCAATGGCAGCTGTAATAAGAACAGCTATAAAAGAATACAAGTTGGATTCCACACTTGGAAGTTGTTTTAGAGGGGCATGCATATTGAAATTGATGTTGAGTATGAGTGTTCCCATAACTTTTTGGATATTATGGTCAAGTTTGATAATCAATTTTATTTTGAACTTAGTTTTGAACTACTTTAATTCAATCAGCTAGAGTTATTTTTGCCAATGTTAATGTAATTCATTTGCCAAATCTCCAAGGTGGGTGGGGGAGCAAATGCAGCTGGGCTCCAGGACAGGTTGAAATGGAATTCTGTTCACATTGGAATGTCATTCATGCAGCCACGACACAGCTTACTGTGTATGCAAACAATTCGCACACGTATTTTTCCTATTTTATGTAGAAATGAATGATACTGAAAACCACATTTAAATGTGAATGAACATCTCAAGCAAATCAACTGCTGATTCTCCTGTTTTTGCTCGCTCTTTCCATTCATCCAGCTCCTGGGCTGGAAACCATTACTTCTCTTTTAATCTCTCATACCGGTCAGCCTCATATCTAATCACTCACAAGATCCTGAAACAAGTCTAATTTTTAAAAATTCATTTGTTTACTGAACTCGTTCAGGACCTTATTAGCCCTCCCATCCCGGATCACAACCAGTAGAATCGTTGACTACCCTGTTTTCTTTCTGACTAGCCTAAGATAGTCCACATAAATTTCCCATCAGATTCCTTAAACTTGCTTCGATAATGTCATTCTTCTACTCAAAAACATTGCTTGTCTCTTTCTCTGTTTTCCTTATAGTAAAACAAAATCCAAATCCTTTGGTCTGAATTCAAAAACTGCTAAATGTACCGTGAACTCTTTTATTACCATCAAGTTACTACAAATATTATTCCAAGCACTTATATATAGAAAGTGTGCAGTAAATAGTTTCTATGGACTGTTTTCCACCTTTTAACTTTTACATAGTCCTCTTCAGCAACTATGTTTCTCCCTTATTCATACATCAAAATAAAAATCTAGCTCAAACCTTACGTTTTCTGCAGACCCTCTCTCATTTCTTCCATATGAAGTGAAAACACATTCGCTCATGTTTTGTATTCATCACACATTGTGATCACTTGCTATGCCCTAAGATGAATACAACTCCCTGATTAAAGGTACTTACTTTGGGTCTTCAATCAAATAAACAGCTGTGACATGGTGCGATCAACACTAAAATAAAAGACTACATACCGATTCCAGGGAGGTTCCGTGAAGGATGTTGTAAACTCAATGGACAAATGTGAGGGCCAAGGAAAGTTCTGTTGTGTCAATGAATCTTAGTGTCTTGAAAATAGTGGGAAGACATTTCAGTCAGAGATAATGGTGCCATAAAGACACAGAGGCTTGAAATACACAAGAGTGTTCAAAATCCAAATACAAATTTGCCTTGGCTTGAAAGCAGATCCAAGCGTGAGTACAACCGGAAATGAAACAGAAGCCATCTTACAAAGTAGTGGTTATACCTTCTAAGAATTGAGCCAAAAAGATAGTAGGCACTCAATAAACACTTATTCAATAAATGAATCATGCCCTCTACTATTAGTATAGTAAATATTTATATTTAAATATTTTGTATTAAATGATTTACCAGTTTGTGTCTTGGTTCACTGAAGAACTACTCTGTATTCATACTTTGTGTTTTTAGTACTTCACCTGTGGTAGATCCTTAACCTATAATTGTAAAAATTAAAAAACTTGCTACTAATGTGAGTGCCAATAGTGGAGAATTCTTTAAATTAACATGTATAAACAAAATGTTCATATCTATTTGTGTTTTTTCTTTTTTCTTTTTCTAGGGTCAGACATTGTTCAGTGGTTAATAAAGAACTTAACTATAGAAGACCCAGGTAAAAAAATCATTTTTCCATTGCTAGATTTGTGTGTGTGTGTGTGTGTGTGGTTTTAAAAAATATGATTTCTCAGGACTATTTAATAGGGCAAGCAAGTAAACCTTCTGAAAAATTACAATTAAATTCGAACTGTGCTTTTAGCATTTATATAAATTTTATGGCAGTCAACATATATTTAACTAAAATTTAGCATGATTTTTATAATATTTTACAGATTTAATGCCCCATTATCTGTTATTTGATTCAAGTGATTGGTGATTATTAGAATGGAGAGCTGTGTAAACATTCATAAATAATTGTACATATAATTTATAGCAAGTAATTATAAAGTAATAAAATTTCCCTTTATAAGACACATAAAAGTAAATCTGATTAGTTTATAATTTTGCTTTAACTTCATTTTAGAATGACGTTCAAAAACAATATGTTATTTATAATTCTGATTTTTTTAAACAATGTGTGTGTGTGTGTTAAATGCTCTGTTTAAGGCATAAACCCATTCCCTGTTGTGGACATTGTCTATTCTGCAGTAGAAAACTGGCTTTCGGAGTAAAGGAACAATTTCTACCAGCTCATATTTGGTATTGCCTGGAACAAATTCCTACATATGTGAAGCATTTAATGTCTTTTTAAAAATATCATGTAAAAGCTTTCACATGTTGCCAGCAATTCACATTACTGAAATAAAAATAAAATGCATTGTTTAGAGAAGATTCTGAGAAAACCAAAAATAATAGCTTATGCAAATATAATTAGATAGAATGAACAATATTTGATAGCACAACAAAGTGACCATAATCAACAGTAAGTTAGAGTGTACTTTAAAAGAGTGAAATTAGAATGTTTCTAACACAAAGAAATGATACATGACTGAGGTGATAGACACTCCAATTACCCTGATTAGATTAATTCACATTGCATGCCTGTATCGAAACATCACTTATACCCTGTAAATATATACAGCTATTATGTACCCATAATATTAATAATTAAAATTTTAAAAAATTTAAAAAGACTATAATACCAAGTGTTCATGAGGATGTGGAGCAATTGGAATTCTCATGGAAGTGTAAATGGTACATCTAGTTTGGAAAATACTTGCTGGTTTCTTACAAAGGTAAATATATCCTTAACATATGACCCAGCAATTTCACTTCCAGATATTTAGCCCCCGTAAAGGAAAGCATGTGTCTACAAGAAATCTGGATGCAAATTTTTATTAAAAAGTTATATATATGTTATTCCTACTGGAAATGATCCAAGAATGTATAAACAGTTGTGTACAATGGCATGTTACCTGGCATTTAAAAGGGACAAACGGCTGATATACTTAACAACATGGATGAATCTGAAAAATATTCTTCTGAGTAAAAGTCACATGCAAAAGACCACATACTGCGTGATTCCACCTATGTAACATACACATAACAGGAAAAGGTAATCAATAGTGATAGAAAGATCAGTGTTTGCCTGAGACTGGAGGCGGGGGTGAATTGACTGCAAGGGAACTTTATATGAAACGATGGGAATGTTTTATTATCTTAATTGGGGCCATAATTACATGGGTGTATATATGTTCATCAAAACTCATTGAACCATACACTTAAAATGGGTGCATTTCATTGTATTAATATGTAAAGTGTATTTCAAAAGTAAAAAAAAAAGCTTATGAAAAACTGGGGTTAAAGAGACTACAGATGCCACAGTAGAAAGGTCAGTGATACGCTAGCCTAGGCGGCACACCCTCGCATCCACAGAGAGGAATTTGGCATGGCGTTGCTCTTGCCTCTGTGATTACCGTCTTAGGATGGTTTAGAGTTAACAGTACATGGAGTTGCAAGGTTTTTATTTCCTGTACGGAAAGGCCTGTGAACACCACCTGCCCATTTGGTACATGAGCTTTAAAGTCTTACCATTGCAAGTTAAATGCAATAAAAATGATTAGGTAAAGATGAAGCAGCGCTTGCCACCATCGTATTACTTTTTATAGTATATGTGTTGCCTGAGTGAGCACAATCATCATATTATTACTAAGTGAAAAGAGACAATTATTAGGAAAGGAAGCTACAGTCTTATGAAGTTCACATTTCAGCCTCGCCTCAGTAATATGCCTGATTTTTATAAACTATAGCACCAGACAAATAATCCCAGCGCTAAAACACAGATTGCCATAGTCACAGATGACCAGGTAACTACTGATTTTCAAAGAATATGGTAGATCATAGAGTGAAGTGGATTTGAAAGAGTATGTCTTCTTTAAGTTAAAGACTGAAGGTGTACTTCAGTAATAGTTGGAGAAACAAGAAAAATATTTACAGATATAATAAGCTAGTAGGAAATAATTATGTTTATAATTTACATGTGAGATCTCATTCTATCTATAATGTGTATGAAAAACTGATTTTATTTACTTGCTCAACACTTTAAGGGAATTGTGATGCTTCATTAGAAGGTATATGAAGAGATAAAGCCAATCATATCCAGGAAGGAACATATATGATCTTTGGTCATATTAATAACAGGTTTAACATTTAGTTTTTATTTTGCTGGATTGTTTCTTTGAAGGAACTAATTTACCCTGTACAGAGTACAAGGCTCTGTACTAGGTTTTTAGAAGAGTAAGAAGAGAAGAAGATGATTGTTCTGAATATATAACAGATTGTACACACAGCAATCCTAGCCTCAGGGTTTCACTGTGATATTATGTTGTCTCTGAGCGTGATGAACCCCATTTCATGGGACACAATTCTGTCCTATATTCAACTTTGTCAATTGCCCAACTGCCTTTAAGGTACGGCCATGGCTGGTTTCTTCTGTGGTGTTTGTTCTCCACCGTGGGAGAGAGAAGCTGTCCACACGTGCAGTTTTATTGTTGGTGCAGCTCGACCCCAGCTGCTCTGGGTGCTGTTGATCCACTGCAATGAACAGGAGCCAGAGTGGTGTGCTGCCTTCTCTCCTGTTTCCTGCTCTCCCCACTTGGTGTTGGGGGTTTGATCAGTAATCTCCTTGAGTCATCTCTATTTAGTGCTGTGCTGCTGTCTCAGGAGGGTGTTGCAGTCTGGTCTCATACATGGAATATTTGTTAACCTTTGGGAGGGAGCGTGTGCTTTGACATCCTTCCCTAGTTTTTAGTGCCAGTGCAGGTTTTTATCTGTGTGATCTTTTTCATAGCATTGATAGTTATAAACAATTGTGGGGACTGACAAATCTGAAATTTGCACAGCAGGCTGGCAGACTGGAGACCCAGGAGGCAGAATTCCTTCTTCCTTGGAGTAAGTCAGTCTTTTTTCTCTTAAGGCTGATGGGATGAAGCCTACCCAAGCTATGGAGGATAATGTGCTTTATCAAAGTGTACTGATTTAAATATTAATCTCCTCTAAAAATAACTTCACAACAACATCTAGACTGGTGTTTGACCAAAATTGGGTACAGTGGCCTAGCCAATCTGACATATATTCATACAATTAACCATCACAGCATCGACAGTGAAGCGTGCTACCCACGACCAATGCTGTCCGTTGGCAGCCCACTCGGTTGCTTCCGTGTTGTTACTTGTTCTCATTGGCAGAGTCCCTTCCTATCTAGTGACACTCTTTGCTTTGGCCAAGGTGACCATGAGGGCTCAGCAAGCGATTTGTCCTCAAATCAGGAAAGTGGGTTGTGCTTCCTAAAGCTCTGTGCTGTTTTTCTATGTTACTCACAGTAGCATGAAGGAAATTCTTCTGCTCTCTTGTCATTCGGTGGTATGGGATTCTTTGAAGCTGTGCAAGGCTCCTTCTGTCTGGACCTTCCACACTGTCCCTCCTGCAGTGAGATCATTCTGGGTCCCCAGGTCTCTATGCAGGAAGCAAAGAACATGTACTCTCTTTTCTTAGCTGTAATAATTTTTGCTTGTTTTCCTTATTGCCTGAAATATTATTCTATCATATCAATTAGTTTTTAGTGTATGATAAACCACCCCAAAACTCTGTAGCCTAAAAAAATAATAACAGCCATTTTATTTAGCTCATGATCCTGCGGATCAGCTGGTCCCCACTTCTGGCCTGGGTCTGTTGGCTGTTTTCTGCTTTGCTCCCTAGTGCACTATAGCCAGATTGTGTGTGGATGACCTCAGGTTTTTGGCATATCTGGGACTTGGTAGGCTGTCTGCGAAATGTTTCTCATTCTCTCATCCTTCAGGCTGCTAGCGCTGGCTTCTTACCCCGGTGTTCTCAGGGTTTCAAGCACAACATGAGTTTCTGTTTATGCCACATTCACTGTTATCCCACTTGCTAAAGCAAATCCCGTGGATAAGTCAGTGTAGAAAAGGTCTATGCAAAGCGTGGGATGCAGGGATGTGTGAGCAGTTTGGGGCCATGACTGCAACAGTCTTCCACACCTGTATCTCCTCTGACTTTCAAACCTTCCCTTCAGTAATATGTCCTACTCACCTTCGGTTTAGATTTTCAAAATTCATCTTCCAGAACCCGTTCATTTTTTTCTTAGTAAATATGCTGTATGTCTAACATCATGTCATATTAATTATGGATAATACTGTGAGCAAATTTATCAAAATACAAAGCTTCAGGGAAGTTTGCATCCTTCATAAAAATTATTGACAGATATCAATAATTCTTTGATGTCACCCTGCTCATTTGTGACCCTTGTTGCCTCTCACCGCAAGAGCACCTAAAGTGACACCGACCAAGGTGAAGACTATCGTAAGACCCTCAGTCTTATGAATGGCTGGGATTTGAAATGAGTCTTGCTATAACCCCTGGTATCAAGGAACACTATGTATTTCTGTGTTCTTTGAGTGGCAGCTACTTGCTCCACCTTCCTCCATCTCCCCGTCATCCTTTGCTTCTTGAGATGTCAGCATTGCTTGAGAGGTGTCCTGGCATTCAACATGGTCATGGGCTTTGCAGACAGGCGTGAGCTCGAATGCTGATTCAAGGTCTTACTGGCCGCAGACATTGGGAAAGTTAATTTCTGTGCTTTTGTTTTTCCTTCCTCTGTAAAATGCTTTTAATGGTATGTTTCATGAAGCTTACATTAATCGACATGCAAGTGATTTTATTTTTAAATAGGCCAGACTCTTTTTAAGCTCTGAACAGTTTGCAAGCAGATTTAACTGAATTGAATTCTTTTTTAAAATGCATGTAATTTTTAAACTAGCCTTCAAACGCAACCTCTTCCATGAAGCCTTTCTTCTCTAATTCACTCCCATCGACTTTTCTTTACCATGAACTACAACATTAACATTTGATACTATGCAATCTGTCGCTTAATTTAATTATCCTTTACTTTTTATTTCACTTATGTTGGTCTTATCACTTCCGTTGAATCTAAGCGACGCAATCGCAGAGGGCACACTTTCTCTCCAGCCACTGATCAAAGCGCCAACGTCAATCATTGAGAACTGTCTCAATAATCACTTGATTGTTTTACTAATAGGAATTTGCTGACGTGATGTCAAGTTTATGGTAACTGACGATTCAGTTTGTGCTCTCCTAAATGAATGGGAAAAAGTAAGAAAAAATTTTAAATGGATTGTTCTTCACCTGAACTAAACCCAGTGTAAAAGAAATGGCTTAAGATGCAGATAGAAAAAACAAGATTAGGGATAAGTATGGAGTTATCCAGGATAAAAACTTAATTATAGATTGTTGCAAAATTTCTCACTTTAGAAGCAATATCTGTTGTAAAAATACCAATGAAAACTGAGATTCAGGCAAATCAGCCAGACGTTTTGCTTACACATTATCAAACAACTGTATCGAGCAACTTAATTATCACTGAATAATTAAATCAATCCATTGTGCCCACCATTGTACAATCTGTTATCTGACTCCCAAGTCTGCCACAAGTCCTCTGAAAAAGTGCTCTAAATTCTGTTAATTAATTTAGTAAAACTCCATTACAAATGGCCTTTGTATCCCATGGATTTAGTTGAACTGCCAATGAAATCACAGCCCTATGAACAGGTGGGTGCATCAGAACTGTGAAAGTATAGCCAGTCTCTGCTATGCTTGATCATGTTTTGGACTTGCAAAGTGTTGTATGCTTTTCCAAATCATTTTAAGTAGATTATTACAATTTATTGTCACATGAAGATCATGAATTAGCCTGACAAACAGTTAATCATTTTACAACTGGAAAATCAAGAAATTTGTGAATGCCCAAAGTCACACAAAAACCTTAAAGTAGAACTGTAGTCTCCCAATCTCTACCCCTTGTGCCTGCTTCTATTTTAATAATTATTTCAGATCTGGATTCTGCTTTTCCATAAATGGCTGGCAAACATGAGAGGGGCATGGACCCACTGACCAGATGGCACATTACATAGTGTCTTTTGGAATAAAGTAATTGATTTTCTTGGCTTTGGTGTTACATTGCGTTCTGGGCTCACTCTTTTGCCAGGGCCATTTCCTACATATTTCAACTCCTTTGTATTACAAATAAAATTTTAAAAAAGATATTTTCTGTGTGTTCTTCAAATTGTCTGAAACAATAATCTTACTTGAGAGGAGGGAGGGTAGAACATTTAAAACACCCTTGAAAATAATCAAGACCTTTATGAGCCTACAAAAATTTCTGTTTTATTGCCCAATCTGCAAACTGTCATGTCAATATGAAAAATAAAACTGACCACTTTATTATTGTGCCAGTGCTAGTAAACCATTATGTGAAAATATTCTGGTTTTTAAAGCATCATTTAACACTCTGATGATAAAATGGAAGAAGTCATAGATCAGAGTCATCACATATACCTGTAACAAGATTGATCAGTTTGACCTAGTTTCAAGATAATAGACATTGCCCAAGCATTCATCTTGCAAATGTGCATTTTGTTATAAATAATACTTAGTGGGAAAAAAAACCTAACAAATTCCTCCAATCTTTGGGCACCTGCTCCCAATTCATACCCCTGATACTATAGCCAGAACTTCATAGTTTGTGTACACAGGAAACCTTATATATAATACTAATTGTTTCATGTGAAATGAATCATAGTTTCCTTTGTACATTCATTTCAGTGTGTTGTGAACTTCCTCTCAGAAGAGAATCAATTCTTTTCTGCCTATATTCTGTTGGTTCCCCATCTATGTCTGTTGAGGCTGCTATAACAGAATGCAGTAGACTTAGTATCTCCAACAATGGAAACATTTCTTTCTCACAGTCCCAGAGGGTGGAAAGTTCACAATCAAGGCACTGGCGGATCTGATGTCTGATGAGGGCCTGCTTGCTGGTTCACAGACGACCATCTTCTCACCGTGGCCTCACGTGGTAGAAAGGGAGAGGGGACTCTCTAGGTCTTCTTTTATAAAAGCACTGATCCCATTCATGAGGGCTCTACCTCCAAGTAGTATCACTAGGGATTTAGGTTTCAACATATGAATTTTGGGGGGGAAACAGACATTTAGTCAGTATCTTACCCCCCAAAATTACAGTATCTTATACATTTAATTATGTATCTTTTTGTGGCCCTTGCCCTTGAGAATGCTCTAGCCCAGTATAGAGTGAAAAGTCTGTAAATGTTGCTCTATGATGTCTGTCATTCAAAGTGATCAATGCCATGGAGGATAGTCCAAGCACATCCAGTCTGCCGGGACTAATTGTCTCATTTAACTTAGTAGCTAGCCATACGCTTTTCTTTTTCTCTCCACACTATGTATGTATACATTTATGTATGTATGTATGTGTGTATGTATTTTTGGCTTTGCATTTGCATTTAAATTCCACCTCTTATAATGGAGCAAGTGACTGTTGTTTCCGTTTACTAGTATAATTATGTAGCTCCTCGACATAACTAAAACTCCAAACCCAGCACATACAGAGAGTGTTTTATGAAGTTCACAAATTGAAGTTTTCATTGCCAAAATAAGGGGTATTACCTCCAGCATGTCTGCCATTGTTTCAGGCCATCTTTCCTGTTGATAAAGGCCTTTTCTGGTTTTGGATTTCTGGCTGCCTTCCCTTCCCTCTTCTACTACTGTATTGCAGTCACAGTACAAAAGAACTATCATACGTGAACATTAAGGAATTGGGTGCCCCCAGGTACCACACTGGATGCTTTCCTCCTATTTAGTTCTTGTAAATATTACAGGAAAATGGCAAAAAGCTGGCATTTGTTGAACACCAACAATGTGCCAAGCACTGTGTTGAGAACTTGATTTATGTTATTGCATCTTCAAACAACAGAAGAGAAAACTTTATAATGTAGGGGGTACGTAAAACATCTAAGTCTCAGATCATGAGCTCATAGAGAGAACCAGCATTCAAACCCAGATACATTTCATTTCAAACCATGGACCCTCTTTGCTCCAGGTAAGGTGTCCACCTCATTTTACAGATGAGGCCCCTGAGGTTCCAAGCAGAGTTTGGTCCATACCCGGTGTGCCAGGCGCAGTGCCGGCACAGTATGTCTGTTAGAGATCCAGCAGGTAGCTGGGCCATCCCAGTTCCCTTTTGGACTTGTGCTGGCAGCACATGCATCTGTAAATGCCAGTCCCAGAGTTTTGTGGCCTCTCTCAGGTTTACCTGATTGGCTTACTTTTTATATATTGCTTATTAGAGTGGTCAACTATTAAGAAAAATACTAAAAGTATCTGGAAATCTAATTAGAATTTCTGTCTTTTATCTCATATAACTTGAACAAGCATAATGAAGCCAGGGTTCAATGGACTTTTAAATATTCATTTAGCTACACTTAGGAACATCTCCTATTACAGCAGAGCTTGATATTTCCATATTATCCACCAGAAAAAAAAACCATGAAGATTACTCCACAGACCGTATGGAAAAGCACAGTTTTGCTGTGGCATTGTCTGATTCTTCCAGTAGCTAGTTTGCCTATTTGCTTTTTTCTTTTTCTTTTTTTTGTAGGTCTTTACTTTTTATTGTATTAACTGTCTGTATAGACATGTTCCTGTTATAAGCCCACTTGATTGTTTTGTTTGAGAAAGGAAGAGGACATAAACAACCTTTTGTTAAAAAGGGGAAAAAGGAGGAAAGGAAGGAAGGAAGAAGAAAAGAAAAACAGAAAGAAGGAGAGAAGGAAAGAAAAACGAAAAGGATTTGAGAAAGCTATGAAGGCCTAGAGCACAGGATATCATCTAGAGATATACCTATTCATCAGGGTGGCCGCTCAGAAAATGACAGGGAAATGTATGATTACATCTGTTAGCCAGAAGGGGCCATTGACAATTGTGTAAGAGCTGTCTGAAAAGCCAGGTCCCATTATCTTTTATTAAAGATAACACAGTAGTTTTTATTTCCCAGCTGAGGAATGAGTTCGGTTTTTTTCCCCTCTAGACTTGAGAACAACGCTACTCGTTCTATTTATATGTCATGTTTCATGAAGCTTTTTCTTTTATTACAACTAAGAATGGTAGGAAATGCTAGCAACAGCAGTACAAAAAGCATGATGAGAGTGCTGATGGAAGCTTTGTAATCTCAGTATGATCCTACCTTGGCATGAATGTACCCATCTCTTCACCACTGTGTGTTGCAAACCACAAATAAGGTTACTGACGTGCTATGAAAAGATCACCCATTTTAAAATAATGAGTCTAAGAACCTCAATTGTAACATGTAATATGATTTTTAAATTTTGAAATTCCCCTTTAGGCGAAGGAATCATCAAGTCTAATAAGACTAAAATGCTTTTGTTGATTTTGTAGTTATATTAAATTCAAGTGATTGGGCCCTCTTGAATTATCTAGAATTCCTGCTTCCTGCCGTGCTCACTAATACCTGGGCTTGGAGACCCGTGAGAGTACATTATGTACACCGTGTACAATTCTGATTATCTCCATTTCACGTGGGGCACATCCTCAGATTGTGATTTATGTCATTTCCTATCAAGAACTGCTCTTTGGATTTAAAATTATTTTTTTTGAAGGGGATCTGCCAGGTGTCACTCCCATTGTGAGGTGACTGAACGCACATAAGAACAGGGAGTGTCAGGTTCTCAGACTGTCCAGGGGTGTGGTCTGTTTCAGTGCTGCTGACATTTGATTCTTCCCCTGCTGGGGTTCATCTGTGAAAACGTGTGTGGTCTGGGTAGCTGTGGACTTCTGTGTGAGAAACGATGAATGCATCACTCCTTTATACTATTCTGGAAGCTTTGCCAATGAATAGTTGTCCCTCACTAAGTGATCTGCTGGGTCTTCCTTGGGTATTTCCTCAACCAACTGCTTGGCAGATGGTTCAGCAGTCTTGACTTAGGGATAGAAGTCAGATGTCACATGTACTAACTTATGACTCACACATTTTTCTTAGAACATGTTGAATTCTAAAAAAGCATTATAAGTCTACCATAGATAATTTGGGAAATATGAAAAAATGAAAAGAAGAGACTACACGGCACTCATAAAAAGCCCCCTGAGATAGCCATGTCTCAAATTCTAGCACGTCCATCAGTCTTGTTTGAAGGCTTGAGGCAACACTGGCTCTATTATTGGAGCTAGCCCCACTCAATGTCTTCCTCCATCCCCGTATCTGTTAGTTTACCTGTGCCTCTCATGAGCCAGTAACTCATGTCTCTTTGCTCCCACCTACTGGTGTGGCCCACACCCTTTCCACAGCCTCCTTTCGAGATCCCTGCTTCTTGGCACAATCACTCTGACCCTAAGGGCACTGCTTCTGCCTGGGGTATTACGAAGCCTGTACCACTTCACAGACTTCCTCTGTGGTCTCTTGACTCTAACCTTTCACAAGATTTACTTGAGCTCCGGGGACAGTACAAGGAAATACAACACACAGAGTAACTATGGCCCTTTCATAGCCCAGATCTATCCTTGAGTCCTTTAGAAGCTACTTCCCTGTGGCTGTCCTAATGTCTAGGGTCAGTGGTCAACATCAACACCAAAAATCTTCTAGGCATATTTAGGCCCAGAGTCTAATTTGGGCTAAATTGATTCCTAGTCAAAGAGAAAAGAGTAAAGTTTTCTTTCATCCTACTCTGAGTCCCATTTTCTGAATTCTCATAACTGACTCTTGGATTGACCTCTTCCAAGGACTTCTTAAGAGTGACCTCTTACAAGTATATCTTGACATGACAGACACCACCCCTGTTGATAAGGGCGTGGACCATCCCCCATTATTGACACATAATGGTCTGACTTCAGGACATTTCCCAAAGTCGGGGGCACAAATTAACTAGCGTATGAGCTTTATAAGTAGAAAGACTTTGTTATATTCTTTGCTCTGTCTCTGACCCCCATAGAGTGCCTGGCACACATTAGGTGCTCAGTAAATATTATTGAATTGAATATAATTAACAAAAAGAATATGAACATTAAAAATGACTTGTTTTATCTTACATATTTCACTTAAAAATATATGAGACATTTCCACATTCATAGGTTAAGCTCTAAGTGGAGGTTACTTCAAATTGAAAGACCCCAAATTCTCATGATCCTCCACGGCACAGAAAGTGTTTAGTCGTAAAAGAACGTGAAACTTCCCAGGATTGTCATCCATAGACTTCAAATAATCTATCTTTTTTCTCTAAGTAAAAGCAAGGGGAGATGCTACCTAACTGCAGGAAAATGCTCTAAGTGTTCTGAAACAGCCTAAGGAACTTGCTTTTATTCCATGGAAAAGTGTTATGAGCAGATAGTAGCTCCTGTTAGAAACAAAACATGATTTAATGGTTGAAATGCTGGGGCATTCGCAAAAACCCAAGCAAAGGCATGGCAAGGTCATAATGAGAATTTCATAAAAATCGTAAAAGACAAATTTTTCAGTTGGGAGTTTATCCCTAAGCCTAAAATAATATCATATTAAGTGTAACAACTGCTTTCGGTTATGCTTTGATATTTTTCCCTGAAGGTTTTTCAAAAAATTTAACACTATGAGAAAATATCTTGACACCTTGTAGATAATCTATCTTTTAAAAAAAATGATTCAAGGTCAGATCACTTCCGGTTTAGAAAAGTAGCATTTCTAAGTAAATATTTCTTTTCCTCTAGTTTAGGGAGAACGAGTAGGTAGGTCAGCATTTCTGGAAGGACAAGTTCATGCCAGTGAATAGCAGTTGATAAGATGAAGATGTTGGGTGGTTGCACCACACAAAGCTCAAAATTGCTCCACTGAGATATTTTTGCTCAGTCTGGTGTGCAATGAACAGCCATTAAGGAAGGACAGCACCTTGTCCCTCTACAGTAAGGAAATTTCCACTGCCTTGCCTTTTTACGAACACTCGCTCTAAGCATATTATGCTTTCCAGCTCCCAACTGGGCCCTCAAATTTGATAAATATGCCAGATTTACTAACAGATGTCCAATGGCAGCCTAATAAATTTCTGGTCACTGGTGTGGTACCATAAACAGATACAAATCATTGAAAATGTAAAAACTTTTATCCAATGCCCTAACTTCTGTGTCAAGCCTCTAGCCAATGGGAACTAAAATTTCCTTAACTGGAAATGATGGCATCACAGCTCCTGCTGCTCCACTGGGCCCTTTACAAGAGAAATGGGAACAAACAGCGAAGTGTGGCGAGCCTGGCAGCTGGCGGCCCCTCCCCTCCCGCCTTGCTGCTGGGGAGGAGGGGCTGGTGGCAGCTATTCTGAGCCCTGTTCACTCTGCACCTGCTCATCCTGCCGATTTTGTCAGATGGTCACTCACTTTACATGAACACTCACGCTATGGAAATCCTGGGGACGTGGCTTGAGGGGCCACCACGTGGTTGGGGCCACCTCTGTAACTGCAAAGTGAGACATTTTACCAAACGATCTATTTAAGGCACATGAAGTCAGAGAAAAAGATGCAAGGAAATTGGCAGTGAGGTGAAGTTTCAAAATAAAGAATGGAAGAGAAATATAGCTATCGCTTAGATGATATCATATAAATGATGTGACAGTTCTCCCAGCGTCTTAAACGGGACCTCTGTGGGATGTTACATTTTGTGAACGATGAGAACGGTAGAGGCCTGAGAGAGAGTGGATTGAGTAGCGCTGAAGTCATTAAGGAGTTAAGAGGTAAACATATGAGAATAATACAATAGGGCTAAAAATATTTTCTTAGGAGATGCAAAGATAAAGAGCATAATTTAATGCAATAATCTTTTTCACCTTGAAACTGAAACGTCAACTTGTTTGAAGATGTCTGAAGTTGACACATCTAGTTGGTCACCATCAGACCAGCCAGACAGTTGATGGTGATCAGCTAGAGATGTTCCACGCAGAGGACAGAGCCCAGGGTTTAGACCACATGTGAGACACTAACCCGGGAGAACAGAACAAGTGTCTGAAAGGGAAAATTATTTTAAATCAGTGGGATGTCAGGAAAGGCAAGTGAATATTCTTTTCAGGAACTCTTTAAAAATAGATATGATATCTCTTCATCTCTGATGGTCAAAATATTTTGTCTCGAGTTAGAGTAAAATGCCTCTTTTGGTAGGTCATAAGGTAAACAATCTAGATACTCCCCCTGTGATAATGGCACAGTGATAAAATAGAGAAATCACGTTTGCAGAAAGGACCAGTTACGCATTTAATAAATTATTAATGCATATACAAAATGTGTCTGTGCTTGCATTGGAGGCACAGTGGGGATCAATATACCCATCACTGCCTCTCTTATAGGTAAGGATGACTTTGGAACAATTATTACACCAGCAGCAAAACAACCAGATACTTCAACTAACAGCTGCTCTCAATTTTCTCTAATCTTATCCTTCCAATGCATTCACCAAGGAGTGTCTGATCCTGGATCAATCTCACTATGTTCCTATCTCTATCTGAAACTGTGCATATTGTTATTGAAAAATCACTCAACTCTATATGTTATTGCTACCAATATGTCACGGTTCCCAACCCCAATCAGGCCTTCACAACTTCCTAGCAATCATATTTTCTAGTCAGATCTATCTGCTACTTAGTAGGGTGATCATTTAAAGCTCTCTCTACTTCCTTTACCTCTAGTATTATGCTTCATTCTTGATCATCCTCAATGCCAGAACATAGCCTTTCAGAGGACAGAAAAGCAATGTTCTAACTCCCTCTGCTGCACAAAGACATTGTGACTCTATGTTCACCATTCTCACCTTCTTTCATCGAGGTTGAGCTTCCCTGTGCTCATTATCCCATCCTCCCACACCACCCAGAACGCTTGTTCCATCCCTTATATTTCTCTTTTTTATTCTAAACCACCATATCTTTACTGGCTTATTCACCACAGTTCTCTCCCATCATAAAATGTTCTTACAATGATCCATGATCTGCTCTAGCTATTTTCCTATATCTTTCCTATTTTCACAACCTCAGTTGCATTTACTGTCTCTAATTCCTTTCTTTCCAATTTAGTTCTCAGTACACTAGAATCTTGCTTGTATCCTCCACTTATACACTGAAACTTGATTTGCTGTGGTCACTGATATTCTTGTTGCTAAATTCAATTATCACGTTTTAGTCCTTAAACTGACCTCACTGTAGCATTTTTCACTCCTTTTTGTCTTTCATTATTCCATTGCCTGTTGCGCCATAACTTTATCACCTCCCATCTTAGTATCTTTCGCAGACTCTTCTACCTGCCTCTTAACTATCAGAATTTTGGAGACCCAGCCATGGGATTGCTTACTTATTGACTCTTTAAACTTCATGCACTTCCTTATTTTGCTCACCACTGGTATGACAACTACTGCGAATACACATCTAGACTCTCTCTGGAGCTCCTGACCGACTGCGTACTACAAGATCTATACTTGGGTGTTTAACAAGCGTCTCGTATATTCAGCAAATCCAAAATTGACCTTATTGTTTCATCCCCAAATCTGTGTAGGTTTTTCCTCCTGAATATCTTATCAAATCTGTCCACTTCTCTCCCCCATCCCTGCTGCCTCTGTCCTCATTCCAGCCACAGTTACATCCCACTGGGAACCGTCACAATCTTCTAACTCGCATCTCTTCTTCCCTAGTCCCATGCCAGTACCTTCATTTCACTGCATCTAAAATGATCATTCCAAAACTCAGATCTAATCAGGTCTCTTCTCAGGTTCAATAACTCTAATAGATTTTCCATTGTTCTCAGGATAAAATCCAAACTTTTTAATTTCAGTATAAAGTCCTTTTTTGATATGGCCACATTCACCACTGCATCTGCTCAGATCACAACTCTTTAACCCACACTGTTCCTTCCAGCCACCAAACTGATGACTGTTTCTAAAATGACAGTCTACCTTTGATCACAATCATTTGCATATGCTGCTTTCTTTGCTTGGAACCTTCTCTTGTCTTGTAACTCCTGTCTTTTTATTTGGAACTTAAGTAATTATCAACTCCTCCAGAACACCTCCCTGAGCTCCCAAGATTAGATTGGATATTCCTTTAATGTGTTCCCAAAAAACACACTGCACTTACCCTGGTGAAATTCTTATTATAGTGTGTAGTTAAGTGTCCACAGTCTTGCCAGTTTCACCTATTAAATAGACTGCAAACTTCTCAAGAATAGGGCTGGCACCTTGTTCAGTGTCTTTTATTTGTTTGTTTGTTTGTTTTCCTGTGAATTGAATAAATGATAACTGAGCTATACATTTGGTAATCAAACCTTTACCATCAGATAAGCTTGCCAAAGAAGAAAGAATATAGAAAGAGACAAAGGAAAAGGGAAGCCATAGCACAGACAAATTGTAGGAGACATTTTACGATAGAGAGTGGGAGGGGAAAGGTAGGGAATTGTAGGTCTGGAGTCAGGGGGAAGGATAGGGTAGGTAGAGTGTGGTTGCCGGAAGAGACATTCACAGCTTGTTTAATGAAAAAGTACTGGGATAGAGGAGAGAAGCTGTAGGGCTTTTCTACTAGGAGGTCATTGGTGACCTTTGAGGGAGCAGACTCAGTAGACTTTGGGGAGCAGAAGGCAGAGTGCAGTGAGCTAAGGAAGGGGTTGCAGCCAGAAGTGAGGCATACGTGTGCCTAATACTCTTTCATGAAGAGTGACCTCAAAAGAAAGGAGATCAAATCGCAATAGGGTAGTACTTGAGAAAGTAGCAGAATTAAAGACCGGTTCATCCTTCCTTCCTCCCTTCCATTTTTCCTTCCCTTCTCTCCAACCTTCCTTCTTTTCTTTCATTCTCTCTTTCCTTCCTTTATTTTTCTTCCTTCCCTCCTGACTCCCTCCCTCACTTCTCTCTTTGTCTCTTTCTCCCCCTTCCTCCTTTTCTCTCTCTCTTTTACCTCCCTCCTCGTCTTTCTTCTCTCTCATTTAGTAATAAGAAAGCTTTGAATATACTTATAGGGCTGCCAAGAAAAAAAACTAATGAGGATGAAGAGCTTGATGAATCCCAAGGAAAAAGGGTTCTTTGATGAGGCACAGCCCTTGAAATTGCTGAGTGAGCAAAGCTCTCACATTAGTAAAGAAAAATGGATTAAAAATACACTTAGAGTGGAGAACCTTAGGAATGAAGACAGATGTCCCTTCTTGTGAAATGAGAAAAGCAAGATTTATGGCAAGGATAACACACAATTTGAGTGATAAAAATAATAATGGAGTTCAAGTTAAATGAATGCTATCTTCTCAGCAATGTATTAGATGAAGACAAGCACAGATTTGGAGTAACAACCTTGATATCTGAGCTTGAATAAAGCAGAACATTTTGAATAATGTATTAATCAAGTAAAGATAGAATGTGGAAACCTCAGAATCCATATTGATAAACACTTCTGAATTTGGAACTCTCTGCTGCCTTCTAATGTCCTTGAAAATGTTCTTCCCCTTGTAAACTGTTATCTTCAGAAAGATGCTAATTCAATGCCAAATGTCATTTGACCCATTAGGTGTGCCCCATTACATGTTGTCTTTGTTGACATCACAAGGGACGTTAGACACTTAAAGTTAGGTAGAGTATGCCAATAGGTAGCATATTACCTAACAAATTCCTGGTCCATTTCTGATATATCTTGGCATTTCAGTAGTTTAAAAAGCAGTTTTCATTTGAATTGAAAATAAATATAAGCATATTAATAGTAAATTTCTAAAGATTTCACTTAAAGCTAAATTGAACTCCCAATTTATCATAGATTATTATTATTATTGTAAGGTAGATAAAACGATGTTATACATCCATCCACACAACCTGGAACCCACACATTGATATCACTGTTGTATTATCTGATGGGGGGAGGAGGTGGCAGAAGAGATTAAAAAGTGAATCAAAATACAGGTATGAAACTTTCATTTATCTGTTGCAGTATGTGTTCCTATCATTGCATAATCTTTAACTGAAAGAAAGGGTGGTATTTTCATTTCCTAATGCCATGATTTTTTCTAGTGACTTTGCTCTTCTTATGTTCAAATTGGCTACATTTATATGCATTACTTTATAGATCATTTTTATTACTTTTACCATTTTAATCAATAAAGACTAAATGATTCAAATAATTAGTTGTCTCATTGATCATCTGAATGGAAATTTCTGGATTCAATCATTTGTTATTCATAGCTTTTGTCTTTTTTATCCCAATTTCACCAAAATTTCTTTTAACATTCACATTCAAATTGTGAAAATGCTAAAGTATTAATATAATTAAAATAGATTCTACCACCCAGCCTATCTTTATTTATAATTGCACTTGGCATGCCATTCCAGTTAGATATTTTTGTAATTAGACTGAAGTTCATTAATAACATTTTTTATGTGAAAAAAAGAGACTTGCTTTTTTTCAACTTAGGTCTCAAGCTGTGTTGCTTTTATAAATTAAGTTCTCACTTTCAGAATTTACTTTAATGAATTTCTTCTAAAATGGTTTTTTCGGCTCCCTCTAAGGAAATGTAGCATCACTTTCCATGGGCAGAATTAAGGGACTGTGCATAGGTTAAGGCATGTCACCTGAGGAAGAATGAGTGGGGTCTCAACTTCCCTGAGTCTCATCCTAAGTTTCATTAGGCTACACAGCTTTTTACTTGATTTTTAAAGTTGAGTTCAAAGACTTCTGAAAGAAAAGCAAACTGACATTTTGGCCATTTTTCATTCCAAATGTATCTAAGCATGTACTTGCATTTTTAAATATGGAGTGGTGGGTTGGAACATTTGTTGTGCTCACATTAGGTGTTAATTAAAAACAGAGGCAATGATATTTGAAGCTTTTTATCCTCTATTATTTTAGAAAATTTAATAAATTCTCAAGATTTGTATGATAAACAGTGTGATTTTTTTAGATACAAAATAACAAGTTTAAAATCTTTACATACAAATTGCATATAGTCATGTGCCATATAATGACATTTCTGTCAATGATGGTGGTCCCATAAGATTATAATACTGTATTTTTACTGTATCTTTTCTATGCTTAGATATGTTTAGACACGCAAGTACTTACCAGTATTTGGTACTTGCCTGCAGTATTCTGTACAAATGCTTGCTTGCAGTATTTAGCACAGTAGCTTGCTGTATGGGCCTGCCTGCTATACCACATAGCCTCAGTGCGTAGTAAGCTACACCATCTAGGTTTGTGCAGGTGCACTCTATGTTTGCACAATGACAAAATTGCCTAAGATATAGTTTTCTGAATGTATCCCCATTGTTAAATGGTGCATGACTATGTTTTCCTCTTATTTATTTTCAGAGCAGCTATTAGATGAACAGCTTCAATCTAGCCATTGATTTATTTAATTTAGCAGTCAGAAGTAATATATCAGCCCAAATAAAGCAAACTTTAATCATATCCAGTATCAAAGCAAAGTGGGCATTTATTATAAGTATCAAAGAACTACTCTAAAATAAATGTTTTCATTTAAAGTTAAATTCACTGCCCTTTACTGTATTTTAAATTCAAATGATACATTCTGCAGGTGTAAAGTGCATGGCCACGAAAACAAAAAGACTTTAAGCAAAGTTCTTGCCTTTCGAGATCTTTATAAAATAACAGGAGAGACTAATAACACAATTCATTACAGTAAAAGACATCAGGTGTTGGGGGCTCATGGGAGGGAGAGCTTGCTCTTGGGGAAACAGAAAAGGTCTCAAGAGGGAGGACTATATTTGAGTGAATCCAGGGAGTTGGATAGAATTAAACCAGGTAAGAAAAGCAAGAATGAAGCTCTTTTAGATGCACATAGTGCTAAAGCAAAGGCACAAGGAGAGAGCCAGCCTGCACCAGGTCCCTGAGAGATTCAGTTGGACTGGAAGAGCTAGTAAGTGTAATGTAAAGGCAAGGTGTGGGCTGGCTGAGTTCTGAGGAGCTGGTTCTTTATAGAGGAAGAATAAAAGTTGACCTGCAGAGCACCATTAAGGAGTGAGTTGAGTAAGGGGAAGAAAGTGAAGACCACAATCAAAGCATGTCTTATTCAATAACATGGAAGAGTTGAAATTGTTTCCAAGCACACGGAATAAAGCCAATAGACAAGAAGAGATAAAATGGTGTGTCAGTTACCCCCCTCAAGAGCCTCCAGCCTTGTTACCTTCCAATCCTTTCTCCAGCTTTGGAGAATGATTTTTTTAAAGAGCAAACTCTAACCTTGTGTTTGTTGCAAAAATAAAAGATAGTGAAGCTAAAGTATCTAACACAGTATCTGGAACACAGTAGAAACAAATAAATGTAGCTACCTAGCTAGCATTGTTTTGTCACTTTCCAAGTTAAACCTCTTCAAAGGTTCTGCCTTTTCAGAGGAAGAAGTACCAAGAAGAACTTTCAGCACACAGCCCTGCCTCCTTCTCCAGCCTGATGCTTGCCCATTTTGCAGTTATGCCAAACTGACTGCGATTCCTCCAGTGCACCCAGCCACCACCACGTGCGCCAGGCCTTTGCTTGAACTATTCTGCCCTTCAGTGCTCTCTCCCTCATTAGACTTCTACTTATTCTTTAAGTCACTGCTCAAGGAAAGGTCACCATCTCTGTAAAACATTCTCCGACTTCTTCCCCTTACTTGTCTGTTTGATGCCCTGCATAGACCTTTCCACACAGGGTATGCAGTAGATTTTTGAATTGCAATTTGTTCTTTAAAAACATATTATTTTAGAATAGATTTAGATTACAGAAAAAAATCACAAAATAATACAAGAGTTCCCATATTCCCAACCCCAGTTTCCCCGTTACTGACATCTTATATTAGTAAGGTACATTTGTCACTGCCAGTGAACTAATATTGATACTGATTAATATTACCATTAACTGGATTAGTTAATATTAAAGAATTTAACAGTAATTAATATTAACTGAAGTCCATACTTTTTCAGAATTCCTCTTTTTCACCTAATGTCCTTCTTCTGTCCCTGGATTCCACCCAAGATATCACATTACATTTCACTGTCATGCCTCCTTAGGCTCCTCTAGACTGTGACAGTTTGTCACACTTTTCTTGTTTTTGATGACCTTGACAGTTTTGTGGAGTACTAATCGGGTATTTTGTACAATGTCCCTGAATTGGGATTTGTTTAATGTTTTTTCTCATGATTAGACAGGCGTTCCGAGTTTTGCGGTGGAAAATCACAGAGGTAAAGTGCCATTTTCATCATATCAGGAAATCATTGATGATTTTTACCATCTCTATTGTTTTACCTTTACCTGAATGTAATGTGAGTGGAGTCAAATACGCTATAGCCTTCTTAGACTGGCTTCTTTCAGTTTGTAAATAAGCATTGAGGTGCATGTACTATAAACATGACATCACTGTTGATGTAAAATTCATTGTAAAGGGACTCGGTTTTTTCCCCGTTTTCTTTCTTTTTGGAAAGAAGTTACTAAGTGTAGCGCAAATGTAAGGGGTGAGGAATTATACTCCACCTCATCCAGGATGAAGTTTCTACATAAATTATTTGGAATTCTTTGGCAGTGGGAATTTGTCTGTTCTCCCCCATTTGTTTATTTATTCAAATATTTATTTTCATCAGCATGAACCCATAGATATATTATACTACATAAGCCGATACTAATTTAATTTTAATTTTTGCAAATTTAGTCCATCTTTGGCCACTGGGGACTCTTTGAGTTGGCTCCTGCATCTCTTTGACATACCCCATCATTGTGAGAGTTTTCTGTTTAAGTTTTAGGTTTTTTGTTTTTAGCCCTTCCTTTCTGGCACTATAAGATGCTCCAGGATTATTTTATATATTTCCTGCCCCAGCCCTAGATTCAGATGTTTCTCCAAGAAGCTGTAGTTCCTTTTTTTGGAGAATGTTATCAGAAATTAGAGTCTAGGTGTGCTCATTGCTGTCAGATATAGTTTCTTCAAGTTCCTCTCAGCTGCCAGGGCGAGGAGATATATGTGTGTGTACTATCCTGTGTATGTACACATCTGTAGTATAAAAATTTCTGCATGTAAGCATCTGTTATCTATGTAAGGGTGAGCTTGAGTTAATACGGATGTCTTCAAATTGAATCCATTATCACATCTGCCATTTTAGCCTCTTCCTCTTGCTTGTCTATAACCTCCCACTCCAACGGTAAGAATTGTGACTCACACCATTTGCCACCCATTTACTTGATTGTGCAATTCCACTATACTGATACAAGGGTTTCCAGAGTCGTTAGCCCACACCTGCAAGGAGCAACATTATCAGCTACAGTACAGTGCTTATACATAGTTCCTTCTGCCTTTGGTCTTAAAACCTTACTCATTTCCAGCGTTATATAGGCCAGCAACTTTTACCCTACCCTCTTCCATGAGGTTGTTTCATACATGTGTAATGTAGTTAGATTATTCTGTCATAGTCTAAATTCCATTTGTGGACCCCTCAACTCCCTTTATGAGTTTTTCAATTGCACACGTTAAGGCTTACTTTATGTGATGTAATACCCTGGGTTTTGACAAATACATAGTGTCATATATCTACCTTTACATTCATACAGAATACTTACGCCACCCCCAAAATTTCCTGTGATTCACCTATTCAACTCTCCCCCCAACAAATCCCTGGCAACCATTGCTCTTTACCATCTCTATGGTTTGCCTTTTCTGGAAATGTCATATAAATGGAATCATAGAGTATGTAACCTTTTCAGACTGGTTTCTTTCAGTTAGCAAAATGCATTTATAATCTGTCCATGTCTTTGGGTGACTTGATACCTTACAACTTTTTATTGATAAATAGTATTTCATTGTATGGAAGTGCAATTTGTTTGCCCACATATTAAAGGAAATCTCGGTCACTTCTAGTTTTTGACACTATAAATAAAAAATACTATAGACATGCATGTGCTGGTTTTTGTGTGGGCTTAAGTTTTCTAATCAGTTGGATAAATACTTAGGATCAGATAGTGGTTGTTTTTACCTTTATAAGAAAATAGAAAACTGTTTTTTAACATGGCTGCATTATTTTGCATTCCAAGCAGAAAATAATGAGAGTTCCTGACACTTTGAAACCTTCCCATCAATATGTATCATCGATTTTTTTGGATTTTGATCATTCTAATAGGTGTACAGTGGTATCTAGTTACTTTTTTAATTTTTATTTTCTTAATGATTCATGTTTGTCATCTGTATATCTTTTTTTAGTGTGTCTATACTAACTCCTACTATTGAGAAAAAATAAACTTACTTCAAAAACTTCTAAATATTGTAATAGTATATTTTTACTTGGTTTTGTTGGAGAATAAAATGTTCTGCATATGTGATTTTCTACATGACGAATTTTACCTTTTCAAATGCCAGTTCTAAAAATAAGTATAATATTTTGGAGGATTTCTAAAATGACCACTTCTGTGTCTTCTTAAGCAGAGAATTACAAATCCAACAAAATTCTTCCTTTGTGACTCAGAATCCTCATGAAGAATGCTTGTTATTTTACTACTAAGTAACTTTACTTTGTTTGCTTGTTAAGATTTCTGTTTCCTTGTTACCATATCATCAGCAGTCATTTTCTTTTCTATTTAGACTGACTTCTAAAATATTTCTCCCCATACTCTAATCATATTTATGTTGTGCATTGATAATGAAACGACCACATTTTTAAAGACCTGCACATAAAAGTAAGTAACATATGACAAGAATAAAAATATAAGATTTAGTGAGATGTTTTTTGATTATTATTTTTTTAACTCAGAGGCATTTTTTTATCACTTATAAATTATGGGTTATATTTGGAAGGAGATAAGGCTGCTAGAAGTTGAGCCCCTAGATAAGGGAAATAATGACTGAGTTTTGAAATTACGTTGTAAATATAAAGGATTTTCCACTGAAGAACTCAAACCTCTTTTATAATATGCTTTTCATCCTGTTAACTCTTTGAAGTAGCTGTGGTCAAAAGAAAATTATGCTTTGTAGAATCCCCTTTGCTTTTAGAGAGTGTTGGTAATTCTATTGCTTCAAAGTTCGGGATGAAGTCATTCTCTGAATGTGTCAGACTTCACAAAGCTGCAGTAGGCTCTTGACAAGACTAACAGTTGTTTGGAGATGGATTTTTATTTTTCCATGTGCTCATGATTTGAATATCCAAACAAAAAATAAACTGGAATTTCTTGGTAGGTTTATTGTTGAACTTTGACTGTGTGGGTGAAGCAAATAACACATGCACGAGAAGATTAAGTAGCGATTATTTTGCCGAGAAGCGTAACATAACCAAGCCATCCGGTGTGCCGTTATTGGGACGGGGACCCTGATGGATTACTCATTAAACTCTTTCAACACTTTGTTCTAGGACTTTCAGTGATCTTCCGACTCTTATTAGATTAAGGTGGTGCTGATTTAGGAGCAGCTGGGACCACAGGGAAGTGTGGCTCCATGTTTATCACTAACAATTAACAAGTCAACCTTGCGAACACTACCCCAAGCCCACTCTAAGATCTCTTACTGGCATTTATGATGTTAATATAACTATTATCTTTTCCCACAACAAAATAGCCCCATCTCCAAAGCTTATAAAAATATTTGGAGAAAGGAATATGAACATCTATATTATCTTGGAAGAGCTGAACAAGCTATTCATCATTGCAACACAAAATAATTAGTTTGGTACTTTTCCATGCAGTGCTGTTTTTCATGTTCTTCATATGTCATTTATTCATAAGTTTACTTGTTCATTCATTCATCAAATATTGATTCAATAGCAATTTTTGCTATTGACAAGCTAAGTGCCAAGCTTATAGTCTTAAATGAAGCAGCAAATTCACCCCAACTTTCTGATTTTTCATCTAAGCATTTATTCTGCCCTCGAGCCATGTTTTCTGGAGGTCCCATAATGAGCACCTAATATCCACTATAATCTCAATGTCTCTAGGTTACTATTTGAACGAAGTCCTTGAAATCATTTTATAAGCATTGTTAAAGAGTCAGTCTTCTTAAATATTAAGTCAAAAGAATTGATTTGACCTCAACATATGAGGTCTTATCTATGTCCCCATCAATATATCTCTACTGAATTCATGGCATGAGGCAAACTCATCAAAACAAATTGTCCTTAATCATAAAATGATAGAACATGAGTATCACCTGGAGGAGGTATAAAATGAGAATGCATATCATCAAATCAAACAAAGATAGAATATTGTACCTTAGAAAAAGAGAGGTAGAGGTTACTAGCCAATTCACTCTCTGTCATTCTCATCAGCATGCATTTATTAAGGCCTAATTATGGTAGTGCTACATAAAGAAGAACTTGCAAATGTACACCGTGCCCTCCAGAGTTGTATGAGCTGTAAGAGAGTTAGTAGCTAACAAGCTGCAGGTAACAAAGGACATTCTTGTGCTCATTCGCTTCTGATTGTCTTTTTTGCTGTCTCTCTGTATTTACTTTCACTATACTTTTGTAATCCTCATCAACACTTTAGTGCCCAACTGCTTTTGGTTGTTTCTTGGTTTGATTTTAGTCACACTCTTTCCTATGATTAGAGCTCAGAAGCTATTTACTATCTATTTCTGGGCACCTTGGGTTCTCTTTCTTGTTTCTATACTTTGCAAACTTCCCCATGTGCTATGACTTAATTTTTCTTCCTGAAAAGTATGCTAACACTATTTTTCCAGGCCAGTGACTGTTGGGACTAAAATAAATGACAATGGCTATAAGAAGAGAGGTAGTCCACCTGACTTTGATATCCTGCAACTATTGCATGTTTCTCTGCCTGATGCTCCCTGGCTGGGGTGGGCTGTCCAGGGATTCAGATTTGACCAAGGTGTAAGCACCTGCTGCTTGCTATGGCCCAGCTATCCTGATAGATCCCTTTATTGTCTCAATTTTACAGACAATCCAAAAGAAAAGAAAAAGGATAGAAATGTATATTTAGGACTGTCAACTTCCCTCACTCAGCCTAGTTTTGTGTACATATTTATAGGGTACAGAGTAATATTTGATACATGTGCGCAGTGAGTAATGATCAAATCAGGGATTAGCATATCCATCCATCACGTTAACCATTTATCATTTCTTTGTGTTGGGAGCATTCACTCAGCCTACTGGAAGGCACATTTGTGGAAGTGGATTCTCTGAAAGTATGTTGGAGAAAAGTAAAAGTCATTAAGTGTGTTAATAGTGAAGCCCCATAGCTACCACATCCTGAGTATATGCTAGGCAGGAGGCACTGCTCCTGCTTCATTTCCGGTATATTCTTATGTAATTTTTACACCAACCCTGCACAGTGAGTTTATTGCCTTTATTAATAGATGAGGGAGACACTGAGAATGTAAGTAATGAAAGATAGTCGATGTCTCCAAAGTTCTCATTCTTCTTACAATTACACCCTAACTCCAGAATTTTAATAAGAGTAAGTAAGCATGTTCCTGTAAGCAGTGCATGCTTTGAGAAGGCCTTGACTTTGAACCGAAAGGATTTGGAAATGTTGGGAAACACACACACACACACACACAAATTGATGGAAAAACTTGCTGCTTTGTAGAAAAACAGCATTCTATGCTGTGGGAGACTTGATTGGAAGTTTGGAGAAGGTGACTGGGGCATTTAATAACAGTCTTCCAGAGACATGGCAGAGGAGGATTAGCAGTTGTTCTTTATTACAGAAGAAGTTATCAATTAAAATGCTTGCGAGATGCTAGATAACAATTCCAAGGGGCAACATAGTACCGCACGATAAAAATTTAACAACAAATATATGATTTATGTGGGTGTGGGGGATGGGAGGGAGGGGGGTCTTATGCTCAGCTGTGCCATAGCTGGCTGTGTAATGACTCAGTTCTCACTAAGGTGTAAAAGCTCCCATGACTGATGGCTGGAGATACAGATAGATCCACATAGTCCTGGAACTGCTGTGAGAATCCTAAAGAGCTATTTTAGCTATATAGAAATAAATATATAAATTAATTGTATATAAAGATACACAAACAAATAAATCTAAATTTTTTAAATATTTTCTATATGCAATTGGCCCTCCCTATCTGTAGGCTCCATATCCACGAATCCAACCAGCCACAGATTGAATATCCAAGGATATGGAGGGTAGACTGGGGGACTTAACCATCTGCAGATTTTGGTATCCAAGGAGGTCTTGGAGTGATCTCCCATCTCCCGGGACACCAAGAGATGACCATACATATAATTTTATGTTGGAATAGAAAACTATTTTGCATAGTTCCATACTTTCTAGACTTCAAGTTAGCAAACTTTATGTCATCCCTGCACAAATGCTGCAATAACTCTCTTGACCAAATTTTATTAACCCTTTGTTGGAAGAAAGTGTTGGCTGCTATAGAAGGAGTCTGAGTATTACAGCCTAATATTCTGACTATAATATTTTGATTGTTAAATAAACCTTTTCCTAGTCCATATCTAAGATACCATAATGAATAGTCAAAGCTAGAAAGAACAGTCCAGATGATCACAAGACTGTAGACTCAATAGCGCAGCACGAACGGTCCTTGATGCCTTAACGTTCCATGTTAGCACCACTTAATAATGGTCCATATCATTAGAAAAACTGCTGTTGGCACTAGATGTCCATGACATGGAGAAAGGGGTGTAAGCGAAGACTTTTGGAAGTCTAAAGTGCTATATGAATGCCAAGTAGAGTTTGTTTGTGGGAGAATATTAACACAGAGCGAAACATATCCCATCTATCAGATGAGTGACCCAGACCTTGAAGATTCAGAAAAGCCTTCCAGTTTCAATGTTCTGTAACTTTATCTCCCCATGGGCAGGTTGTCCTGGGATGAGTCTGATGACCACAGTCACTACCAGGAACCAGACCCATCTTAGTACCTTGTGTGAAAGAGCTGTAAAAAGGAGAATAAATACAAAGCCAGGTTTTCAGAATGCAGAGGATATGCCCTCAAAAGGAAGCACACAAAATGTTCTACAAATCAACAAACAGAAAAAGCTTTCACATGTTCTTTGTTTCCATGACACAGTGGAGGCGCTCCATTTGGGAACATTGATGGCGGCCCATGGCTACTTCTTTCCGATCTCAGATCACGTCCTCACCCTCAAGGATGATGGCACCTTTTACCGGTTTCAAGTAAGTTTTATGGAGATGTTCTTTGAAGGTAAACTAGAAGCATTGTGTTTTGTTGTTAGTTTTTTTATTTTACAGAACTTTTGAAAACTATGGCTCATTTTACTTTGACTTAGGCTAGTTAGAAACTAATTAATGTTAAACTTAAGTCATAAAAAGCAATAAACACAGAAATGGAATGTGCTTAGTTAAGATGATCTTTGAAAGCTAACTTGTGTGATGATTGAAGTTCTGTTTTATATAAAAAGCTTAAGGGGAATTCAGAAAGTGACTTAATGGAATTCAGGAAGATTGAAAAGTCATCATTATCTGTAAGTTTCATTTAGCTACTAGGGAGGAATTTGAGAGATATAACTAAATTTATTATACTCTGGCCCTTGCCTGTGATCCAGAATCATCTTCAGTCCAGGTGGACTCTTGTGAGGATGCTCAAGCTGAGGGTAGAGTTTAGCTACTTATACCTACCATCCACATGTCAGTATCTGAGGCCCTGCCACAAGTCTGTGAAGACTGACATATGATATATTCTGTGTGTACGATCATCTTAGAGAGGATACCTTAGATAATTTGCAAACTGATGAGTCATGTTAGGTCATTTTTAAATGACACAGATGCTATTCTTCTTTCAAGCAATGATTGTGGACTGTAATTTCATTCACTGTGCATATATAGTTGATACTTGAGTTCACAATGATTTACCTGAAGTATATTCAACATTTCATTAGACATTATGGCTCATTAATAACTGCCTAGTAGATTCTAGCCTGTAAATATAATGCCAGGTTTCAGATTCTAGCTAATTTCCTGTAGGTATTTTGTGGAGGGTTCTCCCCATTGTCCAACTTTCAGACATTGGAGCATTGTTCTCATTTGTTATGAGTATTATTAAATGCTTTATGTATAAATAAATGATTTATTAGTAATTTGGACACCTAAAATTTGTTTGGAACAACTGAGAACAAAGAGGAAATATACCTTAAAAAATCATTTTAATCCTTTGCTTTAAAAAAATCATTTTAGAGATCATTGTCTTCCTAGAACAATTTCCCTGCCTCACCCTAAGGACCATTTCTCCCAGGGCAAATAATCACAGGACATTTTTGCACTGAATAGCTAGAAATAAAGCTGTCTCCTGAAACTGTGGTACTGACCTAGATATTCAAGCATTTAGTTAAATTACTTAATTTAAAAAGGTTTGAAAAATAATGGAGCTTTATTTTTTCTACAGCTGCACTTAAAGTAATGATAGATGAAAACAGCTTATCATTAAGTTGGAGTAACTTGTGGTCCCAATGGTAAAGTTTTAAAAAAATAGGAATTATTGGCGATTAGCAAATAAATTATTTATATGCTACTAACACTTCTTGGTTTTTAAAGGAGATTCCATTCCCAGACTGAAATGAGTAGGCAGAAAAGGTTTAAATGTCTTAGTCATGCTCATGGGTCAAAAATGGCCTGTGAAGGAAGGAACTACCATACATTCAGAAGAAAAGGAGGAACTTTTTTTAAAAGAGCTTTAAAAAGCAAGGGAATGAGTACAAATGATGTGTGGATTGCATAACTCTAGGTATAGGCAGAGACTTATCAAGTTCAATATACTAAAATAGATAGATTTAAAACAAACATTATATATACATATCACACTAAAAGTACATTAATTAATGTCAAATATTAAATGTTACATATTTTAACAACCCATCCATATTTGAAATAGTATATAAATAAAACATATTTATAAATCTAATAATCATAGAATCCTAAAAACAAGATTAAAAAACACAAAAGCAGAGAAGTCAGGCTTCACTGAATTCCTACCATAATGTCTACCAAGACATTAATCAGTCTCTATTTGAACAACTTTATTAATAGAAAACACATTATCATTCAAGGTGTTCACTTCCATTTTTATGTTAGTTCCAAGTGGCAGGAAGTTATTACATTGAACTGAAATTCAAGTCCTTGAAGGATTTTAAAAACCATAAATAAATAAAAATAGGAAAGTTGGGAGGCCAGGTATATAATTCCTCCAGTGAATGACTGAGAGTCTAACCATCAGTAGGAATCTAAGGAAGCTTCAGAGCATGGATTTGAGACAGACCGAACTCTTAATTTCACTGGCATGACACAATGTGTAAATGTGTCTCAGATTCTTAGTACATGTTTTAATCATGTGATTTTTTTGTATTTATCTTAAACTCACAATTGCTTAATCCTCCCCTCTTACTTAATTAAAATCGAGGTCTGACGTGGTTCTCTAGGTCTCTTTCGTGACTTTCCACACATTAATATGTGGGTCAGAGGTTACTGAGCAGTGGCTGGACTTTGGGTGAGTTTCATCCTAGCTAAGGAAGCCAACACTGAAAAACAGAGAAACTCACGCATTAAAATGTCCTAAAGTCCAGTAGAGCTATAAAAACAGGCATTTAAATGCCAATGAACTATAAGGGTTTGTTATTCTCGTATTATCTTTTACTTTAAATCAAAACATTTTTTCCTAGGAAAACAAAACTTCCAATATTAGTGAGGAATGTTGGTTTTATGGCGTTTCCACACATTTGCACAGGTTAAAATTGCTTCATTCTTTATTTTTAGAGTCATGAAATTCTCACTAAAGTAAATGGTAGAGCATAAAGAAAAATTATAAGAATTCAGCTGAGAATATTTCTTGTGGTTTTGAGAAAAAAAATATATGTCTGACCAGTCTGACTAGAATTGATATTTTAAAATTTGGAAAATAGATATGCATAAACACACATACACACACACTAAAATAAAGAAGCAACCCAAAGGGAGTAGTGTTCTCTATGAAAAGCATCTGAAAAACTAGCACCCCACATGAAAGCAAAGTTTTAACTATTTTATCTTCATATGGCACCCTGAGACTCTCTATCCAATTTTATTTCCAAGAAATCAAGTCCTCAAAGCTTCATCTCCCATGAAGTCAAGTGAGATTGGGGTGATGAGGGTCTTGATGTCCCCCTTTATCTAGTGGTTCAATCTTTTTTCTTCTTCTTCTAAATTCCTGCTATGATTTTATTCACATGTGCACAAAACCACTACCAGTAGTCTTCTTTGTTATGCTGTTGTAATTCCCCATAAAGGGTGGAGGTTGAGTCAAAATCCCCTGGGGGGTCTCAGACAGTTTAAAAGGACTCTCCCCCAAAGATTCAAACAGTTCTCCCCAATTACCCATTTTCCCTTCCTGAGAGTTACTCTTCTAGAAGGTAAAAATATCAAATAATCGGAGATTACCCCAAATATGCTTGCTGCCCATAGCTAGTTAGTATAATTAACTAATAAATATAATTAAGCCCCCGGCACTGATACACCGATGTCCGCAACCACTGTGCCACTGAATCTTGGAGACAGCATCATTCCAGGGAATAGTGGTTGCTAAGTAGACAGATGCTCATCGCGTTTCCTCAAGACCAAGAGTCAAGCACGTCCAGCTAGCAGAACTAGAAAAATCTTTTTAGAAAATATAAAATGTTGATGGTAATAATAGGATTTTTTTTTCTTGCTCAGACATTTTCTTTGTAGTTTAGTCCATCAGTTTCTAGAATTTTACAGATTTAGAATTTGGCTTATTGTTGATCACATCAATCAATTGAGATATTATTAGTTTCAAAAGATGATCTCTTGTTTGTGTAGTTTAAAATTTTAGACCAGTTAGTATCTTTATGAAGAAACGTTTTTAAGCGTGGGAGTAACAAATTGTTTTAATCTAGCTGGATAATGTTGAGAGCTTCATTATATAATTAATGGAACCAGGCAAGTGATTGCCAGATCTCAGAGAAAGATGTTGGTTGAGGTTTTTGGATCTACCAAAGGCAGTGTTGAGATACATGATGCATAGAAAACAATGTGTTCTATTTAGACATATTTTATATTGAGTCTTGCTGAATATAAGACTCTTTCGGTCTTCTCAGTGGATGGACTTTCCTTTTTGTTTGAATAATGCAAAACTTTCATGTCAGTTGGTATAAAATTGTAGCAAATGTATAACATCTTAGACACCTGCTTGCTGGTACTGCACATATACGAGCCTGAGTGATTGGTTAGTGTAGTAAATGTACAGTGTCTCTCCAAGAACTTGTTCTGGATTATAAAACCTATCTCATTGGCAAACTGTTCTAGATACTTGCTGAAGATAAACACAGCTCACACACCAGAAGCTCCTCTAATTTTTTAATTTGTCTAACCTGAGTTCCACTTCTTTTCATTCCACAGACCCCCTATTTTTGGCCATCAAACTGTTGGGAGCCGGAAAACACAGACTATGGTTAGTGCTGTTTCTCAACATTTTATTATTGACAGCCAGTATGTTTGGATGCATGTGGACTTGCATTTTATTGCTTTTGTCATTGAGAAAAAGGAAACCACAGTTCTCAGTATGGGACCAACATTTCTAACATTGAATTTATAAATCTCCTTGTTTGGAAAGTCACCAAACCTGGTGGCAGCTTTCTCTGTGATATAGTGTCTTCTGTAACTATTAAAGAAAAACCTCTGCGTAAGATAAAGAGCTACAAACAAGCTTAAAGGGGTTACTATTGTTTTTTCATAGCATTCTGGTCTACTAGAAAGAATAACAAAGGGGCCCAGAGAGCCAGAGATCTAGTTCAACTCTCCCCCTTAGCTTGTGATTTTGGTAAGTCCCTTGACTTTCCAAGGCTCCACTTTTCTCACTGTCATATGAAGCATCCTATGATTTTTATAAGTAGAGGATTATGTTAAAATAGGCCAATTGCAAGCAAAATAATAGGTACGAGAGGAAGTTTAATGTTAATAAATCAAGTTCTATGAACTTACAACAAAGTCTGTTCAACAGCCATGATTTCAGTTAAGCTCAAGGAGAAAATCAGCCTCTAGTAAGTACTCATCTTCTCACATCTTCCTGAAGGCTACAGTTTGCAAAGACAAAGCTGCATGTATTTTAAATGTCATTTCTACAAATATTTATTGAGAATTTTTTCCTATGCAGAGTGCTGTAGTAGACAGTGCAGTAACAAAAGCGACTGTCTTCATTTACACCGTTGGGAGCACATAGGCTGTGCAGGAAAGCAGAATTACAAAGAAGGGGTTACTACAGAGTGGTGAATGTAAGACCGGTGCATGCAAAATTATATGGAAGTTTAAAAGAATGATAGGTTTACTTTACTGGGGGGATGGGGGTCCCAGAATGATTTCACAAAATAACTGGTAGCATTTGAGCTGGATTTTAAAGGAGGAAGGGATTCAGGTGAGAAGGCACAGCAAGCATTTGAGGCAGAAGAGCTAGCATAATACACAAAGACAGTGAGAAGCTCACAGCAACTTGGCTTTCTTTGGTATTGCCCCTGAAGAGACAATTCTTTCTTACAATTCTTTGTAAGAAAAAATATAAGAAAATTGATAGAAAACCAGTGGAGCTACCCTTCACATTTGTCATTTCAAGAACTTGAATTTAGTAGTTCATCCAAGAGTGGTCAAGTGCTATTCAAAATATTCAAACTACACCAGCTTTCTTTTGGTTTCCATTTGCATGGAGTATTGCTTTCCACCCCTTCACCTTGAGCCTGAATGAATCCTTGTGGGTTAGATGTGTTTCCTGGAGACAGCAGATACTTGGCTTGTATTTTTTAAATCCATTCAGCCAGTCTATGTTTCTTTAGTGGGCAGTTCAAATTAAAAGGCTTCTGCACAGCTAAGGAAACAATCATTAAAGTGAATAGACAGCCTACAGAATGGGAGAAAATATTTGCATGCTATACATCGAATAAAGGGCTGATAACTGAAATCTATAAAGAACTCAGGCAAATCAGTAAGAAAAAAAATGAAACAAATGAAACAACCCCCATTAAGAAGTGGGCAAAGGACATGAAGAGAAACTTTTCAAAAGAAGATAGACTAATAGCCAAGAAACATATGAAAAAAATGCTCATTTTCTCTAATCATCAGGGAAATGCAAATCAAGACCACAATGAGATATCACTTAACTCCAATGAGAATGGCCTTTATCAAAAAGTCCCAACACAACAAATGTTGGTGTGGATGCAGAGAGATAGGAATACTCACACACTGTTGGTGGAACTGCAAACTAGTACAACCTTTATGGAAAGTAATATGGAGATACTTCAAAGAGCTACAAGTAGAACTACCATTTTACCCAGCAATCTCACTACTGGTCATCTACCCAAAGGAACAAAAAACACTCTATAAAAAGGACATCTGCCTAGAAAAAATAATTCTTCGCTTCATATGGAACCAGAAGAAACCACAAATAGCCAAACCAATCTTAAGTAAAAAGAACAAACTGGGAGGCATCAAGCCTCCGGACTTCAAGCTGTGCTATAAAGCAATAATAGTTAAAGCAGCATGGTACTGGCACAAGAACAGAAGCATAGATATCTGGATTAAATCTGAAATACCAGAGATGAAACCAACAGTATACGGCAACCTAATTTTTGATAAAGCAGACAAAAATATACAATGGGGAAAAGATTTTCTCTTCAATAAATGGTGCTGGGAAAACTGGTTAGCTACATGCAGAAGAGCGAATCAGGATCCCCACTTCTCACCTCTCACAAAAATTCACTCAAGATGGATAACAGACTTAAACCTAAGGCATGAAACCTTAAGAATCCTAGAAGATGCAGGGAAAACCCTATCAGATATTGGTCTAGGCAAAGAATTTCTGAGGAAGACCCCCAAGGCAATCACTGCCGCATCAAAAATAAACAAATGGGATCTGATCGAATTAAAAAGTTTCTGCACAGCTAAGGAAATTATCATTAGAGCAAATAGGCAACCCACAGAGTGGGAGAAAATATTTGCCCTCTACACTTCGGATAAAGGCCTAATAACGAGAATATATCTAGAACTTAAAAAAATTACCAAGAAAAAAATCAAACAACCCCATTAAAAAATGGGCAATGGAAATGAACAGAAACTTCTCCAAAGAAGACAGAATAATGGCCTGCAAACATATAAAAAAATGCTCAACATCTCTAATCATCAGAGAAATGCAAATCAAAACCACAATGAGATACCACCTAACCCCTGCGAGAATGGCCTGTATCAAAAAATCCCCAAACAACAAATGCTGGCGAGGATGTGGAGAGATAAGAACACTCTTACACTGCTGGTGGGACTGCAAACTAGTGCAACCTTTGTGAAAAAGAATTTGGAGATACCTCAAACAGATAGAAATAGAAATAC